>CM053787.1:122596962-122949462 GCA_028749045.1 Cupressus sempervirens | reverse complement strand
TTAAAACTGAAATTGCAAGGATTTAATAGGTAAAATGGAGTTATTCTTCACCATTTATGTTGCCAGAACAAGAGCAGAGTGAGATGAAGCTAATTTGAGCATTTGTGCAAGAGATTTTAGAAAGTTTTGAGAAAAACCAACATTGAGGGATTTAGAGGTATTTTATTCATCATACAAGCTTTGTTTTAGGTTGTTTTAGGTTGTTTTTAGTTTAGTAGATCATATAAACTCCACAAATTAATGGTATCAAGGAGACAAAACAACACCACTTTAACAAACACCTATTTTAGCTGATGAAAGATGCTCTTGAGGGTGTATTTTTAGAAACCCCTAACAACATGCTTCATGTGGAGGATATAAGAGAATAAATACATTTTAAGTATGAGACTGTAATAGGGAATACTTTTTTTTTGAATGATATAAAATATGTTTACAATGAGGAATAAATATTTAAGGATGAATTCAAGCATTTAAAAATCCTAAATATCTCACAAATCATGGAACTTGAGGAATTTGATGAGCTTGAGTGGATAAAAGATGGTTCTAAGTAAAATTTGTGATTAATTCTTTTGGCTATGGGATCAACCTATAATTTACTAAGGAACTTATCCATTTGGTCACTAGATTTGATAATACTATAATTATTTCCACTGTGACCAAGCAAGTGAAGAAGGAGGTAGAGAAAAATAATGGATCTAAATAGGATATGTGAGATATGTACCTTGCATACATTAGACAATAAGATGTTATGTAAATTTACAAGATTTTAGGTTATAAGATGCACTATAGTAGCATACAAAACTCTGTGTCAACAATAGTTATTTATACAACCTAAAGGATGTTTTTTGAGTATGAACATCTTTTACATTTGTAAAATCCTAAAGTATCAATTGTTAGAGAACATAAGGAGGATTAAACATGACAAGTATTAGATTTTTATATCTAGTTTCTTAATGTTACACTTATTTTTCCACATAATAAAAATTTTCCCAATATGCATACTCATTCATGGAGAGAAGACATTCTTATTGCTCAGTTAATCACAAAACATTATAGACTGTAGGGTAGGAAGATGATTGATAGCAAATTTTTTGGAAAATTTAAAGGTTTTTAGAGATATATGAAATAAAAAGTAAGGATACCTAGGCATATTATTGAGAAGTATGCAAAAACCACATGGTTTATGGTTGAGACAAAAAATAGTTGTATGGAGACAATTGAACCAAGGGTTCAATGGGTTCCTCCCATGGGATATGAAGTTGATCCCTACATTTTTGACAATATATTGATGTAGTTCTTGCATCTTTCATAAAGCTCAATGTAGAGAGAAGGGAAAACTATGAGTACAATAATAGTAAGATCAAAGAAGAGATTACTAGAGGCCCTAGAAAGAGGAAGATTGAGAAAATGGTAGACACAATTACACAAAAGAAACATATTTCTAAAGGGAAGATGACTTAACTTAGAAAGGAGATCAAGGAGGTAATACAATGTGATATTAGTACACCTAATGTCAAGCATCATGTTGAATATATAAAAAATAATGTGTAACCACTAGAGGTACCCAATTTACCATAAGAGGTGGTTGCCAAAAATGACGTTATCCATGTACCTTAAAGAACTACAATGAAGTCATCAAAGATTACCCCACCACTCAAAGTTGAAAATTTAGCTACAAAACCAACAATGATATCTTCTAGGACTTGAAGACTCAAGATTGAAGGCTAAGGGGCCTAATACAAAGAATTCCAAGGTTAGTGAGACCAAGGTAGTAGGGAAGGAATAGAAACCATCCACAAATAAATCATAGTCAAAAGAGAAAAAATAAGATGACAAAAAGAAGTTTAAACCATTTATAAGAATATAATTAAAATAATTGAAAAAGAAGGAAGGATCAATGACATTGAGAAGTACTACAACAAGATATGAATTAGATGATCATAAACTAGTAGAAGATTGAATCATTAATTAATTGATAATTTCTAAGATGAATCATAGAAACTAAAGGTACTATATGAGATGATTTGTATGAAAAATTAGATGTGAGAAGACAAAGATCTTTCGAAGTAGATCAAAGGATTGGAGAGAAAAAATTGCATGAATTATGTGCTCTAATTAGTGTTGATGAGATGAATAATATATTAATTAAGGCTAAGGATAAGATGAGGACAAGTATGTGTGTGATGAAAATCATGTAAGGAAAGTATGAACAAATTGGAGATTAGACTAAAAAATCTATATCTCATGTCTTAATGGAGATTGATTACAAAGGTGTGCCAACACTTGTCATGCCACATTTCTATGAAACAATGCACAACTCATTTTATTATTATTATTATTGTTTCTGGTTCCATAAATGTTAGGTAGATCCTTAGATTGATATTATTATTATTATTATCTTGTAATTATTTCAATTATTATGTTTGATGGTTGATAATATTACTTGAAATTATTTATGTCTATCACTTTAATATTATACATATACGTAAATCAATTTCTTACTTACCATTGACTATATCTTACTTTCATGAATTACTATAATACAATCAAATCAATTGAAGGCTTATTTAGGAATCAATACCTTAACAAGATTTGTTAACCTAAATACAAATCAATTCTAGATGCTCCAATTTAGGAGCTAATAGTTTTACTAATTCCACTAATGTTCACATGAAAAGCAACTTATCTTAACAATTAATTCCAACCCTTTGATGGCTAACATGACCCTAGACAAAGTCATACCTTATCTATATATACTCCTTGCTAAAGATATCTACTACAATATAATAACTATACCAGTATCTATATATACCTAACCTGTTCCACTACCTTATTGAATCCTTCTTTACTTTTCTAAACTATATTCTCATATATCTCATGGTCACTACTGCTTCCTTCTACTAATTTAACCCTTTTCTACCATCCATGAGGAATTCATATTTGATCAACATACTGCATTTAGTTACTTTTATATATATACATTCATTTTATTAATATTGTTACTATTATTGTTACTATTATCCATGAGGCAAATAATTAATATAAACATTTATCTTTACTTACATGAAGACATTTAAATAAAGCATAACTTTGTATATATTAAATACCTATGTTAATTCCAAAATGTTTTTAATTCAACCACAAACTTTGCTTCTCAATTGCATTTTATCTAATTAAGCTAATACTTTTCCCTATTTAATACCCATACTACACTTGTCCAGATCTTAACTTTATGTCTACCCCTACACACCTAATCTACCTTAATATCTACACATTTTGACCCCACATGCTACTTCTCCCAAGTAAGTTTCGCAACCCCCAAGGCATGCATGAAGAGGCATTTCCCATAGTCAACACTTAGGGGCACCAAGTAAAAGCAATGGAAGATTAGTTTTGTACACATAAGCATCTGAAAAGATGCTATTAATGAGCCTTGAATTTTGCAAGATGTGGATTGGAATTTCTACTTTAACATTTTCATTTTTCCATACTAGCGCCTTGGGTTCTAGAGAATGTACCTTGCATGGCTCAAGGTGGAAAGCTATGGGGATATGGTGATCTGACTTCATGTTAGATTTGTCTTTTTTTTGTTTAGAGCGCTAGGTTTGCTAGCAATTATTTTGATAGATGAATATCTATATATCCTTGTTCTCCATGTCATGCGCCACTTATTTCATGGTAGGTGGTGGGACCTAGGATACTAGCCTTGTTTTAAGGGCATAGTTTAGGTTATTAATTGTATGTTATTATATTATTTTCTAAGGGTCATGTCTCATGAATAAGGTAAGAGACTTGGACCTTGTTATTTACTAAATTTTATTCTATGCATTATTCTATTAATATTTCAAACACCAAAATTCTAAGTACATTCCTTGAATTAAATATTGATATGTAATCTAGGAATGATTTATTTCTTCTTCCATACATTTTCAAGAGGACTAATTTTGCACCTACAGGATGTGCTCTTATGTTTGAGACTCTTAAGTTTTTTTTTGGTTTGCTTCTTCCCAATTTTATTTTCTATGGGTATGCTTATTTGAGGACTAATATAATTGACTATTACTTAATAAATCTCCTAGTTTATTCCATATTGAAACTTATCATTGGAAATAACATCTATCCTAATTACTTTCAAACTTGTAATACAATGCTTTTATTTGTAAGGCAATACAACTTTTGCATGTAAATCATCTAAACCTCAAATACTCTAATTTAATGTTGATATTTCAATCATGATCACTGAATCATTATCTTTTCAACATAGACTACACTTGCTATAATTTCAAGATTAACTCAAATGTATTTGAATCATTCTTAAGAACTTGTGGAAATGTACATATAACAAATGATAACCTCCTAATCTTCATGCAATGTATATTCTGATACAAATTTTCTATTCCTTCAATAAATTTAACCACGTGGATTGGCAACATTTAAGAAATAATTCTTTTTTTATGTTCCTCTCCGTCACACACTCAACACAAACACTAACATCAGCTGGGGTCGTGATATCATCTTAATAGGATACATAATGTAAGACCTTTATAGAATTGATGTTTAACAAACTTTCTCATATTGGAATATGCATGAGAGTGATAATATCACTTCCACAACTCAATGGAATTCACATAACAAGATAAAGTTAACCAATATTTCAATATAGATATAATAGTATTCTCTCTACTATGCAAAGGCATGTCTCCACAACTTCCAACTATCCAAAACTCCAAATAAGTACCTGCAATAAGAGACAACATGAAGAACCATGGAGGCTCACCACCCAACCTAGGCCTCAAGGAGGCCACCCACTAAGCTCAGGGAAACAAGGTATAAACAGTTTCATGCTTCACATTCACATGCCATGCATATGTCCAATAAATTGACAAGATTGCACAATATACTCTCACACATCCATTCCCAAGGCTTTGCATAAAGATTCAACAAATGAACGAAGAATTGAGTGAAGGTGGGCTCTCATCATGAGGAGGATTGCATAGCCTTCATTCAAAAATTACACATCTTTTCAATATCAACATGCCCTTTCAGGACAATTCTTTTCAATATCAAAATGCCCTTTCGGGGCAATGAGCATCTTCCCTTCTACATACCTCCTTATACCTCCCAAGATTCAAGTGAGAAAGATAATTTGCATTCCATAAAACATATACAACTGTCTCCACACAAGGGAGAATTCCTCAACTCCATGAGTGAGCCCAACTAACCCCTTCACACCAAGCATCTCTTCCCTCCCAAGGGTGAGTGATGCCTCACACCCAATTCACAAGACATATAACATGAAACAACAAATTCAAGAAAGACTCCCACAACACTACCCACATGCAACATACAACAAGAGTTAACCACAATACACCACAAGACACCACAATCCCATCACAAAATGAAATCACCATTTCTAACCTATATGCAAAAATGAAGAGACTTCATGGATCATGTTACCAACCTTCCTCCAAGAAAGGCAATGAATAATTGTAGTAGAACTCCCTCCTCTTTCTTCAACCCTATTAGTCTCTAAAAGTAGAGAGTTTCCAAGTGAGATTCAATTTAGCCATGCCTTTATTTATAACCCTCTTATTTTCGGATTCAATGAAGAATGCCATTTTCATGGGGTCTCCTAGGTCCACTAGACACCATAGAGGTCTTTAATAACCCCCTAACCTATAGTACTAACAAGGGTAAGGTTAATTTTAATCACAATTTACCTTAAAGTTACTTTATGACCCTTCTAAAGCTAGGTAATTCAAATTCCAAATTTTCTTTCCAAAGGTGATAACCTTGTCCTTTTCTAACTCAGGCAATAAACAAATTTCTCAATTGAAGCATATAACATGGAGCAAGGTGGCCACATGATCCATTGATGAATAACATGTCATTTCACATAACAAGCATAAGTGTCAAGTGACACACACATACATCACACGTTCACAAAATAAGGACATCACAATAAGGTTTATGAATCTTACAAAGATTTACCTTTGCAGAGTCATTACACATGTGTCTATACCCTATTTCCCCGTTAAGTTTCCATGGTTCAACTTTCCTGCACACTCAACTTAAGCATCAGTAACCCAATAAAATAATATCGGATACATACAAACATGTACAACATTGATCCAATACCTCATACTTCTCATTAACATTTACAATTAATTATCATCTAATCATTTCTATTCTAAGTACTATTAGTAAAACATTGCCATATCATATTCCATTTAACTTTCATCTAAGTGCATATTCAAACCATTGCATTATCACTCTCAAACAAAATATTTAAAACATTGAAATATCGAATATGTGTATCAAGAGTAATCCTTCTTACTATCAATCATTTTAAATCAGAGTATCATCACAACTCTTTCTCACATAACAATGAAACTCTAAGTCATCTTTAGTGAATCGTAAAAACAATATAACATGGATCTTAACATATATGTCCTAAGTGAAAATCACAAATGTGTAGATTGATTAATTAGTAACTTTAGGTCAAGTTAAACATAGTGATTTTCCTAGCAATATCCCTTTATCACATTATGAGGGGTTTGCATGATTTTCGAGGTTTAACTCCACAGACTGTCAGAATGTTTCAATCATTATGTCGTAATAATTTAGAACCAATTTCAAACATATCCATATACCTAATTATCATCATAACCTATGCTCATAGTTGTTCTTAGTAGGATGAATGTTATTGTATCCTTCCTAACTGCCTAGTAGATCATCTGTAGAGTCTCATGGTTAGGTTCTTGTCTTGAACATTTTAAATCTCATTTCCATGTGGTCTTATCTTATCAACCTAATGTTATGGGATACAGTATCAAAATATTCATTAGTCTCTTATAGGATCCCTTAAATCATTATTAGTAAGAAAAAAAAATGTAAATCATAACTCAATTAACTCCTAACCATATTTATTTCATTAGGATCTAGAATAGAGTGCTAGTGTGGGCCTTACAACACCTAAGCCTAGGGGTATTACTATCACAAAAAAAAAAAGTTACACCAATTGAGGAAGCTAAAGAACTTAAAAAAATATTTATTACTATTCAACAACCTGACTTCTTTATGTTAGGTGTCCCTATCTCATTGAAACCTTTTGAAGAGGACAAGGAGAAGGAAGACTTTATGGGAAAATTCATTTAAATGAAGAAATTAATGAAATTATGCTTGAAGTCAAAGATGTGGCTGAGGAGATAGTTAAAGAAGAGAATTAGGAGAAGGCAAAGGAAAATAAGAAAAAGAAAGATGTTATTGTTGCAGACGAGATCAGATAGGTGATAAATGCACATGAACCTTCAATGATCACTATTGTTATAGTAGATCAAAGTTAAGATCAAGTGGAACATTCTTCACCCAAAGAGTTGAATATAGCATTGATCCTATGAAAAAGGATAATGTTATTGCAAGGTTAGATATGACAAAAAAAAAAGTGGAACAACATTGTTTTCAAGTGATTTGAGTAATGCACTTGTGAGTATGGAAAAAAATGAGAACTAGAGATGAAGATAAACTACTGAAGATATCCATGATGATCTTTGCTAAGGAAAAAGGGAGATAAAAAATGAAGATGAAGGAAAACACAAGGATACTGAGCAAGGAACTTGATAGATTCAAAAAAATTCCACCCATGGCAATTATTTTTCAAGGAAAAAATAATGTGGAAAATATGAAAAAGGTACTAGATGAGTTTCATGCTCATTTTGAGTCCCTTGAACATATAACAAAGGACAAGGCAAGTAAACAATACAAGGGAAAGAGATTTAATCAGGTAAGTGATTCCATCACTAGTATTACAAAGCTAGTTGATGCACACATTAATGAGATATTGTACTATTGAAGGAAATAAGTATATATTAATTATGTTAGATCATCTAGACAAGTAGAATATGTAGAGAAATGTATTAACGAGGAAGAGGAAAACATTGAAAAGTTAGCATTTGTGTTTGAGAAGTCTAGTGAGGTGATAATAGACTTTGACAAGAACATAAATAAGATAATGGATAATATTAATAATAAATAGAGAGAAAATGATAGATTTTTGAAAGTGTTTTCCATATTGAGGAGTCAAATCACTTCTAGGTTAGAAATCATGCAAAAGGAGGTGTAATTGCTTGAAACTGCTCATAGTTCTTAGCTTATTCTTTATGTGGTGAAATCCAAGTGGTAAAGAACTTAAAGAAGACATGGGATACTAAATTTCAATCCTTGAAAGTCAAATTTGCAAATGTCTTGAGGTTTGTATACTTATTTGATCATCTAGATGCAAATTTTGGTACTTGTGTATAAATAGTGTTGTAGTGAAAAACAATGTATACTATAGACAGCTAAATCTGATTACATAATTTAATTAATCCTATTTAGTCATCTCCTAAGGCATCATTGATTGAGTATTTAGTATTTAACTAATTCAATGCCATCCCTTAGTTTATTAAAATCAATTAATGACTATAGTCCAATTGATAAAATTAAATGAAAATTAAAAGTAAAATTATCAATTAAATGTCTATTCTCCTATTAAAATAAATACATTTCACCATGAATGTTTAATTGAATTCCAAATTCCTCTTCGATTAAATAAATCATTTAATAAATCAATCCCCAACCTCTAACTATTCCTAAATCCATATCATTAGCTAAATCCAAACTATTCATCCATGCTAACCTCTCTTAGGCATATAATTAACCCACATAGGAATATAGCCCACTTTCACCCCAATAACATTCCACGTACATCCTAATACCCTCCTAAGCTAAGCCTAATCCTTTCCCTAAGCATGTGCATGAATTTAAGCAAGGGTTAAGAATTCCTAAGCCAACGAAAAGTCAAACTCCCATCCCTCTTACATTCCTATCCAAATGAATTAAAGACTCTCACATAGACTTTAAGGCCTCTTACATCCCTCTTCCACACTCCATCTCCCTCATAACTCCATTGACCATATATTTTCTCTCAATTTTGCCCATTCTCTCTCATCCAATCTCCTTGCAACACCTATCATAAGGCTATGGATTTGAGAAAGCACAATTTGTGTGCTTCCCTCTCCTTGAATCCTACCCTTGACACATCCCTCATCCATCCTTTTATCTTGACCCTTAATCCTCATATCCTTGGCCTATAAATGAACTCTTCTCCCTTCGCAATAAAAAAAAAACCAACTCTTATGCAAACTTATAATGCCCCTTTGGAGAGAAAACCACTAAACCATGCCTCTACCATGTAGGAATCCATACTCACCTCATACACCATGTTTCATCCCTTGAAGGTTCTCACCCATTGAAGGATTGGAGAAATATTTGATCATACATATCGTCATCTTGGAAGGGAAGCTTGGAGTGCTACTTGGCAGTTTGCATTCCCTTTTATATGCTTTTCTTAGTCTAATCTATATGTTGATATATGATTAGTTTGTAAATGTTTTCAATTGCTTAATGTTCTTTGCACACTAGCTTTCATATCTAACATATACAATATATTATATGGAGGAGTATAGTTAAAAAACAAAATTTTATATAAGGCCGTTGAGAGAATTTTTGTCTTGGAATTAACAATAAGTCATTTTTTACCAAAGGTGAAGATTGTTGGAAAGTGATCATTGGGTGAGGCACAAATATTGTGATTGATGAAAACCCTTTTTTTTGGTTTAGTCGTTTGCTTAAAGAATCAATTTTGTTGAAGGTTAAACATGAAAAATGCTTGAGTACAAAGCATGAAACCATGTTACATACAAACAATTTTGATTAGAAAGAACATATTACTTATTAGATGTGTCTACAATTTTTGATATGAAGAATATATAGTGTGCAATACTTCAAGTTTAGTCATCCATGTTTATATGATATTTGGCATATGTTTTTATTGAGAAAAGTGAAACTGACACAACATAGCAGTTGTTTAATATAGTTTTAGTGATAAGGCAAATTGGAATAGCAAATCAAATTATTTGATCAATTAAATTGCTTTGAAATGTAGGGATACCATATTATATTCCAACCCTTGTATACCATGATGTTATTTTTATTATTGGAGTTTGTGCTACATGTTTTGTGGAAGTTTTTCTCAAGCTCAATGAATAAAGAATATTGAAGGATATAAAAGAAAGTTTTCTTTTATATGCGAGCATGGAATATGAGGAATAATAATATGATATGATGTTAAGATGATGGTATTATGATATGTGCAAGATTAGATTCGAGATCATATCTTATGTGAGCTTCTTTGTAGACTAATTAGGCATTGTAATGTCAAGTAGAATATTTAGCAATTATAATACTTTTATTGTAATTGAACAATGACTTTAAAAGGTGGTTTAACCTTCATATTTGATCTTGTGCACTCTTTCTTTTTATAACAACTCCTAATAGGGTTGGAGACCTCTAATAAGGTCTAGCCCTTTAACAAGGACTCATTTACTAAATGCTATATAATGATTCTTGACAAGGTTAGACCTCTTATCATAATTTTTTAAGATCAGTGCATAGTTGTGGGTACCATCCCCATTCGGGTTTTCCCTTGGACAATGTTTCCTAAAAAAATCAAGGTGTTATGAGTTCTTTATTGTTCTATGATTTAATTTTTTGTATTGTTATATGTGGATGCTTATGATTAAGTTGAAAAGTAATTAATTGGTATGAAAGTGCTACAAAACTAATTCACCCCCCATGTTTCTTAATCCTAATAAAAAGAACACTTCTCTAGTTTTCTAAGATAAAATTTTTGGAATCAATTATTCAATTTCATATTTTCATTGAAGTTTACACAAATGTTAGTATTAATCGAGCAATATAGAGTTTGCAATATCAACCTTGTATAGCTTAGTATTGACCGAGAAGTTGCATAATGAAACCTTTCTAGTATTAACCAAGTAGTTGGCTAATGAAAGGATTCCTTCTTGTAGTATTGATTGAGTGAACATGAAATGACTAAGTCATTGTGTCAATTGAGTGTTCAGTTCTAGTGTTGATCGAGTGACAACAGATTGAAACTACAAAATGCTTTACTAGTTGAGGCCATCTACTTGGATGCTTATTGATGTTTTGAAAAGGTTTTCAAGCTGAATTTTCCTAGCTTATAATATATAAGAAAGATTAAGTTGTGAGGACAAGAAGTGTATCAATGAATATGAAGCAGATGGATATGTGAGCAAAGGCAAGGAAGAGTAGGAAAGTGTGAAAGTTAAGCTACAAAGAAACATCTAATGATGAAGGATCCAGAGGTCAAGCTAGAATAGAGATATAAATCAACAAAGAAAGTTTCTTCTTAAATCAGGTCAAATTGTCATTTCTTTATAATCATTGTAGGAGTAAAGAAATCTCTTAACAAAGTTGACGTAATAGTAATTTTCTATATCTTCTAACAAGGTGACATTTATAGATTGAAGTGCTAGAATACCTCTAACTAGACCACTCCTAACAAGATGAACTAAATCCTCTAACAAGGTCATACTTAATAGTATGTATTGTAACCTTTAACAGGGTTAGCTCCTAATAGAGCTCACCTTAGAAGAGTGAAAATTATTGTGACTAATTGCAAGGTGGTTTTTCTCAAATTGGGTTTCCACATTAAATTTTGGTGTCATTTGTGTTCATGTTATTTACTTATGCTTTATATTTCTACAACTAAGTCACTAAAGGATAATGCACTTTATATATCTTAAGATTTCTTTGTTAACCTTGCATTAGTTATATTCTAGTGTTAACCATGTAATGCCCCACTCGTAGATCCTTGGAACAAACATAAATAAAATCCAAATACATTTTTTTTTTACAAATGTGGATTCAAACAAAATCTACATGCAATTGATCAAAAGATCACAATGAAAGACTTAATCAAGTAATCCAATCAACCAATGATCTCCAAATGCCACTACTTACTAACACGTTCAATAACCAAATATGAAATTTTAAGAAAATAAGAAACCCTTAATTTCTGATCTGTTGAAACCTAGCAAGGTGCACAATCTAATAGGGTGTCCAAAACACTCAAACATGCTTCCTGGTGATGCACAAAAATGCTCCTTGTCTATCATGCAAGGAAACACTTGCTTGTGCGAGCAAGTATTATGACCCGTACAAAGAAACTCACTGCCATGTGAGGAAACTCCCCTTTGAATGAAGAAAAACTCCATGCAATGGACCTTTCCTTCATGTGAGAAGACAAAAGGTTGTGCAAGAAAGTGCTTGGCTATGCATGCCATGACTTTCTCACACAAGGAAGAACCATGCTACACATGAGAGAACATATTATCACATGAGAATCTAGCTAGGCCCACATTAGAGAATTCTTTCCTCATGTGAGGAAACACATCTCTAGTGCATAAAAGGATGACACCAATCATGAAAAGCATAAATAGAATCATGGTCAAATAAATTCCTCCACATCGAGGAGTACCAAAAATACATAAATCGAGGCTTAGACACTCTAAAGCATGGAAATTAAAATGACATGAAAATAAAGGAGAATTAAGCATATAACCATTTAATCCATAGAATCAAGTAATAATTTAGAAAAGTAACATCATAGTAAACATACATGTTCATAAATCAACTATCTCAATAAACTAAAATAACATAAATCACTTGGAAACATACTTTGAAAGATAGAAAGAACCATATAAGCATCCAACTCTAGAACTAAACATAGAGGAAGGCCAACTCTATACATCAGTCCCCATTAGTGGTAAGGTAGTTATGCCTCCCAACCATGTGCAAACCATAGGCCAACTCCTATCATGCTGATAGAGATCCGATCTCAAACATACACAAAATTGTCATCCATGGTTAATACTCACACCAAATAGTTTAGAGGACTGAAACCAAGATCATGAGATAATGCAATACAACAGGTCTTGGTTAGAAATTCTATGGGTCTATTATTTAGGGACTCTAGTGGAGAGTAGATCTCTTTGCATCACGGAGCCCAAGCTAAACATCATGTAGAAACTCTCGCTCAGGAGGCCATCACATCATGTCCTCAGAAGGTAACCGTATAGAAACCTGCCCTTGAATATATTGCCAGGCATGTACCCCTAGATCAACTACTAGGTACTCATATTTTAATTATCTTAGTTTTATTACCCAATAATTTATTTAGTTATCACTTATTTAGAAAACTTCATCACTCTACCTTGTCAGAATGCAATCGAGGTAATAAGAGAAGCCCCTTTATAAGTCGACCCTACATATCCATGCTCATCACATGATGAGTACATGTAGGCAATAAAATTTCCCAACCCAACCCTAATGAACATAACTCTACTGATATCAACTAGGAGTTTGGGCCTCATAAGAATTTGACAAATGCATGTAGATGTGCTCATGTGGGGCACACCATCTACATGAAGATCATAAAAAACAAGGGTCAGATGAGAAACATAAAAATCCCTAACTGACCTATATCTAGGAATACAGATTCAACATGAATCCCAATGCAATAAAACATATCTAGGGTTAGATAGATATCCCTACAAATAATCTGAATCCATGACCAACTTTAGTGTCAAGAAAACCTTAGAAAACTAGGTAGCATGCAAGCCAAGGCAAAAACCAAAAAAGTGCCCAAAACATCAAAATTAAAACCCACTATACCATTGGGTACGAAAGTCATAAATATCAAATAAAATTTGGGTTTAGAGTTCGTATGAAAAGAACGCCAGCATAACGGCTTGAAACCCCAAAACCCCAAGCCCAAAAAGCTTCAAACACTTGTACTCGTCCAACTAGGTAGAGCTAGCATGCAAAAATAGACATGAACACTAGTTCCTTGCCTCCAAATAATTTAATAGTTGAAATAGACTCCAAAACGGAGTAAAAACAATAAAATGGGAGAACCCTACCTCATAGCCAAAAGGGCTAAAATAAGAACACACATGATAAAATAATCGCTCCATGGCCACCACCAAAAATCTTGGCAAACAAAGGTCTCCCTGAGCCAAATCCAACGAGCTTAACCTCGCGATGATCCCACACATGTAGCTCCTACAATGAATTAAATGGTAGATCCTTTTGAGAGGATTTTGAAATTTTCTCTCCAAATTTCTATTCCACAAGTGAGAAGTGAGGGAAATAATTCCATTTTTCAATATATATCCACTTTTAAAAGTGAAATATAAAACCAAGAAATTAACTAGCCCACTAAAACAACCCTTTCTCAACCTAGAAAAATTTGGGTAATTCCAATTAAATGAAATTCAACTATGACAAAGCTATCAAGAATTAAGATAATTAAATCAAATATAAACTTCCCATAACTATTAAATGAAAATATTCCCTATAAATTTTGTGACAATTGCAAACCTCTAAATGCACATACATGCTCATAGGTCTCATCACATAATGCAAATGATTCCAAATTTATCAAAATCACTAGAGGGTTTTAATTAATCAATTAAATAGGATATGTCAACCATACAAGGATGACATTGGCTAGGTATGAACAACCAAACCACTAAATCCATATGGCATTGCTGAGGATATAAATTCTACACACTCAACAACTCGATCAAGTGCAATTGCATATAATAATATAGCCGAAGTGATAAATGAATTAATTTACATAAATAACCATTTATTTAATTAGATTAAAATAATCTATTTAAATCACTCACTACATCATAAAACATCTCAAAGCAAGAATCAAGTAAATTATCGTAGCATTAAATAAAAGTATCCAAAATCCAATAAGTCTGTCATATAATCATAATCAGAGTATATGTTTGAATACAAAATAACTAAATATCATAATAAAGCATCATGTCACATGAATAAACATCATCATGTAGATATGATCAAACTGAAAAACATAACATCTAACATCTATGATACTGGAAAATCAAAATATAGTATCCGACCATCAAGTCATTTTGAATGTCATCCAACATGAGTATCAAGGTATCTCTTGAATAAAAATATATATCAAGGTACAAAATAAAAACATGATAGGCACTACAAACTGAGCTATTCAGTATTGTATAATAAGTGGAAGATTTATTGACATCTAAGGGACAAGGATTTATTTTTGTGGTAATTGATTCACCCCTCCCCTCTCAATTACTCCTCTTACTTTTCCAACAAAAATGTGTAGAACTAAGGATTGTTAGAAATAGGGAATATTGAGGGGTGAGGGGTGAATCAATTTTTCAACACTTTTTATCTAATCATGAATTTTAGCTATATACCATAAACATGCATAAAATACTAAATTAAATAGAAATAAACAACATCCCAAGAAGCTCACAACACGATATTTTTTTAAACTAGAAAAACCTTGGCCAAGGGAAAACCCTGATGGGGATGATACCCACAAAATCATGCACTAATTAAAATAGCTTGTGAGAGGTTTCAACCCTTTTAGGAGTCTATTACATCACATACTATACATATATCCTTGTTAGAAGACTTGACTTGATTAGAGGCCTTAGACTTGTTAGGAGTTGTAATACAAAATGAGCTCACAACTCTTACAACAGTCTAAAACTTATATAAGTGGTATAAATACTTTACCAAAAATGACTAAATGATATCTTTAATATCTGATTAGTCCTTGTGTGTTTCTCATATCTGGTCATTCCCATATAATTGTTGATCTACTTTGACTATCAAAACATATTCTATCCAACATAAATAAAGTTTTCATAATATAATCATAACATAACATAACCATGTATATCTTAGCATATTAGAAAGATATTCCTTTATATCCCTTTTTTGACCTCTCTCTTTAGTCAACCTAATAAACTAACACATTTCCAAGACTTCTTGTCATAATAGTATAAGTTAGGGTAAAAATATAGGATATTTTCCCTACATTGAAAAGTTATCCAATTCTCGAGATAGTTAAATACCTTATCCAAATTATCCATTCTCTTTTGTGCACTCTGCCTCTACAATAACATACTTCTTTCTAGCTATTCAATCAAGATATCATAAAAAGTATCATATCAACATTAGAGAACATAAGTAAATCATGTAGACTATCTATATTACCATATCCCAAAATTGTGTCCTTCCATCTTCTTATAACAAAGCTCACCAAGGAAAATTGTATGACTATTATCTATTCTACTTAGTTATACTATAACCAATTTCTTCACTTATCATACCAAAATTTAATCCATAGTATAAGCATCCTTAAATGATAATAGTGTCTCCATTAAAAATAATAACAAATATCTTACCATAGGAAAATTTCCATTACTCTCCCCCTTTGGCATTAATGACAACATTTCGTGAAAAATTTGTTGAAAATAAATTGATGCAAGTATGATAAATGTGTTTAAATCATTGTTTTGTCACTGATGTCAAACCTTCTACTTTTTGGTAAGAAAATTACTTATATTTGAGTACTATCATTTGTTTGATTGATGAAGAGGATTTGATCAAATGAGGTTAAAATAGCACCTAGAGGAAAGGTTGAGTTATGATATGGAAAAGGAGTACAAGGTTCAGTTAAGACAATGATATTATAGTGCATTGATAATCTACTTAAGGTTGCAAAGGATGGATACACTAATTAAGTTCACTTTAGTTCATGTCAAGTGATTTAATAGTGGATGTCGAGCAACATAGTATGTGCCAAGCATCAAAAGAAAGCTAATGTTGAGTGTTAGCATTATGAGAAATATTGAGAATTCAATGAATCTAAGCCGACAAGTTTGATTTCTTGGATTGTGTGAACCATGTGGAAGATAAACTTGATCAGCTGGTGGCATAGAATTCATGATGAAATTTTTTGAGGCAAATTCAAAGAGGATTGAAGGAGAGGTTTCTAGAAGGGAATGAGATGACATGATTGGTAGATTCATTGAATCCTACCTAATCCAACCTAACACTAAAATGGATGAAGGAGAATGAATGACAAAAGATCTTAATTTTTTATTTATAGAGATGGTTGGTTAGAAGCAAAGGTTGTCATGTGCAAGAACCTAAGAAAGACAAGGAGTCTAGGGTATCGCTTCATTTAGTGGCCTAAGAGAAGAGACTGCATTGGCAAGCAAAGCAAGAAGGCTTAAGGGTGTAAATGCCTGAAGGGTGAACAAGCTATTAGAGATAAAGTGTGTGAAAGCCAAGAAAAATGGAGGACTGAAACAAAGATCTGTAATCTGCAAGTGTATTGCAAGTTGTTAGTAGATCAAGCCTTACTGTTACTTTCTAATCATTATACCAGTCAAGGGAAAATCATTTGGATTAAGGTTGACCTAATAGTCATTTATAAATCCTTTAACCAGTTCACATTTAACATTATGCATTGTAACCTTTAACAGGGCTGGCCTTTCATAGGGCATCACTTAAAAAGAGTGAGAATGAGCAGCATGTTACTAGTGGTTTTTCTCAAATTGGGTTTCCATGTTAAATAATTATGTCAAATGTGTTATTGAATTTGTTGTGTTTCATGATTACATTTCTACAAAGTATATTTGGTAATAACCTACAAGTTTAAGTGATTGTATGAGCTAATGGATGCATGCATGATGAAAATGTTTTATGGATATTGGTTCACTAAGTTGTGAAAACTTTTAATTGTACATCTAGACCTTAGATAACTAATTCATGCCCCCCCCCCCCACCCAAAAATTATTCTTAAGTATTCCAAAAAAATTGGTTGCATCAAAATCTCAAAACTTCAAAATTTGAACATACAAAACTTTTATCTTCCTAATATATATCTAACTTACTCTTTACTATATTCCTATTCCCCCTTTTTATACACTTACTTATTCCCCTTAATACATCAATCCCCTTTTGAAATAAATGATGAAGGTGAGTGACCTATCCACAATTTTTTCTGTAGCTCCATTCCTCTTAGTTCAAATACCTTAATATATCTGCAAAATTTCTCCTAAGAGTTTCATACTCTATATCCTATGTCTTCTTCATGAAATAAACTTCTTGAATGATAAATAAAATATAATACACTTATATATCTTCTTCATTAATGTCTAAAGGTGTGAATGACTCATATCATTTCTCTGAAGATTCTAATGTCTCAATTTCTTTTTGTAGCATATCCAACTTGGGAGTTACAAGACTTCTTAACAAAGTAAATCTCCCCAATATTCTATCCCTGTCTCTTTAAAGTACATTGATGGTGTCATAAGTCTTTCTCACTATCTTATTCATCTTAGAGACACTCGTATCTTCTCAAAATCCATAGTTAGCTACTCTAACTTTTTCTTACCCTCCTTGATACACTTAGTGACATCTTCTACATACTTGTTTGAACTAATTACAAGTAGTTTCTGACAATGTAGCATAACTAGTTTCAAAATAATTGATTACCTTACTCATGTTATCCATAATGTTAGTCACTTGTAATAATATAGGTGTAGGTAAGGTCCTTTGAAGTTTTCACAAGGATTTATCAAGTATCCTCACATTCCTTTCTAATTTTTTCTTTGATTTCTCTTTTTCCTTATCATATGCAAATAATGATGTTTGCAGGAATGCATCTTCATCAATGTATTCTTTCATCAATTTAGTGATATCCTCACTAGGACTGCTACTTACCATTAATATTTGAAGATATGTTCTTGGTGTACCATTTTAAATGGGAAGCACTCTAATTTAATGAAGGTTTAGCACCTATTTAATACAAGTTCATCATGTTTCCCCCTCTTTCATTTTTTTCTCTCTTCTCTATATTTTCTCCTAGGTGAAATTGGGGTAAAACATAATAGATCTCCTTTAAAGCTCCTATTTTCATGGTGATGATCTCAAGGTAGGATCTATTTTCCCCTAGGTTCTTCCTTTCCATCCACATTTCCACTTGGAATCTAATCTTGGTAGTAAAATAGGTTTTCCTCAAAATCTGGGCATAATTTTTGGATTTTGAGACATATTTTAGGGTCCCCATATTGTTCTCAAGGTTTGTGCACTAGAAATCATGGGTTCATTATGACCTTGATGCATTAGGGGTGCATTGCAACTCTAAATATGCACAACTTTGGGAGATCCATGCTAAACATATTAAGAAAGGATAGTCTAAAGTTCAACAAAATAAATTATGATAGTTTGAAGGAAAAGATGAAGGCATATCTATTATGTATGGGTCTAGGATATTAGATCTAAAAAAAATCAACAAAGACAATCATTGTTGGTAAAGATTTGGAAACTTGTACCAAGGAAGAAAGGGAACTTTTCATGTGCAACATGAGACCTAGAGAAGCACCATTGTCTGCACTTCTTGAAATTGAGTACAACTAGGTAAAATTACTTGGTACTTCTCATTTTATTTGGAAAGCTTTAGAAAATATTTTTGAAGGTGATGAACATTCTAAGAAATTGAGGTTACAAAGTTGGATTTGTGCATTTCAAGATGCTAAGATGATGGAAGATGAATCTATAAGAACATATGTAGGTAGGATATAAAAAATTACTATAGGTATTAGATCTCAAGGAGGAACCAAAGAAGATGATGAAGTGATATGGAAGATATTGAAGAGATTAACACCACCTTTTAAGCCAGAAGTTCAAATGATATAGTTGTTGATCTCTTGTACCAAATATTTCACAAAGGAGACATTGCTTGGGAGACTTGAAGCAATTGAAAATGAGCTTAGATAGTCTGAAGAATTGACCAGAATAGAAACAACTTTTGGTGCCTTGAATATTCAACCTAGCTTATCAAGGAGCACAAGTGCTAGAGGAGACTTTGCTTACAGTAGCAGATTTGATGAGGATAGAAAGATAAAAGGAGTAGCTCTTTTGGTAAGAAGAGAAAAGGATGGTAAGAAAATCTTTAACTATTGGACTTGTAATAAATTTGGTCCTAAAAGAGAGAAAACATATAGAGAAATTTAAAACCTAGAATAGATAAAGAGTGTTTGTATGCAAATGAAGAAGATGATTTTGATGAACAAGTAGTAATTGCTAGTGATGATGAAATAGGATTTGTGGAAATTAAAAAAGAAAGTCCAGAGAAAATAGATTTGGTATCATAGGTTGAAAAGAAATCTGATTAGATAATCAATAGTGGTTGTTTACATCATATGACTAGTGATATGAACAAGTTTGTTGACTTCAAAAGTCATATTGGAGGCATTGTTAGAGTTGGAAATAATGCAACATGCCAAGTTAAAGGTATTGGATCTATAACTCTTGATGGCAAGACTAACATTGAGGATGTATAATTTGTTGATGGTTTGAAGCACAATCTTTTGAGTGTTAGACAACTAGTGCCTAAAGGTTATCAGTTATAGTTCATAGAGAAGACATACATGATCAAAGACAAAGATGGAAAGGTCATCGAAATAGGAACTAGATCTAGAGGTAATGTATTTTAGTTGAATCCTATTGAAATGACACGTTTGGTTGCAAAGGTAGATGATAGTTGGTTATGGCATAAGAGATTTTTTCATATAAACTTTGATAGCATTGTGAATACTAGTAGTATGTTTTCAATTATAGATTTTCCTAAGATTATAAAGCCTACTAACACAATTTGCAAAGAATGGGTATTGGCAAAGCATAACAGAACTTCTTTTCCCAACAAGAAGTTTACTACTACAACAAAATTGGAGATTGTACATATAGATCTTAGTGGTCCTATGAAGACTAAGGGATTCTATGGTGAAAGGAATTTCATGATTTTAGTTGATGACTTTTCTAGAATGATGTGGGTTGCATTTCTTAAAGAAAAATATGAGGCATTTGATAAATTCAAGGTATTCAAGAATATAGTTGAGAATGAATTAGGTATTAAGATTAAATTTTTAAGATCAGATAAAGGAGGAGAATTTACTCCAAATAAGTTTAACATATTTTGTGAAGCTAATGGAATCAAAAGACAGTTATCAGCTCTGAGAACCCCTAAACAAAATGGCACTATAGAAAGAAGAAACATGTTAGTAACAGAAGTAATAAGAGCTATGTTAGTTGAGAGTGATGTATCCAAGATATTTTGGAGAGAAGCCATGAATACAATAGTCTACAATATGAATAGAGTGCAAGTCAGGAAAGACACAAACAAGATACCTTATGAACTATGGTTTGGTCACTCACCCATAATTAAGTATTTCAAAATTTTGGTAGTAAGTATTATATCAAACAAGATGATGATATTGGTAAGTTTTATGCTAGAACCGGTGAAGGAACATTTCTTGGTTATTCATTAAAAATCAAGGCTTATAGATGCTATAATATGAGAACTAAGACTATTATGGAAAGTGCAAATGTAAGAGTTGATGAGAAACTCAAGATACAAGAAATATTTTTTTACTACAATTTAGATGATGAGAATGTTGTTACTAAAACAAGGAATGATGAAGTATTCTTTGAGACTAATAATGATTTGCAAAATAAAGGAGAGCTAAGGCAAGAATAGAGCTTAGAACCTTCAATAGAGCTAAGAACTCCTACTTTAGATAGGAATATCACAAAGAATCATCCACCTAAGAAAATAATCAGAAGCAAAGATAATGGTGTGGTGACAAGAAGCATAATCAATGAAGAAATATGTTTAATATCTCAAGTTGAACCAAAGAATGTAGATGAAGCATGTAAAGATGACTATTAGAAGCAAGCTATGGAAGAAAAATTTGATCAAATAGTAAAAAATGAGACATGGGAATTGGTTTCCAGACCAACAAACAAGAATGTGATAGGAACTAAATGGATATTCAGGAACAAGATGAATGAAAAAGGTGAAGTTGTAAGGAACAAAGCAAGACTAGTATATAAAGGTTACTCAAAACAATAAGGAATACACTATGATGAAACCTATGCTCTTGTGGTAAGAATAGAAGTAGTAAGGTTATTCTTAGCATATGCAACATATAAGAAATTCAAAGTGTATCAGATGGACATCAAGTCAATATTTTTGATTGGAGAACTTGAAGAAGAGGTATACATAGAATAGCCTAAAGGTTGTCCTTTAATAGATGACAAGGACATAGTATGCAGATTAAAGAAAGCACTGTATGGATTGAATCAAGAACCTAGAACTTGGTATGCAAGGTTTTGGATAAGCATTTGACAAAGCTTAGATATAGAAAAGGTATGGTAGATAGTAATCTATATTGGAAAGAAATTAATGATGGATTAATGATTTTGGTAATATTTTTTGATGATATCATATTTGGAGGAAATGATGATGAAAGTGACAAGTTTATAGAAGAAATGAAATATTTTCTAGGATTGCAAATTGTGCAGAACAAAGAAGGAATCTTTATTTCTCAGACTAAGTATTTGAAAGATCTATTGAAAAGGTTTGGTTTGGAAGCATGTAAACCCATTGGAACACCTATGGTAACTAGATACAAGTTATCTAAAAATGATGAGACACCTACTATTGAGCAAAAGAAGTACATATCTATGATCAAGGGATTACAATATTTGACTCACACAAGGCTAGATATAGAAAATGCAGTTGGAATTGTTGCGAGATTTCAAGATGACCCTAGAGAAGAACAGTATGCAGAAAGTCAAAAGGATATTTAGATACCTAAAAGGAACACCTAAGTTTGGATTGTGGTATGATAGATCTAATTATTTTACTTTATATGCTTATAATGATGCTAATTGGGTAAGTAGTATGGATGATAGAAAGAGCACCTGTGGTGGAGCCTTCTTTCTTGGAAGAAGATTGGTTTCTTGGCTAACCAAAAAGTAGGATTGTACCTCATAAAGTATAGCAGAAGAAGAATATGTTGTAGCAGAAAATTTTTTTTATCAAGTTGTTTGGATGAAGCAAATGCTGAAGGATATAAGGATAGAATTAAGTGAATTTGTTGTCATACATTGTGACAACACAAGCATAGTAAATATGTCAAAGAATCTAGTGTTTCATTCTAAAACTAAGCACATTTCAAACAAGTATCATTTTTTGATAGAAATTTTTTTAGAAAAAGAAATTAGATTGGAGTATGTAAGCACTAAAGAGCAGATTGTAGATATCTTCACTAAGCCTCTTCCAAAAGAGATGTTTGAGTATTTGTGAGGTATGCTAGGGGTTATGCCCCTTCCTATATTAGAGTAGATGATGCAAGAGGCATTCGTCCAGTGTAACCAATCACTATTGTTTATCTACTGAATGTTGCTTCTTCTCTGTGGGAGTATTTGTGATGGAAAGAGTCATTTATGACTCTTATTAGATGGTTTTCTAAACACTATCTTTAGACACTTGAGCAAGTCAGAGATAATTGTTTCAGAGATTTTTGGTCATTGAAACCTTTGACATTGATGTCAATGGGGGAGGAGTATAGCATGAAAAATAAAAGAAAAATAGATTACATCATGAAAAATAGTTTGATATAGAACACATTGAGGTATATCAATGGGGGATAATGATTGATGAAAAGGATTTGAAAAGAAAGATTAAATAGTCTTTTGTAGTTGGTATGTCTGGAACTAGATGTTTTTCATCTATTTTGCCATCCATGCTAAAGGGGGAGATTGTTGGAAGCATGAATGTTGATGATATTCCTTGTTAGAAATATAAGAGGAGTAACAGAGAGGAGATGAGTGAATCAATTACTACAAGAATATTTCTCAGATCCCTTAGATTTAGTACAAAATAAACTCTAAAAAATAAATATTGCTGATGCTCAATAAATACACATAAAATGTTGTAACTTGATAAATACTAAATATACAAACTTTAGATGTTATCTATGATTATCATTAATTTAGCTTAGTTGAAAAAACATAAAAGAAAATAGCATAAACACATTTGACATAAGGATTTAACATGGAAACCCAATTTGGAAAAAACCACTAATTGCAACTAGTTACTATTTTCACTCTTCTGAAGTGAGCCCTATTAAGAGATGACCCTATTAAAGGTTACAAAACACACTATTAGGTGTGACTCTATTAGAGGATTTAATCATTTTGTTAGGAGTGGCCTTGTTAGAGGTCTTTAGAAAATTCCAATAAAAATGCCACCTTGTTAGAGGATTTACAAATAGCTATTAAGCCAACTCTATTAAGATATTTAGATCACTTCTATAATGGTTAGAGAGTAACAATGAGATGACCTAATTTTTGATGCAACTAAATTGTTGATTAAAGATCTCAATTCTAGCTTGTATACTTGATCCTTCCTAATCATATATATCTTTTCAGCTCCACAAGGATATTCTACTTATCCTTCTAGTTCACTTCCTCTTTCCATCATTGAATCTTCAAATACATTTACAACTTTTTCACTTCATACTTTAACCATAAATCAACCTTATACTTATATCTTTCATATTGTCAAGTTAGCCAAAATACAACTTAGAATAACTCATATTCATCTTCTCAATTAGCTAGAATCAATAGATAAATCAATTTAAACTTAATATGGCAAAAAAAGAAATCCTTCATTAGTCGACCCTACTTGGTAGACATTAACTTAGAAATAGTTTCCTATGTTAACCAAGTGAAGCTCAATCAACACTGCATATTTGCAAAGTTCTTTGGTAACCAAGTGAGCTTGACTAACATTAGTTCCATCCAACTTTTCCTTTAATAGCTGAGTGAGCTCAATTAACACTCATCTTCAGTAGACTTTCCTTTGGTGCTTGAGTGAACTTGGTAGACACTACCATCTAAGCTAGGAAAACTCTGGAACACTCGGTAGACATAGAAAAATATTGTCACTGCTTGAATGAGCTCAACATGCATTGTTTGATAATGATATGACATTTTTGTAACATCAAAGACAATACACAATTAATCAATTATATCCAACAATGTCCCTCTTTGGCATTGATGGAAACACAACATGTTATAACAAAATGAAATTTTGGAACATATCCTTAGTTTCATTCTAATTCTTATCCATGAGAACTCCCTCTGTTAGTGTGAACCCTTTTCTGCCTTCAGTTTCTCCCTCTGTCAAAAAATTTTTGTCTGTAATCAACTTCTTCTGATAGAAAAATTCTCCCTTTGATATCAGACCAAGTTTATTCCCCCTCTTTGATATCTCTACATAAAGTTTCTATGATAGTAAACATCTCCCTCTTATAGTAAAACTTCTCATTCTTTATAAAAATTTCTATGAGATATGACAGTAAACTTCTCCCTCTTTGACAACACATGCTAAAGACAATAACTTTGTTAACATCAATGTACCTTAAGTACTGATTCATTTGCAATATGCCCTTGTCAATATTGCATCAACTGATTGATTTTTAACATGCTTTAGTTGATGAATCACTAACTTCATTCAGTGACCTTTAGATAGAGGAATGACCCCTACCTAGCTTACCTCTTAGATATAGAAATGCATCCTTAGGTAATAGCTTGGTGAATATTTCTACAATTTGCTCTTTTGTATTCACATATTCCAATCTAACTTCTTTGTCTTGCACAAATTCTCTTAAGAAGTGATAATTTATAGCAATGTGCTTTGTTTTGGTATGCATCACTGGATTCTTTGATATATTGATTGCACTGGTGTTATCACAATATATGACTATTGGATCCTTGATCTCTATCTTCATTCTTTCCAATAGTTGTTTGAACCAAACAATATTAGAACAATTAACTGATGCTGCCAAATATTCTACCTCTATTGTTGACTGAGAGATATAATTTAGTTTCTTTCTTGTCCAAGACACTAGTCTTTTACCAAGAAAGAATGCTCCACCACTAGTGCTTTTTCTATCATCAAGACTTCCTACCTAATCAACATTAGTGAATACCTTTAAGTCCAAATTGCCTCTAAGTTTGTACCATAGGCCATAGTTTTTAGTATCTTTTAGATATCTCATGATTCTCTTGATTGCCATCGTGTGATTTTCTCTAGAATTTTTTGAGAATCTTTCCACCATTCCAACTACTAATGCAATATTAGGTCTTATATGCACTACATACTGTAATTTTTGAATCATTGATCTATATGCGATCTGATCTACCTCTTTGGAATCATCATTCTTGGAAAGCTTATGTCTAGCAGACATAGGAGTTCCAATTGGTCTTCAATCTCCCACTCCAAATTTCTTTAGTATCTCCTTGATGTACTTATATTAAGTAATGTAGATACCATTTTTGTTCTGCTAAATCTACAATCCAACAAAGAATTTTATCTCACCAAAGATAGACATCTCAAATTCTTTACTCATTTCTTTTGAAGATTCTTTGCACAAGTCACATTTCCTATGAATAAGGTATCACCCACAAATATTTTAGTTAGCACAACCTTCTTGTTTGGTCCTTCTTTGATATATATAGACTACTATAATCATTTGTTCTTTGAAGACCAATCTATACCAAATACTTATGTAGTCTTTTATATCAAGCTCTGGGAGCTTTCTTGAGACCATATAATGCCTTATGTAATTTGCAAACCATGTCATTTTTGCTCTGATCTACAAAACCTTTTGGTTGTTCAATATAGACTTTCTCATCAAGAATTTCATGTAAGAATGTGGATTTAACATCCATTTGATATACTTTGAATCCTCTATGTGTTGCATATATTAGTAGAGGTCTAACACCTTTTGATCTTGCAACAGGAGAAAAAGTTTCATCATAGTCAATACCTTCTTCTTGAGAATAGCCTTTACATACTAACCCTACTTTGTTTCTAGAAACTTTTCTATCCTCATTCAGCTTATTTTTGAACACCCACTTTGTGCCAATTATATTTTTATCCTTGGGTCTAGGAACAAGAGTCCAAGTTTTGTTCTTCTCTATTTGTTCTATTTCTTTATTCATTGCTTCAACCCAAATTTCATTATCCAATGCATCTTTAATATTTATTGTTTCAAACATAACAAGCAAACATGTACCTTTTAATTTGTTTCTTGTCATTGTTCCATCAAATTTGTCTCAAATGATCTGATTAGGTGAATGATGCCTTCTAACATATCTTGCTAACACAAGTTCTTTGGATTTAGAATGAGTTCCACTATTTGCATCATGAACTTTAGTATCAAGCTTAGGTCCCACTATCTATGACTTAGGTCCTTTAGACTCGGTTTGGACTAGTTCGATAACCTCTAATTATGACTTAGGTCCTTTAGACTATGACTCAAGTTGCACTGTCTACAACTTGATAACTATTGGAGATTTTGGGATTGGAGAGGTGAACCCTCCTTTCTCTTAGATAGATTTTGCAGAGTATTAGGTTCATAGTAAAAAAATCTTCAATAATCCTCTGGCTCTATGTTACATTCTTCTTCATTCTTTTCCACAAACTCATCAATTCTCACATGTGCACTTTCTATGATTTTATGAGTAGACAAATTCAAACATTTCTATGCTTTACTTTTGCAAGAGTATCCTAGAAATATGACTTCATTACCTTTTACATACAATTTTCCTTTTCTAGATTCATTTAAGATGTAACACTTCTCGCAAATTACTTTCAAGTAACTTACATTAAGTTTATAGCCACACCATAATGGATAAGGAGTTTGATTTGAATCATTCTTCAGTTGTACTCTATTCATTGTATGAAATACTATGCTAATTGATTTCTTCCAGTATTTGATTGCAATATTCTTTTCTATCATCAATGTTTCTGCACAACCCATGATGGATCTATTCCTTCTTTTAGCTATACCATTCTGCTGGGTGTACTAGGGGTTGATACTTGTCTTTTAATTCCTCTTTCAATGTATAAATTATTGAATTTATTACAGATGAATTCACAATCTTTGTCTAATCTCAAACATTTCAATCTCTTTCTAGTTTCTTTCTCCACTCTTTCCAAATACCACTTGACTTTTGAAAAGCTTCTAATTTTTATTTTAGATACATTACAATCATCATTCTAGAATATCAACAAAAAGAATGAGACTTTTTCCTCCACTGTAACTCTCTATTCCAATAGGTCCACATAAGTTAGTATGCACAAGTTCTAAGACCTCTTCTGACTAATAGTTCATGCTTTTGAAACCAGTCTTTTCCATACCAATTTGACAATTTTTGCATAGATTCATATTAGGTTTCTTCAAAATAGGAATACCTCTTACTCTTTTATGTTTACTTATCTTAACCAAATTATCAAAGTTTATATGACATAACCAAGTTTATAGTCTTTTGTGCCATAACCAAATTTCTTCTACTTGTACAATAAAACATGAACTTTCACTAAGATCATGATAATATAGATTACCTTTTGTTTGCTTGCCAAATCCAACTAGATTTCCTTTTCCATCCATGAATTCTACCTTGAATCCAATGTTATTCAAATATGCCGCACTTAGTAGGTTATGCTTTAATCCTTTAACCCAATAAGCATTGTAACATACAAGTTCTTTATTTAAAGAAATAAATCCTTTTCCTTTTATGTTACAAGGATCATTGTTTCCAAATCTTACACTACCTCCATCATAATATTCTATGTGGTCAAATTTTGTTTTGTCTCTGTTCATATGATATGAACAATGACTGTTAATAATCCATGTATCATTTTTGCTAAGATGAGAGATAAGTGCCATATTATCTCCTTCATCATCATATTCATCTTTTATTGCAATATATACCATTTCATCTTCACCATTTTCAGAATCTTTAGCCATAAAACAAGATTTTTAACCTTTATCCTTGTAGTTCTTGTAGTTCTTGAAATCCTTCTTACCTTTGTGCTTATTGTTTTTATTTTCATCTTTGATTTCTCTTTTTGGACACCTTGTAGCAATGTGACCAACTTCTTCACAAGAAAAGTAGATCAGAGGAACTTTACCTTTGTACTTTCCTCTGCCTTTAAAATTCTTTCTTGTAAGTAAGGCTTCAACAACTTCAAGATCATTTTCTGAGCTTTCTTCTTATTCTTCTTCTTCACTTCATGATTGACTAGACTTAGATTTCTTACTCTTTTTCTTGAGTGAGCATTTAGGTTCAAATTTAGACTCAATACCTTTTGAACTAGGAACACAGTTATCAAAGTTATCTAATTCGAAGCCTATCAATCTTCCAACTAGAGCATCCAAAGACATTTTATTATTTGGATCACATCTCATCTCTTGAATAGTAGACACTCTAATTGAATAAATAGGAAGAAGAGTTCTAAGTACCTTGCTTACAATTATTTTTTTATCAATGTCTCCTCCAAATGCTTTGATTGCACTCACACTTGCTTTGATTCTTTCCACATATTTTGCATTATTTTCATCTTCTCTCATTTTCATTTGATCAAAATGACCTCTAAGACTTTAAGCTTTGGCTCTTCTTACATTGTCATCTCCTCCATAAATGTCTTTCAGTTTGGTCCACATTTAATGAGCAGTTTGTAATTTTTTACTTCATCAAATTTAGCATAACTAAGAGCAGACACAATATCAATCATCATGATGTTATGATTCTTCTTTTCAACAATATCTTCAACTGATAGCATTCCAATAGGATTCATGTATTCAACATCAAGACATTTAAAATTTGAATAATTTATGGTAGCTAGATGTAACCTCATGAGTCCTTGCCATACTACAAAATTGTCTCTATTCAGCTTGGGTATCTCTCTTTTGTAAGACATCTTGATCTTTAGCATAGGTCCTTGAAACGTCCTCTACAAGTACCAAAATCTCTGAGACCAATTACTGCAAAAATAAGAGTAATTGAGAGGGGAGGGGTGAATCAGTTACTACAGAAGTATTTCTCAGATTCCTTAGATGTTAGTACAAAAAAAACTCTAAAAATTGAATACTATTGATGCTTGACATATACACATAAAATGATGTAACTAGGTAAATACTAAATATACAAACTTTAGACGTTATCTATGATTATCGTTACTTTATCTTAGTTGCAAACACATAAAAGAAAATCGTATGAACACATTTGACACTAGGATTTAATGTGGAAACCCAATTTGAGAAAAACCACCAATTGTAACTAGTTACTATTTTCACTCTTCTAAAGTAAGCCCTATTAGGAGCCAACCCTATTAAAGGTACAAAATGCACTATTAGGTGTGACTCTGTTAGAGGACTTAGTCACCCTATTAGGAGTGGCCTTGTTAGATGTCTTCAAAAAATTCAATAGAACTGCCACCTTATTAGAGGATTTACAAATAGCTGTTAAGACAACTCTATTAAGATATTTAGATAACTGCTACAATAGTTAGAGAGTAACAATGAGATGACCTAATTTTTGATGCTACTAAATTGTTGATTACAAATATCAATTTTGGCTTGTATACTTGATTCTTCTGGATCATATATATCTTTTTAGCTCTAAAAGTATATTCTACTTATCCTTCTAGTTCACTTCCTCTTTCCATCATTAAATCTTCAAATACATTCACAACTTTTTCACTTCATAATTTAATGCACAACTTGACCTTATACTTATATCTTTCATATTGTCAAGTTGGCCAAAATACAACTTAGAATAACTCATATTCATCTTTTCAGCCAACTAGAACAAAATAAGAAAATCCTTCGTTAGCTAACCCTACTTGGTAGACACTAACTCAGAAAAAATTTCCTGTGTTAACCAAGTGACGCTTTGTTAACATAAATATTTGCAATGTCCTTTGGTAACTGAGTGAGTTTGGTTAACATTGGTTCCATCCAACTTTTCCTTCAATAGTCGAGTGAGCTTGGTTAACACTCATCTTCAATAGACTTTCCTTTGAGGCCCAAGTAACTCATTAGGCACTACCATCTAAGCTAGGCAAACTCTGGAACTCTTAGTAGATACAAAAAACTGACTTTACTGCTTGAGTGAGCTTGACATGCACTGATTGATAATGATATGACATTTGTGTAACATCAAAGACAATACACAATTGATCAATTGTATCCAATAATTCCTATGGGGGAGTTTTTTAGAAACATGATTAGATCATTATCATGATGATATGTTACATTCATGACTTTTTTTGTAATTGATTTCAACACAAGAATTTTATGTGGTAACTGACAAAAAGAATAGTGGAAAAATCAAGTTGGTATAGATAGACAACTGAGTACTTTCACTAAGAAAAGTTAAAGGGAGATACTACTAAGTGTCTAATATATGCAGCTAACCTCAAAAGAATAAGATATTAAGTCTGGAAGAAGTTATGTAATATTTGATGAAGATTGTTTTGAGATAAAGTTTAGAGAGGCATGTTCTTGTAAACTTGTTATATCTCTTAATAGATTTATTATTTTGAGAAGCCTAAGTTAAAGATGTATAGAATACATGTTGGTGATGATGTGGCTAAGCTTGCTTGTCATAATGTTACATGTAGGGAAAGTTATTCAAGTTACAAGGTAGAAGATTAATTTTATCACTAAGTGTAATGTGTTCTTAACGTGGTCCTATAATAATTAATTAAGAAGTTGTAAGAGCCGACTTAGGGAATTATTGTATGGATTTGGTATAAAGGAAGGAAATTTTCCTTTATCATGTATGGATGAATGTGAATGATTGTAAGTAGCAAGAAGAGTGGAATGTGAAGATAAGTAGAGAAGAGCGAAGGTGAAGGAAACTTCATTGCCAAGGTTTTTTTGTATGATCCAAAGTTTGATACTTGGATCTAAGGTTTGTGACCTAACCTACAAGGTCTATTAGTGATTGGTTTGGTTGACAAGACCAATGAAATAATTCAATGTGTAGTACATACAATTATTCTACAAGGAATAGTTGAGAGATTAGTTGGACAATGAGTTTGGTGATCTTGCCTCAGAAGCTATTTGGACAGTGGGTTCTTCTATCTTCTACAATTTGTAATAGGGTTGGAATCTTCTAACAAGGGTTCAAAGTCTCTTAATAGAGACTCATATGTACTAAATGTTGTAAAAGACTCCTAATAATGTCCATCCTTTAACAAGGAATTTTTATATTAGTACATCATCTTGCAGACATCATTCCCACCGAGGTTTTGCCTCTGATCAAGGGTTTCCCTAGTTAACATATATGGTGTAATTGTGTATGCGCATCTTTGTATGGTTGTTGTTTACTTTGGTTGAATGGTTTAGATTATTTAAGGTGGATAAATGTTTTAATTATTGGATAATTGATCCCCCCCCCCCCCAGTTATCTCAGTGGACTATTATTTGTAACACATACACCTAGGAGCAACTAATTCCCATGTTCAATGTACCTATTCAGACACCAAGGCCAATTATAAGGATATTTACTCTTCTTCTTCAAGCTCACAAGACCTAGCAGGTGGACCTCAGATTCTTTATATGGTACCAATATCAAAGAATATAACTGAATCTATATAACAAATTAAAAATCCCTAAATCTTCTATGATCATGTAAACAACATAGAAATGAGATAGATACTAACATGACCTATGAAACAGATAAACTAAGTGAGGGAAACTTCTTTTCAACTCTTCAACATGAACGGGAAAAGATATTCGATTAAAGATTTTGATCATCAACATAACCTAGGTATGCAACAACAAGAACATGTAATCTCCAAGCTGATCAATCCCTCATCCATTGGGCATTCAATGAGTTAGAACATAGAAATAGATACCAAGGTAAACTTTAAGAAAGCCGCCTCCAAAAAAAGATATAAAATATTGTTGAATCTTTCATTATTTTGAAAAAAAAAAATTATTTCTATTGGTGAATCTCTCAATTTTTTATTTTAAATATGATTAATATTGGCGATTATTTTCAAATCTCAATAATAGTAAGAAGTTCATTAATCTCCATGGAACATTACTAATCAAAATTGAACTATTTTTTTACCTTGTGGAATATTATGAGGATCATTACATATAATTTAAATCAATAGTTAACATTATATATTGGTGACATATCCTTAAAACAACTAATAATTATGATAATTATTGGTTAGTTCAATTTAATTTCTCCAATAATATATAAAATTTAGGTGACTCAAATATAATCATGTATCAAATATTTGAGTTTAAATTTTTTAATAAAATAAATAATTGAGAGATTTTAAATATTCTAGATCTAAATTTTATAAAACTATGGTGATTTGGGTTGTATCAAATCTTAAATTATTAGCCGACTTACTAGCCAATTTTTTTTGAAATTTTCCAATTTGCGAATATTAGCCACTAAAAAACACCCTGATGGGTACCCAAAATATACTTGTATACTTAGATATTTGATGTATCTATCTACCTTGCAAATAGACATCTATTTTCATAAAAAATCATACTTATTATATCCTCCTATAATTTTTGAAATTTTGTCAATGCATATCAAGAAAAATTACTCAATTCCTTGACCCAACAACAAGATATACAATGACATACAACTTCAAAACCAATATGCACCTTGAACAGATGTCAATAGAAAACTACAAACCCACAAATACAAGACAAATTCAGAATGAAACTTTCAATAAAGCTTTGTATACATTTCCTTAAAATAAATGCATCAAGTGTATTAAAAAACTCAGAGGATACACAGTAGATGATTGTATCAACTAGATGCTAACAAGAGACTACAATAATACTATTCATAACATAGAAATACTAAGGAATATGGTCTCATAGTAACTAGATTGGAACTGGTACCAACCTTGTGGTTTCACAGTTATAGAAAAATGGAACTAGAACTCTTACAATGAGGAAATAAAAGAAATATATAGACAAGAAGAGGAACCCGTATTAAATCTAATATTGCCATATTTTCACCTAAAACTCTTCCATCTATTGTTGTAGAACTTGTCTCTTCCCTCATCTACCAACAATCAAATATGATCACTATGTTGTTACAAAATCACTAAAATATCTTTTTAAAACAATGAGAAAATCCTCTCTAAAAGAAAATTAGATATCAGATAAGATGTATGGGGGTTTTTAATCTAATTTTGTTTTTCCTCTTCGATCCTTGCCATGAAAATCCTTAACTATCTCTACCGACAAAACATTCATTTTCAGTAACTACCTTCAAAACACTCATTTCATCCTTTATTATTGTCAGTGCATCTGATCTTATCCAAATATAATCTAAATCTAATCCTATTTCATCTGAAAACAACAAATCTTCATAAATACTAAGGATGCCCCAAAAATATAAAACTACCAATTAAGACCTGTACAAAATTTGATTGTAGAAATGAAAAATTCAAGTTCTCTAAGTTCTAGCGGTATATTATAATCCATATTTCTCATAGGAATGATCTCTGATGTTGATTTAATAACTTGGCCTTGGGCCATCACATAGCATTAAAATTAAAAAATTTAAAAGACTATATAGTTTGAACTATATAATATCTTAAAATCAATTCAAATTTTCAATTTCAACCTTTGATGTGCATTTAGATTGGAGAGACAATTAATTTTTTAATATTATTTTTATACCTAATCTTATCCCTCTAGTCCTTAGGTGCCACTTGTTGATTTCTTATTGGTCAACTCATCTAGGCAGACCCTGCATCATCCTATGAAATATTTAAAGTTCATTTGGATTTTATCTCCTGAACTCATGATGTCACAATCTCACAAAAAATCATGACATCTCAAGCCTCAATATTTCATCCTTTGATGACATGACATCACTATAACATCATATCTCTCCTTGGCTCATGATCTCCTGATGGGCATAGCTTTATAGGTCTTCAAACTCAATCTCTCGATCATATGACAACTGTGACATCATAAGTATATATTTTGGGCTTTACAATCTCTCAACTAGTGTGTGGTTGTAGCTTTACAACCTCCATCTTATGATCTTATGAAATGCCTCCTAAATCTACCATGTGGCATCTTCTTTGACCTATGATTTCTTGGTTAAAAAGTCACTAAACTTGTCTCCAGCTAGCCTCACATGTTGGGTCCATCCACATAAGCCTACAACTTGTCTTCAAGTGTGCCTTTGAAGACACTTTACTATTGTGTAGGTTTCTTTAAAAATATTAAAACTACCATCTCATGCCCAATGTGAGATATTGTGAAATAAATTTCTATTTAAAGGGATTATCCCCTCCCTCATCATGGAAAATATGCAAGATGAGCCATAGACAAGCCATTGAGTGGCCTTCCAAAACACACCCCATACTATTGTTGGATAGTCTCCTGCCTTGGCATGGAGCTCTGCTCATCCCTCCTTGTCATGCATGTTCTTTTCTACAAGTTGCAACCCATTTTGTGGATTTCTATCTTGTGCTATGTTAATTTGGGCATCACCATATGATTAGAATGTTGTGACAAGCTAAAGCTAGCTACCATGGACTTCTCCCTTCTATGAACTTTTCTCAATTTTCTCGTGGCTTCTCTTCACCAGTTGTCTCCCCTGCTACTACTACTACTTGATGAGGCTTGTAATACAAAAGCATCATGGTAGCCATACAAGATAGAATTATAATGAATAGTAGGATTCTCCTATAAGGAAACTTGCAACAAAGAATATGACCATTTCTACATAACCCATAATAGATCTAAAATAAATATGAAATGAAAATCCACATGCAAGAGAATAGACAACATACCCACAAAAATTATGACACAAAATATACCCCGGGAAACCCTCATTAAGGGAAAAAAATAGCCTCTAAAAGCATCCATCACCATGTATTATTAAGCAAAAACACCATTGTAGTACAACCATGAAAGCCTTCAAAGCCATAGCCACAACTAAGCAATCCATGTGAACAAGCATGAATCCAAACATCCCATGCCATGTTTCCAACCTTCACAAATGCTTCCTTGACTAACCTATCAAGCCTTGTCCCACTCAACTCTTGTCTTTTCGCCTATTTGTCTTCTCCTCTTCTCACACAACAACTACCCTTATGGCTTCTTATATAGTAGAAAGTTTCACAAAATCACCAAGTGGTATTACATAAACCATGTGCTACCTAACCCATTTACCCCACATTTAATATTGGAATTTTAATTCTTTTTCCCAATATTATATAATTACATGAAATATTATCACAATGTTACATTAGAACTTATCAAGTATATTCCATAGGAATCTTTACATGTTGCATGTCCATCTAGGTGCAAATAAAATAATACAATATAACAATATTATGTAATGTGTACAACACTCATTATCTCAACAATCTTCCACTTCTTGTATACATTGCATAGGGTCAGTCTATAGCCACATAAATGAACAAGGGAACAATCTCTCCTAGCACATCCACCATCATGGATTAAAGTACACCAAGTGCTCCATCCTAGTACCTACAACAAAATCAAAGTATCCAACTTCTCAAACATGAATGAAGCCACCTTCTATTATGCCACTACCACAAGACATACATAGAAGCCATCCAAAGAGAAAGTCACCCAACCTATTGCATTAGAAGATCATAAAATCCTATACCAACTAAATTGCCAAGCACAAAATCTGATCCAAAGGTAATCACATATATCTATAGTTGTAAAAAATATCCATAGCTGAAATAGTACCCACAACAAGTGCCAAACCCATCCAACTATCCATACCTACAAAGGTATACCAAGTGAATCTCACATCATCAACATATCCAATCTATAACCTTCAGTCACAAGCCTTAAGAGAAATATCTACCACATATAAACCAAGAAGCTCCCACTACAAAAGAAAATATCAAATCTATAACCAATCCACTCACAACATCTCAAAGAAGTGAATCTATGTAGTTCAAGAACATCCACACCACATAAACCAATAACCTACAAGAACAACTTTCATAACCAATCTCCAATGCTCTCCTGAGTTCTCCACAACCAACAAAGGAAAGAGATAAAAGAATAACCCTATCATCTCTCATATGACATACATGAGCACAAACTAGTGATTGTAATCTCTAACCAAACTCAAATCCAATATAAGAAAAATTGAACATCCAAGAAGATAATCAAGACCAAAGAGAAACCATGCAAATCATAACCCATATCATGGCCTTCTACACACACCTCTAAATGTAAACTGTGCAAGTATGATCTCCCCCATAAAACCCCAACAAGAAGCCACAACAACACCCATACTATACCATATAACTAATCATGGATGTAAGCCTTTCACAAGAAGATCAGACTCATAAACCATTCCTAAACCAAGGAATATGCCCAACATAAAACCATCTCCCAAACTCAACCAACATAACAACATATGCAAATGGAGATAACCAATGCTAAACCATCTCTCAAATGAACCTGCCAGAACTAACTCATGTACCATAGCTCAAGATCCATATCCATGAAAGATAAGCATAAACATAATACACCTAACAGAAACAATGGACTATACCTCTCAAGTAGCAAACTGCCAAGTAGACCAAGAGTGGGGAATGAGAATTCTCATCAAGATATCCAAGTCTCCAACCAAGACTCATCTAAGAACAATCTCCTCTTAAGTCCATATTAGGTGAATGCCCCTCAAACTTTCTATTGAAACCAAACAACTATCCCAACAAATACTTCTCTAATCCAAGATAAATCAACATCACCACCATTTCTAAGTATCTGTGAGCACTTGTAACCAAACAATCCATTGCAACTCCAAATGCAACATAGCAATATCATGAAGTATCTAGCTTATGATCAATGTACTCAATACCAAAATCAATGTCAAAGTTCCAACCATGGCCTCAGGAACATGAACAAGACAACATGATCTAACCATTTCAACCAAAGAGATAACATATTCCATATGAACATACTATAACATGTGAAAAATCTAAACATATATCAAGAGTATATCATGACATAATAATGAAAAGATCCTCACACCAAGGATAACATGTCAAATGAAAGCATAAACTACACTTTTACCAAGAACCCCATTAGTCCTCAAGATGCAACTATCTCCACACACCATGAATAAAACCATCTCTACATACCATAAAGAATCATCTCCATACTCCATGAAGATAACAAGTGTACCATGCAAATGTCAAAGACACTTCTATAGCAATAGGATCTAAAACAAACCACCAACATATGCAAAAACTCAATAAATATATCTATGCCAAAAATTCCCACTCAACCATGGTATCGAGTCACCCATGACAGCATAAATCCATCTATTACATGAAGATCCTCTAGGTCTGCATACACAACCAAAGTGTCAATACCAATTGAACACCAAGATCTCCAAACCAAGAAGATGCACACCAAAAGAGGAACTAATCCTACATTGTCAACCCATCACTATCATAAGCTCCCACTAAACTGTGTATCCAATCTATCCATGACATCATGATGAAAAATCATCCTGTAACCATGAGGATCAGCTAAGGCATCGAATCATCAAAGAACTCAAAGTACACATCATGAGCTCCTCAAAAGAAACCAAATAACCGTGATCCTTGACCAAGAAGATATATCACCATAACTAAATCAGGAATCCAAAACAATGAACATCAAGGATGCACCTGTATATCCAATAATGTCATGCCAAAATCCATGGCACCATGATCACATCCATGAACTTAGCATCTGACTCTTAATATGTCCAACCTGTTAGTATAAAATAGTCAACCACAATCCTCCACCATGACTATACCTGGTAACAACACCTTATCCTTTCTACATGAAGAAAAAATTAGAAAATCATGTGACTTGGGGCATAGACAACCCAAATCCAAGCCACCAATTTGAATATGTATCAATAATGAAAGATCAATGGTCAAAGACAACCCATATCCAAGCCATAAATGTAACCTGTAAGTATAGACTACTTAGAACACTGCACAACTATTGGAAATATTCAAGACTATGCTAGGTTACTAAGAGGGGAGGGGTGAATCGGTAACCTCAAAAACTTTATCAAATTCAGATCTTAATTACAACAATCCAATAACCATTTAATTCATTAAATCAGATCTAATAGTATGCATGAGAAACTAAAAACATAAACATTCATGGCACATGAACACAATAATTTGGTGACCAAGAAACCTTCCAAATAGAAAGTAAAACTGGGGTGGGGATGATACCCACAAAACTTCAATACTGCAGCATAAAGTTGGCCTATTAAGGCTTACAATGATCACTTCTAATGATCTACCCTATTAGGAGCAATTAGGACTACTAGTTCCACCTTGTTAGAGGTTTTACAAACATACAATGAAGTATGCACTTGGTAAAGAGATTTGACAAAAGACTATTAAGTCTACCTTGTTAGAGGATTTGGATTGGTTCACTTGTTAGAATGAAGCAATAGATCTCTAACTTACAATTGATTTGTTGATAGAGATTCTTTGAAGTATTGATCACCTTTATGTGATAGATATGACTTTGCTACTTCTTTGCTGATATGGCCTTACAATACACTTTACTGTTGATTCACATTCACATGCTTCTTACATATTCTTCACTCTCATTTTTCATTCATGCATACATATATTCATCTATTCATTCATACATTTGGATATGATACAATATGTTACATATATATATATATATATATATCAATCCAATTTACAAAACTACAAAGTCAACCAATATACAAGTTAACACCAATATTACAAAGTCATCTCAAATGAAGACACTCGGGTTCTGAAGACTGACATGGTGAAGTTCTGATACATGAAATCCACTATCATTACTTGGAAACATCATGCATTTGGTAGAAGTAGAAGCTCAGTCCATACTAATCATCTTAGAGTAGTCTCAAACTTAGTCTGCACTAGTGACTCGATAGATACTGTGTAACTTGGTAGAAATTAAATTACATGTTTACCATGACTACACTTGGTAAACACTGATCATCACATAACTTAGTTAACACTAACTTCACTTCACATGAACTACTAGCTCAGTTTGAACTACAAAGCTTGGCAACCATTGAACTGCTCAGGTTGAACTGCTAGACTTCACATTGCTTGAATTCACTGGGTAACCACTGAGATGCTTGGTAGGAACTGTAAAGCTCGATGGCTACTGAATTACATGGAAAACACTCTAGACTATTCAATGAGCTCAGTAGTCATATAGAATCTGAATAAGTGTTGTCATTAATAATAAACTTGACTTAATGTCAACAATCTCCCCCTTTGGTATTAGTGACAAAAACACTTATCAGCCAAAACTTATATACATCACAGTGTGATATTGACTCGGTATGGTATACTATTTCTTTTTTTGAGATTTTTTAAAAAATATTTTTTTTTGTCTTTGTAAGTATATACAATATACTATCCTTTCCTTTGCATGATTCTCCCCCATACAATATATATACTATTCATATGTATACATACTATTTCTCCCCCTTTTTGACAATAATGCCAAAGATTTATTGAAAACTTATTTACACAGAGACACCAATATAAAAAAGAAACTCAGAATGTACCTTAAGTATGAGTGCCAAAGTCTTATCCCAATTTTCTTGCAAAAATTTACACGCATGTAGAACAATTTGGACTTCTACAAAGAATTCTATCATGTGATCTGCAATTGAGAAATTGTTGTTATGGATCAATGTTTTTGAGTAAACAATGTGTTTTTGCATTCTGTCCATGATGGGAAGGATCATATTCTGAATATCTTTCAGTAAAGACCAGATGCTTGCTTCTTCTCTCAACAATTCTACCTACATATCTAACAAGAATCCAATTTTCATATAATGTGTAGAGCTTGAAATAGGGTCAAATTGCAAAAATTGTGAACTAGCCTTCAGATCTTCATCAATCTTTGTTAGTTTTCTCTTTATTTCCTTTGTGAACTCGGTAACATTACATAATTTTTCAAAAAGTGATGTTACATTTGTGCAAGAGTTTTCAAGATTGGTCAAAATTGAGGAAAGCTCCACTTGTTGGATGGCAATTTGTTGAGCAATGTGCTCAAACACTTTGTTATCAAATTTCTTCTCTGCTTTCTCAATCAATTTGTCTTGACCACTTGAGTCCTCATTAAACTTCTAGACTGCCTCTTCTAATTGAAACAAATTTTTTTGAGAAGTATCAACTTCAACACCTAATACCTTAGTCAAAATATTCTTAACACTTTCTATGATTTTATATTCTCTATCTCTTTCCTCGCTCAATTTCTTTTGCTTTGCTTTCTTTTGGAGGAGTTGACTAGCTATTTTCATTTGATCTATAGTTGCATTATCAAAATCCCATTTTGGAATTGCAATCTAGTCATCTAGGTCAATTACCTCCTCTATCTCCTTTTCACTCAAAAGTCTTGCACTTGGTTGAGCCTTAGGTTCAACTACCATTGTACTTAATGCCTTAGAATCTAGAATGGAAACAATAGTAGAGATAGTAGGACTAGCTGTAAAAAATGATATTGTACCAATATAAGGAGCACTGACTAATATGCTTGCTAAATCCAAAATTAAAGTACATATAGTAGTATCTAAAGCTATAGAAAACAAAACTGCAGAATCCAAAATTATAGAACTCAAAACTGTACTCACTGTTGAAGAAGACAAAATTGTAGAACATGCTATACTCACTACTGATGATGTTAACTCAGAAGCTGAAGCTAAAGGCTTTAGCTTAGTATATGAAGTGGTAGACACTTCCATTAGTGATGTGCTGAGCTTTGAGGGAGTGAAGAGTGATTGCACATTTGATGTATCTGCTATGGTCACAATCAAACTTGCTGAAGCTATCTCCAAAGTTGATGTAGCTATTGATTTGCTTGTAGAATGAAGAAGTGAGGCAATGACTATTTCTGCTATCTTCATAGGACCAATCTGCTCATCATCTTCTTTGTCTTCCTTGATAGCTTCTTCCTCTTTATCTTCTTCAACTTCTTCATTGTCAAACTGTATTGTTGCAAAGTATGTTCCTTCTTCCTCATCATCACTATCATCATCCTTGACTTCTACTGGAAAGTCACTTTGTTTATTGCAAGTGATAAATATTCTTCCACATACATGTAGCATTCTTGACTACATGCTCTAAATCCTTTAACAAAATTAAACAAGTATTAAATCTAAGAGTCATCTTGTCTTCATTTTTCTTCATAGACTCTTTTACCTCAACATATGTGATGCTCGATAACAACTACCTCAGGGTTCATTCATAAATATCTTTTGCTATCTATGTAGCTAAGTCTCATCTTGGCTTCAACTTCTCTAATAATTCATTAGAGACTTGAGAGGCTATCTGATCAAGGGAGTACTTCCATTTACCCATCTTGGTTAGTACGAATTCTTCAATCTATTTTTTTTCTCAGCCTCTATCCTAGTTTCATACTTTAATGATTTGAAGTTGGTTATGCCTGCACCTTCTTCCAATTGTTTCAATTTTTCTTGGAAGGTGGGAGGAGGCTTGTTGAACACAACTTCACTACCTTTGTTCTTTGATCTCCTTGTAAACATTGTAGTGGATGGCTTGGGTGGCTTGGTGATGATCACCTTTCCTTTCTTCTTTACTGGCTCTTCTTCCTTTTCTAACTCTTCTTTATCCTCTACATCATCATCATGTTCTCCCTTACCCTCAATCAACATAAGAGTGTGCTACTTTTGAGTTTTTCTATTCTCCTCTTACCTTTGTTAACCACTTGTAGAAGCTTGATTTCAAGCTCTATTCTTGCCTTGGCCTCATCATATGTTCCAAAGTGTGGTGCCTTTGGATCAATAGGTTCATTTACCAAGGCTTCAATTATGTCCTTTGCTTCATCAATGTTTACCTCATAGGGAAGAGGTTTTACCCATACAACTCTTGGATTTACTACCTAAATGTAGACTTTATCACTGTCTACCATGAAACAAACATCATCTTTGTAATCTTCAACCAATTTCTTGGGAATCCTGAATCTGTTATTCATTTTCTCCTTGAAGAAATTAAAGTAATTATCCATTATGTTGAAAAAATTCTCATCCATTTCTACAATATACTCATCAATCTGACACAAAACTGGCACATTCTTTCTCCATATGACTGTACCTTTTGAAGGGAAAAACTTTTGAACATAGAAAAATAAATATGTCAACAATGAACCGAATTTGTGAGGGTTGTTCTTGGATGTCCTAATACTTTCCATGTTTTTGTTAAATTATTTTAATAACAAGCCTGCAAGATCATATGACATATTGTTCTTCATGAATTTGAATGCCAAGTCTACTACTTCACACGACACACTATTTAGATGACTAGAATATAGATTTTGTGAGCTATCACATGTATGCTAAATTTTAGTTTTGCATCTGTTACACTACTAATCTCCATACCTCTACCATCCCACTTGGCTAGGGTTTTCTTCTCTAACTCCACCTGACCTAGAGTTTTAGTAGTTTTGGCTTTGGAGTACCAAAATTTAAAAATACTCTCAAAGGATTTCCTAGCTTGAGATGCATACAATATACAAATTATGCTACCAATTTCATATTTTTTTAAGTTAATAATAGTCTCAACCATCTTCAAGCTTGGTCTTCACATGATATATCATCTTCTTAGTGATCGAAATTGGTTTCTCAAGCCATAACTAACCGTTGTGAACTAGGCTTTGGATGTATCTGATCCATTTGATTTAGAAACTTTGGGGCAGGTGGGGAATGTGGGTTAAACCTTTATCTTCCAAGTGCTTATGTTTAGGTTTAAAAATGCCATTCACACACAACTCACCTAGGGCATCATTCATCTCTAGGGTTTTAATTTCTTGAATTGTACACTTAAAATGAGTTCAATTATCATTAATGAGTAGTACCTTACAAGGGATCTATGATTACGCTCTATTTGGATCTAGGGTTTCAGCAATTGCTGGCACAAGTTTGAAATTTGGTGGTTTCCATTCGACTCCTCAAACCAACATTTCTGACCCTTTCTTTTCTTTTCTATTGTTTCTTTATGTTGTCATGACTACTTGATAGGTTATCAAAAACTTTGAGAAATTTTACTACAAATTCTGCTCGAAATTGCTTGATCAATCTGCAGTTCGCTTGATAGCATAACACTTTAAAAAAATTTGGTGAAAAATGAATTCGACTTCCTACCTTTTGATAACATTTTTCCATTAATGCTTAGAATGAAAGTAGCTATGATGACATCATTATGCATGATAGGCTATCATCCACAATTTGTTCGGATCGTTGGGTGAATGCTTCATAACTTGGTAACCAAACATGTGTGACTAGTTACTCCCGACCTTGCTTAGTAGAGTCCATGACGCAACCTTACTCAATGATAACTAATATTGATCTTTTGTGAACTTTTTTTTATCTTGAATACTAATTTGGATCTTTCTTTCCTTTCAATTTTGGAACTATTTAGATGTGATCATGATAACACAGTTCTAGTTCTTACTTAAGAACGTAGTTGGAAATGGTGGAGTCACCCACTTCTTGAGTGACATGATCATCATTGCTTGGACTAGATTTCTTAGTGGATTTAGGAACCCATTGCTACCTCATTTTCTTTCTGATGTTGTCTACTTTTGCTTTCTTTTCGTCTTCAATTCTACCTATATTCATGCAATTCTTGGCTAGATGACCAAGTTTTGTACAAGTGAAACATCTTATGGTGGTATCTCTCTTTCTTGTGTGATGTTTAACACAATTCATGTCAATGTGTCCATACTCTCCACAGTAATGACATCTACACTAGATGTTATTGTCCCAACCAAATATTGCTTTCACAGTTTGTTGTGCTGGATTGAATGAGTCGGTTCTGCAGTTTGATGCCTTGTGACGTTGTTTCTTGCATTTGTGACATTTACCTTCAAATTTTGGTTTCTCTTTACATTCATTAGCCTTGTGACCATACTGATTGCAATTGTAACATTTACCATTGAATTTTGCTCTACTATTACTCCAACATTTGTTTGATGTATGACCTATCTTACCATAGTGATTGCAAGTAGGTCTTTGATTCCTCTAAGCACCTTGTTTGGAGGATTCACCTTCTTCGTTGTATCCAATTTTTGCTTTACCTTTTTGTCTGTAGAGGGTTTTCTCATTTAGTTGATTCAATTGATTCATGTCTACTTGGGATTTCAACATTCTCTCATTGAATTGCTTTTTAGTGTTTAGGTCATTTTTCAATTTTTCACTAATTTGATTTTTAGATCTTAGTTCACTTCTTATTCTTTCATTGATTTGTCTTTCTAAATTTAGATCATTTCTTAATCTTTCATTGATCTATCTTTGGCTCATGATTTCTTCATTTGCATTAGAGATTTTATCTATAAGATCTACGTACTGAAGGGATTGGTTCTGGATCTCATTGTTTCTTCCATCCATTTCTTCTTTCATTTTGTTCCTTTGTTCCAAGATTTCACATAGCCTTACTGACTAAATTTCTTATTCTCTTTTGAGCTTTCTTATTTCTTCTTGCAGGAAACCATTCTTCTCTAAGAGTTCTTTGATTGCATTATTTGCTTCATTTGAACTATTTGAAGGGAAAAGATCTTCAATCTTTTCTTCAATATACTGATTATCATTCATTTGATTTGCAAATTCCTTCCTTCTTTTTAGGGATTGAGAAAGTTGCTCCTTAGCTTTCTTGAGTTGTGCAATGGCCATTTCTAGACCTAGCTTTTCATTGTCAATTGCCTTATCAAGTCTAAATATCTCCATTGTCCTTGATCTTTGCTCAAGCTGTCAAGCTTTATCCTAAGAACCACAAATGCTCTGATACCAATAGTTGGAAATATTCAAGACTATGCTAGATTATTAAGAGGGGAGGGGTGAATCAATAACTTCAAAAACTTTATCAAATTTAGATTTTAATTGCAACAATCCAATAACCATTTAATTCATTAAATCATATCTAACTATATGCATGAGAAAATGAAAACATAAACATTCATGGTACATGAACATAATAATTTGGTGACCCAGAAACCTGCCAAATAGAAAGTAAAATTGGCGTGGGATGATACCCACAAAACTTCAATACTGTAGCATAAATTAGCCTGTTAAGGCTTACAATGATCACTTCTAATGATTTTCCCTGTTAGGAGCAATTAGGACTACTAGGTCTTACAAACATACAATGAAGTATACACTCAGTAACTAGATTTGACAAAAGATTGTTAAGTCTACCTTGTTAGAGGATTTGGACTGGTTCACCTATTAGAATGAAACAATAGATCTCTAACTTACAACTGATTTGTTATAGAGATTCTTTGAAGTATTGATCACCTTTATGTGATAGATATGACTTTGGTACTCCTTTGCTGATATGGCCTTACAATACACTTTATTTTTGATTCACATTCACATGCTTCTTACATATTCTCCACTCTCACTTTTCATTCATGCATACATACATTCATCTATTCATTCATACATTTACATATGATACAATATGTTACATACATACATACATACATATATATATCAATCCAATTTACAAAACTACAAAGTCGGCCAATATACAGGTTAACACCAATATTACAAAGTCAGCTCAAATGAAGACACTCAGGTTCTGAAGACTGACATAGTGAAGTTCTGATACATGGCATCCACTATCATTACTTGGCAACATCATGCATTTAGTAGAAGTAGAAGCTCAGTCCATACTAATCATCTTAGAGTAGTCTCAAACTCTGTTGCACTGGTGACTTGGTAGATACTGTGCAACTTGGTAGAAATTGAATTAGACATTTAACATGATTGCACTTGGTAAACACTGATCATCACATAGCTTGGTTAACACTTACTTCACTTCACATGAACTATTGGCTCAGTTTGAACTATGAAGCTTGCTAACCATTAAACTTCTCGAGTTGAACTATTGGACTTCACACTGCCTGAATCCACCCGGTAACCACTAGGATGCTCAGTAGGAACTGTAAAGCTTGGTGGCTATTAAATTACATGGAAAACACTGTAGACTATTCAATGAGCTCAGTAGCCATACAAAATTTGAATAAGCATTGTCACTAATAACAAACTTGACTTAATGTCAACAATAACTTGTAGACCCAACAAGTCATCATACATGTCCAGACCAAACACTAATAACCATATCATCATGAGACCAATCTAAAATATGAATTGAGTATACAATGACATCAAATTCAAATCTAAAAAATATACAATGTCATAAACTCAAAATGCTACCATAGTCAATATATACCATAAACTATTCAAATTAATATATCACCAAATAAACCATGCCAAACCTAAACCAAATTTGAACCAATGTATTGAGCTCTCCAAGAGCTTTTTGTTGACTACTCGAAGTCCAAAATCTGACTCTGTATACCCAAGTTATGCTCTAATCTATGCTTAAAATAGACAACATCTAACTTCTAGGCTCTTAAAACCTGATAAAATGTCAATATCATAGAACCTAACCTACACCATGTCATAGTGTTCTAAATTAGCTTTCCAACACTTATAAGAAGTCTGAAATCTAATATCTTGAGAGTAAGTTATGGTCATTCTACTAAGACAGTCTTTTTACCATTTCACTATGATTTCTTTTTTCTTGTGACAAAATTTTTGACAAGATTAAATTTGATGGCCATCAAGGGTTGAAACTAAAAAAATATTTCATTTCCTTTGAACAGGGCCAAATTAGGGCATATTATATATCCAAATTTATGAGAACATCAACTCAGATCCAATGGTGAGGTCTATTTTTACCCAAAAGGTCATTTTTGCAAGCTCCCCCTAAAACCCTCATTTAAATGAAACATCTAAAAAACCCTTTTGTTTAATAATTTTACATGCCCAAAATCTACCAACATCCCATCATAATAGCAAATCCAAAACCCTTAAATCTACAATAAAAACTCATATATCTTGCCCTTTCCTTTATCCTCTCATGCATTCCCATAGATTCAATCTAGGGTTACAATAGTAAAACCATAGCTCTGATACCACTTGTAAAGAAACTTGCAACAAAGAATATAAGTGTTTCCACATAACCCATAATAGATCTAAAATAAATATGGAATGAAAATCCTCATGCAAGAAAATATACAATATACCCACAAAAATTGTGACACAAGATATACCTTGGGAAACCCAGCCTCCAAAAGCATCTGTCACCATACATTATTAAGCAAAAATACAATTACAATACAACCATGGAAGCCTTCAAAGCCATAGCCACAACCAAGAAATCCATGTAAATAAGCATGAATCCACACATCTCATGTCATGCTTCCAACCTTCACAAATGCTCCCTTGACTAACTTGTCAAGCCTTATCTCACTCGACTCTTGCCATTTTTCTTTTTTGTCTTCTCCTCTTCTCACACAACAACTACCCTTGTGGCTGCTTATATAGTAGCAAGTCCCACAAAATCACCAAGTGGTATTACATAAACCATGTGCTACCTAACCCATTTACCCCACTTTTAATAGTGGAATTTTAATTCTTTTCTCCAATATTATATAATTATATGAAATATTATCACAATGTTACAATAGAACTCATCAAGTATATCCCATGGGAATCTTTACATGTTGCACATCCATCTAGGTGCAAAATTACATAATAAAATAAAAGAATACAATATAACAATATTATGCAATACGTACAACACCCATTATCTCAACATCTCCAAGGATTCACAGTGGACTGTCGCCTTAAAAAATGCCCATCAATCAACTCATCAGTTGTAGATCCATCTTGATCATTTTTACATGGAGTTTTAATGGGCAAGGTAGGGAATGCAAGATACCAAAATGGTAGCAAAGCTCTTAAGAAATTCCTATGAAAATCACCACGTTAGGTGTACTTCTATTTTCTTTCATCATCATCATAAGTGGAAAATGTTGGATTATTTTTATTACCACGGTAAGAGCCTTTTCTTGTTGTTTCCCTAAGACTAGCTATATTAAGAGACATTGTGAATTGAGGATATGAGTATGCCCTTTCATCAACTAGTAGACATCCCATTGATTAAAGCTCACATGATTACAAACATATACCCAATTCGTGTATTGGGTTGTGCACAAAGATATTCAATTGATGACCAATGATGATGACAAGTGCATACCAAATATTATCCCTTTGACTAAGAAGATTCCATATCCCTCACTGATCTGATAAATTTAGTTAGGCCCCAGAGTGGCTAGCTAAAAAATCTTCATTTTCAAATGATTGACACTTCAAACTAATATGTTAATCATCTAGCATTGATCATAATCAAACTCATCTATGAAACATCATTAAAACTCAATTTACCACTTATCTGCAAACTATGATTTTTTGCCAGGGAGGCCTATAGGTTGGCTTTAAAAATTAACTTAAGTAGATAACTAGGCTCTAAAAATTGACATATTGATTCTTTGTTCCATGTTCTTGTACCCTATTAGATTTTGTGTTATGATGACATCTTCGTCAAAAGATATTGTCCATCAAAGTTGCTCAGTCAAAACTGCCTACAAACAATAAAGTCAGAAAATAGGAAAGTGCATTCAATTTTGGCTTTGAAAATAGTTAAACAGATACTTGGGGGCTTAAAAATTGGGACATTAGTTCACTATCATGGGTTTATATGCTACTTTAGTATGTTAGAAACACTAAATTAACACAATAAAAAACATTTGCATACTAATTTAACATAACTTCATGAGAGACAAAGTGAAGTCCTCAAATGAGAATATGAGCCATGGATAGGCTCTCTCAATGAGGATGATCACTTGATGTAGAGGTGTGTCTAATAGCTAAGATGGCTTGATTATGTATGTATGCTCAAATGCTCAAATGGGCTTCAATGGAGGATTTTTGATAGATTTTGGTGAATGGATTTGATGTAAAAATGGCTTCTCAAAATGGCATTATGGCTTTAATTTCTAGATTTTGTTGTTTTTGCAAAGGGGAAGGATCCAATTTATAGGCAAGAGGCTTGAGGGATGGAGGGCTAAGATGGAAGAAAAGGAGAAAGCTTATGGAGGGTTTAGATTGAATGAGAGGAGAGCACATGGATTGTGCTTCCTTATAGCCAATCAGGGAGTGACACATGTCACAGTGTGAGAGGATGGAGGAAAGGGGAAGGATGAGTTAACAAAGGAGGCTCAAGGGATAATATCTTCATAAAGACCCTTCATAAGTGCTTTGTAAGAGCATTAAAGGAGAGTGTAAGAGATATTTGAGGGTCATTTATGTTGGAGGGTGAGTAATTTCAACTTGGGTTGGATTAGGAAGGTTTTAAGCTTGCTTATGCAAATGATTAGAGGATGGATTAGGATGGTTTAGGATTAGCTTAGGGATAGGAAAGTGGATGGCAATAAATGAGGGTGGGTGAAGGAGGAGATATTTGTTAACTTTGGCTTGGGTTAGCAAGTCTTAACCCATGTTTAGAGAATGTGACAAGGTTAGGAGGGGATTAGGATTAGGATTAAATATAAGGATTGACATCTTCTAGAAGAGTCTAGGCTTTGGATGAGGATGAAGACTTTCTAGAAGAGTCTAGAACTTCCTAGGATGAGGATAAAAAAGGTTTTTTAGAAAAATAAATAAAGTTTTATTTATTTCAAGGGTTGTGGTTGAGGAGATATTTATTAAAAACATTTTTAATAAACATGAGGATTAATATTTAATTTTAATTAAATATTTTGAGTTGGGATTAGGGGTAGGAAATGATGGGATTAGCCTTTAATCAAAATTTAAGAAGGATTAGAAGATTTTGGAAGAGGTTAGTGGTCTTAAGGAAATTGGCCAAGTTTTGGGCAAAAAATAATTTATTTATTTATTTTGGAATTTTTGGTCAATTTATTAATTAAATAAGGAAATAATGTTTAAATAAGATTTAAACATTTTTGGGAGGGATTTCTTAATTAAATATTTTAAATTAAGATAAAGGGATTTAATGGCATAAAAAATTAATTAATTAATTAATTAATAAATGATGATGTCATCAAGAACTTTTTCAAAAAATAAAAATACTTTATTTTCTAAAGGATTTTAGGTGTCTACAATGGAGAGAGTATAAATATATGATTTGGGCTCCTAACAATTAACATGGCCAATTTGGCAAGCATGTGAATTGGGGTACTCAGATTTGTAGGACTAGAAACATCAACTGACTATGGTTTTCACAAATGAAATGGACCAGGGAAAGTGCACAAATGGATTGGTCAAAACTTGAAAACTAGTGCACTTGAAGAATTTCATAGTATAATACATTGGTATAATCCATTTGGTCTCATCTATCATGGATTCAAAGTTATGACATCACAAACAAGGGTATTGATCAATCTACATTTCTTGACACTAGTAAAATTTCACAAATTGCACTTGGAATTGCATTTGAAAATTGATCAAACAGATTCATCATAGGCTCAAATATGGAAAATAGAAATTGTGTGACCTCTAGAATACAATGAAAAAATAACTTTCTCAGCATGGTTAACTGGGTCAAAGATCAAATTGGTCAAACAGGGTCTCCCAGAATTATGAGAAATATGCATTAGCATGATAGAGATAAGTAACCAACTTTGAGGGATTCAAAACCTAGTCAAAACTTATCAAAATGACCTAAAATTAGAAACACAGGTTCTCTCTTATGTTTACTAAAGACTCCCAAATCAGCAAGTCATGAAACATAACCGAGTGCATGATATTCAAATGCAAACTAGGTTTCCTATCATTGTTTGACACTTACACAAAAATGTAGATCAAAACATTGCTCAAAACAAAACTTTATGGAATGAGTAAAAATAGAAATTTATCATTATAGGACGCATGGATATTCTAAATGCAAAGTGTTAGAAACATTAAACACCTTTTAGGCCTTAAAATGACAACCAGGTACACAAGCATTAAAATGCACTTATAGGGCTCAATTTGACTCAACATTTTGGAACAATACTCAAAATGGGAATGCAATTTTGAATCCCATTAGTGGCTTAGTCTATGGATGCATGCCCCTTGTGGGCATGGAAAGGATTTAGATCTCTCAAGGAAGAAGACCACTCCAACAAAAACTTTTCTCAAACAACTTATTGAAAACATGGAAACCTATTCTAACTGTACAAGCTAATGGCCTCGGGCCACCCAAACTTCTCAAAAATTCTTACCTCTATCAAAAACATGATTTTTATTCACATCTCTCTGAGGCAATCTATAAGTATCAATTTTAATTGTTTCACCAAATACATCAAGATTGCTCATCAGTAGCTTAGGTGAAACAAAATCATTCTCATAGTGCATATCAAAACTTGAATCACTCTCTTCATCTTGCTCACTATGAAAATGCATATCAGCATGGTCAAATAGACTAATATCAAATTGAAAACCATCATGAACATATGACAGATGCATGCTATCAACTAGAAACACAAAGGCTTCATATTCCACTTTGTTCACAAAGTTGTGCATGTCAAAAATTGCAACTCACCTTTTGTAATTGGGTGTGAAGAGTACATAAAATCTAATCCCTGCTCACCTGCAGTCTCATTACTCATACCATCAAATTTTTCATTCACTAAAACTCCTTCACACTCAAATGACTGATTAGTTACCAATTTTGAAAAACTACCCTGAAAATGTTGATCTAAAATATGATGATCACAATCATTATCTTCAACTAACAACATGTTAAGGTGAATTTTAAACTCATCAAACTAATCATTACAAGATTTATCAGCATAAAACGAAATATCATAATGAACAATACAACTTTCACTATTTTCCTCATCATCACATGAAACATCAAAACTTATTGCAACACTATCACCAACATGAGAAGAAACTGAATCAACATGAAATACCCCTTTAATAACATCCCCCACATCTAAGAAGTCATCATGTGCACATACATTTGATGTACTATCATATGCACCTCCAAGGCTTGATAAAGATAATTCAGATTCTATATCTCTTTCCACATCAAACTTTGGGGAAGTGACTTGACTAAATGAAGAAACACCGTAAGGGAAAATATGAGCATCCTTAGAAGCACTTACATACTTATAAAAATCACAAGCTAACAAAACTAAAATCTCATTAGTGCTCGAGAAAACTACATCACAAATCTTGTCCTCTTGGTTGTGATTGTTATTCGAATGACATGAAGAACTTACAATAGCAAAAACATTAGTAGTAAAATATGAAAAATTAGAAGCCTTAGTATAATCATTTTCATCATAGTAAGAATTACCTCTACTGTTGTTATACACTTCTTCACTCTCATACTCAATGTTACAAGACTCATTTTCAGTTACATATCCATCTTCCTCATGCTAACTGCAATCATCTAATTCACTAAAATTTGAATCCATCTTTTCTCACTTGGAAGACAAATTATCATTATTTATAGATTCATTACATTCACTAACATCATTAGAAGATACAACATGTACTCTATTGTTATCACTTCCCATTTTCTTAATGAATTCCTTAGCTTGCAAAAGCTCTTGTAATCTTAAAGATGTTGGCCAGTTAACTGAATTAGGCACAAAGATATCTAGGAAAATACTAGGTAAGGAAGATTCCTTAGGTCTAGAAGGAAAAGGCATCTTCATGACTACTGATTTAAACTTTAAATAACATTGCTCAACATTTAGACCCTAAGTACTTCCTACTGCCCATTTTACTATACTTTTCTTGTTCAACATAGAAAAATTATTAACCACGGTTTCATAACTTTTAGAACTTGGTAGATTAACCTTAGATCTGAGATCTAACTCCATTTTAAAATAAAATTTCTACCTCTTTCTCCTAGTCTTGATATTCACTAAATAGAGGAAACCATTTCTTTTCATTTAACTTTCATGAAAGGGGAACTCATGAAAAGTAAAATACCTTTTAGTGCTAATGCAAAACTTTGAACTATTGATCTTGGCATGGGTGTAAACATGATACTCCACACCATTGATAAAAAACATGTAGAGCCACCACCTCCTTGAAGAGGACAAAGAAATCAAAACTATGATTCACCTTTTAACATTCAGATTTCTTAAAATAATAATTGTGTTCAACACTAAAAACTAGATCAAGAACAGATAACTTCCTTTCCAAGAACTAATATCAAGAGATTCAAATCTACCCATACAAGATGAAAGTCTTTCAAAAATTACAACATGAAATCAACTAGGATAAACTGGTACAGAGATATAGAGTTTCCACTCACACTTGTGAGAAATAAAATGTAATTTATCACTTGATAAATTTGAACCAAACTTTCAATTGTAGAAAAAAGGAAAATTATCAAACCACTCTTGTAGATTTACAATCTTGAAAAAGAGAGAAAACCATGTTGTTCATTCTTGACTTTGAACACTACAACATTTTGAAGGAACTTTTCAACTGAACTAATTAATGATGAATCACTAGTAATACTACAATTTATGTTCAACATTCAAAGCTATTGTTGTCCTAGAGTTGCATGACATTGAGTAAGAAATTGGACAACACATCAAAGACTCACTACTGCAACTCTCTATTATATTGAATAACCTTTCAAATTCAATACTCGCCAATAGAGTCATCATTTTTTTGGCTCCTAAATTAACATTTTTTTAATAACCCATTGATAAGAACACATACACCTAGGGGCAGCTAAATCCCATGTTTAATGTACCAATTGAGACACCAGGGCCAACTATAAGGCTATTTACTCTCCTTCTTTTTCAGGCTCTACAAGACCTAGGTGGGTGGACATCAAATTCTTTATATGGTGCCAGTATCAAACCATATAACTAAATCTATATAACTGGTTAAAAACCCTATATTCTTATGCAAACAACATAGACATGAGATATCTACTAACATGCCCTATGAACAAGATAAGATAAGTGAAAGAAAATTATTTTCAACTCCTCAACATAAATAGGAAAAGATATTCGATTAAAGATTTTGCACATCAGCATAACCCAGGTATGCAACAGCAAGAACATGTAATCTGCAAGCTAACCAGTCCCTTATCCATTCAGCATTCAATAAGTCAAAACACACACATGGATACCCAAAATGTACTCGTATACTTAAATATTTGATCTATCTATCTACTTGCAAATAAATATCTATTTCCAAACAAAATTCATATTTATCATATCCTCCTATGATCTCTATAATTTTGTCAATGCATATCAAGCAAATTACTCAAGTCCTTGACCCAACAACAAGATATACGATGGCATAAAAATTCAAGACCAAGCTGAAACTGGACAATATGCACCTTGAACATATATCAATGGAAAACTAAAAAACCACAAAGAGGAGACAAATTTAGAATGAAACTTTCAATAAAGCTCTATATTCATTTCCTTAAAATCAATACATGAAGTGTATACAAAAATTTAGAGGATACACAATAGATGACTACATTAACTAGATGCTTACAAGAAACTATAATACTATTGTTCATAATAGAGAAATATTAAGGAATATGGTCTCATAGTAACTAGACTGGAACTAGAAACAACCTTGTGGTTTCATAGTTTTGAAACCCTTACAATGAGGAAAGAAAAGAAATATATAGACAAGAAGAGGATCCTAGATCAAATTTGATATTGCCATCTATTCACTTGAAACTCTTCCTTCAGCTACTGTGTATAACTTGTCTCTTCCCTCATCTACCAACAATCAAATCTGATTAGTATGTTATTACAAAATCCCTAAAATGTCTTTTTTTTTAAATGAGAAAACCCTCTCTAAAAGAAAATTAGATATCAGATAAGATGTACAAGGACTGTTAATTTGATTTTCTTTGTGCTCTTTTGCCCTTGCTATGAAAATCCTCAACTATCTCTATCAACAAAACATTCATTCTCAACAACTACCTTCAAAACACTCATTTCATCCTTTATGGCTATTAGTGCATCTGATCTTATCAAAATCTAATTTAAATCCGATCCTATTTCATGTGAAAATAATAAATTTTCATAAAACTACTTGTAACTTCTTCAAATTAAGAAATGTGCATAATCTAACTATAGAAATGAAAAATTTAGGTTCTCCTAGTTTTGACAGTATATTATAGTCCATATTTTTGACAAGAATGATGCCTCTAGTGTTGATTTGAAAAACCATGGCCACGATAGAGCATTAAAATTGAAAAATTTAAAAGACTATATAGTTTAAACAATATAATACCTTAAAATTAATTCAAATTTTCAATTTCAACCTCAAATGTGTGTTTAGATTGGAGAGACAACTAAACTTTTAATATTATTTTTATACCTAATCTTATCCCTTGAGTCCTCAACACCACTTGTTAATTTCTTATTGGTCAACTCACCTAGGCATGCCCTACATCATCCTATACAACATTTGAATTTCATTTGGATTTTATCTCCTAAATTCACAATTTCATGGTCTCACAACAAATCGTGACATCTCAAGCCTCAATATTTCATCCTCCAACCACACAACATCACTCTAACATTGTATCTCCTATTTCTTTGTCTCACGATCTCTTGATAAGTGTAGCTTCATAGCTCTTCAAACTCAATCTACCAATCATATGACAACCATGACATCATAAGTGTATATTTTGGGCTTTATGATTTCTCGACTAGCGTGTGGTCATAGCTCCACAACTTCCATCTTATGATCTTTTGAAATGCATCTTGAATCTACCACATGACATCTTCTTTGACCTATAATTACTTGGTCTTGACCTTACCTCTAGTCGGCCCCACATGGTAGGTCCCTCTGCATATGCCTATGACTTGTCTTCAAGCATGCCTTTGAAGATACTTTACTACTATGTAGGTTTCATTAAAGATATTAAAACTACCATCACATGCCCAATGTGGGATACTACAAATAACATTTTCATTAAAAGGGGTCAGCCCCTCCCTCGTCATGGGCAATATGCAAGCTGAGCTATAGACAAGCCACTGAGGGGCCTTCTACAACAAACCCCATGTTATTTTTGGTTAGTCTCCTACCTTAGCGTGGAGCTCTCCTTGTCCCTCTGTGTTGTGCTTGTTCTTTTTTGTAGGCTGCAACCCTTTCTCTGGATTGGTTTCTTTTATCATGTTATTTTGGGCATCACCATATGAGTAGAATGTTGTGACAAGCTAAAGTTAGCCATTATGGACTACTCCCTTTTGTGAACTTTTCTCTATTTTCCCATGGCTTCTCTTCACCACTCATCTCCCTTATTGTCAGTACTAGTTTCTGAAGCCTATAATATAGAAGCATCATGGTGTCCATACAAGATAGAATTGCAATAAATAGTAAGATTCTTCCAGGATCCACAATGGAATGTTGCCTTTGAGAATGCCCCTCAATCAACTCATCAATTATTGATCCATCTTGATCATCTTTATGTGGAGTTTTTGTGGGCAAGGTAGGAGACCAAAATGGTATTAAAACTCTCAAAAAATTCCTATGAAAACCACCACATTGGATATACATTCATTTGCTTTCATCATCATCACTATCATAAGTGGAAATTTTTGGATTGTATATATAACCATAGTAAGAGCCTTTTCTTATTGTTGCCCTAGGACTGGCTATATTTGGAGACATTGTGAATTGAGCATATGAGTATGCCCTTTCATCAACTAGTAGACATCCCACTAATTAAAGCTCACATGATTATAAGCATATCCCCTATTCATGTATTGGGTTGTGCAAAGATATTCAATTGATGACCAATGACGATGATAAGTGCATGTTAAATATTATCCCTTTGACTAAGAAGATGTTGAAAATTGGCTAATAGTGATATGTAATTATTGTCATTTATGGCAATACATGATGTACATACTTACAAGAAATCTCATAAATAAACATACTTAGTGTTTGGTAATCAGACAATTGTCTAAGTATAGAATTTGGTTACAACAGTGTATTATTTTGTTTATAACTTGTTGTTGGCGTCATATTATGACTAGCGGAGTTATATGGAGATAGTATACATGTTGATGATGGCATGTATATCCTTAGAAGTTAGTATGGACTGTACAAAATAGAGATAATGATGTTTGATGCAAAACACAATAGTAGAATTGAAGGAAAGTTTTATTTTATTTACAAGATAATTACTTGTCCAATTAGGGCTGACATCCTAGATGTTTACTCTAAGTTGGAAAAGTAGATTGTGATCTTAGCTGACCCAACAAAAATTTGTGAAAAGGCATGGTATTTATGCAAAGGACATTTTGTGATAAGAAGTGTGAAATAAGTGAATTGTGTGTGAACTTTTGTGAAAGCAATATATGCAAAGTTTTATATGAGCTATTTGGTGATCCAAGATCAAATTGAAGATCAAAGATCAATCAAGAAAGAGGTTACAGTACCTATTCCATAAATCTAATTACTTTTTTTCGGAAGTGAGCTCTTCTTGTAATTAGAAGTGCATGTTTGGGTAGGGACTCATCTTCCATCTATTGTACCACAACTCCTAATAGGGTTGGAATCTCCTAATAGGGATTCAAAGTCTCCCAAAAGTGACTCCTAACAGGGTCCATCCTCTAACAAGGAACTTATATATCAATATATTATCTAGTGGGTATCATCCCTAGCGGGGTTTTCCCTTGGCTAGGGTTTTGCCAGTTAACAAAATATGGTGTTATGAGTTGTCTTTATGCATTATTGGTGTTGATGTTCAACATTACTTTATTTCTTTGTTATACATAGTTTAAAGTAAGAAATAATATCTAGTTGGCAACTAAATTTTGTATATTGCTGATTCATAGCCCCCCTCTCAGTAATCCCTATTTCTAACAATTGGTATCAGAGTGCAGTTACTTTGTAAAGGCTTAACATCTTGAGTAAGATCCTTATGGATATGGAATAGTTGATGAAGAACCTTGAAGAATCTCTTGAACAAATTGGTCTCCTTATTGAAGAAAGAGATAAGCTAAAAGATAGATATGAAGACTCCAAAGTATACATCAGTCAATTAAAGGAAAAGATCAAACATCTCAAATCCAAGCCTAAATCTACTAAATTTGGAACTAGTGATGATGATTATTCAAAATTGAAGACAAAGTACAAGATCTTGAAGCATGAATTGAAGATTAAAAATCTAAGGTTGAATTTGAGAAATGATACTAGCAAAATTGAGTCTGATTTGAAGAGTAAAAATGTAGATATAAGAGAAAGTCTGGCAAAGAAAACATTTGAATTTGAAACATTAAAAGAAGATCATGACGAACTCCATAAGTACAACATTTTTGTGAAAGGTGAATTAACTCAATGCAAGCAACAACTTGAGAAGCTTTATCCTAGTAGAGAAAAGCTTGATAATTCAATGTCAATACAAAGACCTACTTATGATAAGATTGGCCTTGGTTATCTAATTAACATGTCTATGAAGAAGCCTAAGGTTAGATCAAATCCAAAAGAAAAAGACAAATCTGATGATAAGATTGAATCCAGTCAATCTTTTGATAAATCCAAAGAAGTTAGACAAGACAAGGAAGTTGAAATTTTCAATGAACCAAAGATAAATGAATCTCCTAAGCAACCTAGGTTTGAATTTAGAGGTAAGTGATTTTTATGTAATGAAATAGGTCATATGAAAAGATATTGTACTAATAAGTAATTTAATCATGTTAAGGACTTTTATTGTCATGATTGTCATGGTATGGGTCATAATGTAATTGATTGTAGGAAACCTAAGCATGATTATGATAATAGTAGAATATGTAGAAATACTAACCCTATAGATAGAAGAAGATCTAATTAAAGGACATCGAGAGAAGGAAGACCTTATGAAGATAGAAGATAGATCATGTATTATAAGTGTAATAACTTAGGACACATTGCTCAAAATTGTCATGCACCTAATGATCAATAGAATCTTAGAAGAAGAGTACTTGTATTTCAGTTATGCAATAACTTCAAACACATAGCAAAGTACTACAAAATGGATAGAAACTTCAAAGTTAGAAGGAACAATGGAAGAAACTTTAGGAATAGAAGGAATGATGGAAAGAACGTTAGAAATGATAGAAGGGACTCCGAAACTAACAGAAACAATGAGGAACATAGAAACATTGTTAGTGAACTTCAAGGAGAACTTAATGAGGCATTTGTAAAAGGAGTAGATATCTCAATGGAAAAGCTAGATGATGATGAGATAGGAAGATTGAAGTCAGTTATTGAGTTTGATTCAATTAAGTTGAATTAAGCTTGTTCATAGCAACAAAATTTGAGACCTTCATTCAGAGAAAGCATTAGAGGTAGCAAAGTTTGGAAAAGGTGTATCCAGTTATTGTTTAGATGGTACCTAAGCTCACTTGTAATTTGGAGCTCATCTGAACAAGTTATGAAAGAATTCAAAGTTACTGGTAATACAGTAAAGGATAATTCTTAAACAGAAGATGAAAAGTATGTTTTTGCAGAGAATTTCATGATGCAAAGTCTTGACGAGGTTTTTCATGATGAAAGGAGGCTATAGTAAACCTTGGGTGACATTTGAAGAATGGATAAATGATCTTGAGTAGTTATTTGATTCTAGAACAAAATTGACAGCTTTTTTGTGTTTGCAAAGTATGCAATTAATGCAAGTTCAAGTTGATGCAATAAATGGAGTGTAAAATTGTTTTTCACTTCATTACAAACACATCCAAAGTAAAGAGCACTCGCAAGTGACTTGTTAAGGTGATTTTGAACAAACCTTATTTTTAGAAAGAGGTATTTTATCATTTTTTTGCAAATTTGTTCGATAAAAGCTCTTGTTTGATAGAATTATGGATATGTCAGTAGTGCATAATGTTAAGAACAAGGATAGATATAAGTTTTTAAAAAATTCTACAAAACCTACTAAAGGAAACCCTAACTCAATGTTATCTATCACTCCAAATAATGCAATATATCTTGAAGATGTAGGAAGTTATTTGAATAGTAAGTTTGAGTCTATTGGTAGTGAATTCATGAACAAAGATATGGAATTGGTTTTTAATCATGATGTGATTGTGAAGCCTAGATTTGAACATCTAAAGGAATTAGATTTGTTTAAATATCACTTCTACCATGAGTTAGACACAGATGAGTGGACACAGTTTATATTGAGTAGGATACATTATGGTAAATTATAGATGCAAGATAATGTAGTTGATATTTCTACCAACCTTATTCATGAGGTAATTGGTCTTAGTAAACAAGGAAGTGTACCTATAGGTGAGAAAATGGTAAAGAAGAAAGTTGAGAGTTATACTAAAGCAATGTATAATGGAAAGGCTATGGTGATCAACACCATCAAGCAAGATGATGTAAGATTCTTGAGTAGAATTATTGCCTATTCTATTTTTGCAAGTTCAAAGATTGATGAACTTTTAGTAGGATACATCTATGCAGTATATAAGATGTGTAGAGAAAGAACAAGTGAATCTTAATGAAATACTGAGAATGCAACACTTTGAGAACCTAGAAAAGATCAAAAGGACAAAGAATGGTATGTTTAGATTTCATACATTGATCAATCACATATTCTTTCATGTACCTAAAATATTTCCTTACTTATCAGTCACAAACATAATGAATAGTAATAGATGCACAATGGAGAAGATTACAAAAGTATGCAGAAGGCATTCTACAAATAAGATATTAGACAGTGACAACTTGATAATGAGAACATTTCAGAATGAAATGAAATAGAGATTCAGAATTGTACCTGCAATTATGGATAGATTTAAGGATGACATTTACATTTTGGTTGATATAGATTGTACCTATATTCAAGCAGTGGAACCTTGGGAAACATTTCTTGATCCCTTGAGTTATGAATAATGATGATATAGCAATTGGTTATATTAATTTGTTGTTGAATTAGACAGAGACAAAGTAGAATATAGATTTAGTACATATGATGAGATCACATGGTCATCTCATCAAACAACCTTAGAGAAGGCATCCGACAAGAAAGTTGAGTCTATAATGAAGAATGCACTATCAAAAGTTGGACTAACAGATGGTGAATTTGAGGTTGTAAGACAAATGATGAAGCAAGGAATATTGAACATTCAACCTTTGTCAATATCTATTGTAGAGACATCTTCATAATAGAGCACTCCATATGCAGTAATATCAAATGTTCAACCTAGTAAACTGAAAAGAAAATTTGAAAGATTGGTGGAAGCAATAATTACTAAGACCAAGATAGTAAAACAACAAGCCACCAGACTAGGAAAAAGATAGAAAAAATTGTTGACAATTGATTCCAGTGATGAAGAAGTAGAGGAACAAGAGACCAAGAAAGTAGAGAAAGTGACTCCATCAAAGCAAGTAGCAGGCAAATCTCGACAACCTTGGAAGCCGAAGATAAAGAAGATCAACACAGCTATTGTTAACGAAGGTAACTTTGTTTATATGAACAAATTTTATGATTTATATAATTTTTTTGAAAAGGATCAAATTGATATATCTACTATGAGATATATCATAGATAACAATTTGAAATTGAAGGATCTTGAGAGCATAATTAACTAGAAAGTCTATGAGAGACTCATTCAAAAGAAGGCTCCTACAAGGGAAGAAGATCTAGAACTTCAGAAGTCTATGCTTAGAACTATTTCCAAGACTGATGATGAAGAAGAAATTAAAAGATTATTGAATAACCTCGCACTATATTTAAGGAATAAATTGAGACCATTTCTATTCATGGTTGGTGAAAAGGATAAACTAAGAAGTGAGACTACAATAGCTCACTAGTAGAATTTTGGAAAATAAATGACCACGTGGCCAAAAAATTTAGTCACAAGATTTTTTTTGTAGTCACATGACTAAAATTGATCAAATTCTAGTAGTGTTTTACAATTTATGTGTATAAGTGACTAAATAAATGACTAATTTTCTCATCTGGTAAAATCACAAGGTTAGACAAAGATAAATGACCAGATAAATAATCAAATAAATGACTAAACAATTGGTTAGCAATAATTAGTCACCAAAACAAATGACTAAATGAATGATAAATCATATTTTTTCATTTATTCTATTACATTCTTTAACTATTTTTATAATTTGTATCCTATTAATACATCATTATCAATTATATTCCTTGAATGTCCTCTCAATTGATAGTGAACTAGAAGTGAACTAAAAATTGCCTACATCTAAACTCAAATTCCTCAAAATCTATTTATAAACTCTTAAAGAATTAATTAAATAAACATCCTTCATGCACTCAAAAGAGAACTCCATGTCTACCTTTAAATAGAAAAATGATTTACGTTCAATTAAGTATTTTATAATCTCAACATATAAATGTTGTCAAACGCATTGTCATATATAATGTGTTTCAGTATGAGATATGGTTCACATATATATTGAACCCATCTAATCTCATCATGATTAGAATGAATGAACAAACAAACATCACAACTTAAATTATTAGCACTAGTCATTCCAGGATCTAAAAGCAGATGCTCATGAAGTGGTGTGAATTTATAGGAGGTCAATACCCATTAAAGAATTGGAAAATTTAAATTTCTAAAATGTTTAGGAAAATTAACATATTGCTATAAAAATCAAAGATTATTATTAATTATTTTTAAAATAAAATTAGAACTATTTAATTTTCTTATACTTAAAAACAAAAAATAAGATAACTTAACATTTATATCTTCTTTTTTCTTACGTGGTGAGTAAAACTCCTCTAATTTGTAGTATGCAATCTAGAATAACCATAAATAATTTAAAGTCAAGTGACAAAAGATTTTGATTTTGCATAACTTTTATTATAAAAATAATACAATATTATATTAATTATTATAATTTATAATATACTTATATCATAATGTATTAATAATAATTCACATATTTTTATATATGACAAATTAAACTATATAAATAAAAATTAAAAGAACTTCTTTTGAAACTCTAATTGCACTTAACTACTTATACATTGAATACATTTTACAATTATTTTGCATCATAATATAATTTTTATTAAGTGTTTGATAAAATATAAATACCTAACAAATATATACATTATTCTTTGATTGCAAATTAAATTTATAATTTTAAATTAATGAGAACTTCTCAACTGAACAATTTTTTTAAAAAAATACCATAGTCTTAATTTAATAGTGTGTATTTAAAATCAAAACCCTAAGTACTATATGCAATAGTACCTTTCATTATTATTAAAATTGAGAAAAATGAGTGATGCTCAAAATTTAATCCTTTGGTTACAATTATGAAGAGAACTTACATGTGGATGTGTGTGCTAAGGCAATACAACATCTTTCAATTTTCATTAGGATAATTGTTGAGACTTTAAATAACAATAATCCTTATAATATTCTTTCTTTGACCATCATGTATGAAACATTATTCCTTAGAGAGGGATGATATAGGGATAAGCAAGGGAATATGCTCTAGGCATATATACTAGGTTTAGAAATAACCCAATGCCTCCAATTCCTTTACTAGAGAATGCATCACCTTCATTGACTATAAAATCCTTGAGTATTTTTCTTGAAACTAATCCACGAATTCATAAAGCCCAATAAAATGTTTCAAAAATTATCAATTAGGTGTAATAAAATCTTTCAAAATTATCAATTAGGTGTAGCTACAAATATTTTACAAAATGTTCTTTTCTAAACCTCAACTTAAGATATTAAAAATTATACAAATTTGAACTCATTGTCGTATGTTTCATGAGCAATCTTATGAGAATGAATAGTTCACTTATCACTCATTGCATCTAGGTGATGCTCACATAGGGAAGCATTGATACTTTCCATGAGGTCACCCATTTAAGTATCGGTTGAGCTTGAGTGACCTTAGCTATAAAATTTCCTCTATCGCTAAACTAACTTTACTTGCAAACCACATTTGTATAACCTTCAACCCATGTTATTCCTTATGAACCATTCATTAGAGAGCCCCTTAAGCTCATAAATTGATGAGGATGAGACATTTTCTATATAGAGTCAAATCATAGGATTTACCGTTAAATAGCTATGAACCCTATGCAAGCCACCCATTTTCTTCACTTAAATAGTTATTGATTAATTACTTGATTAAATTTACAAGTTTTCTTAAAAAAGAACAAATTTTGATGATTCTACCCAACAATATTTATACCATTATATGCTAGTTAAATCCCTCCATTATTTGTGTTTGGTGAAGTATTTGCTAGGTATACAATTTAAAACTAGGTTTTAATATTTGGACTGACAATACAAACTATTGAACACTTTTGGTCTTTGAATTTTTTACACCATATGCATAAAAGATAGAATTTTCATTTATTTTGAGGAAGATAAGTATATTTATTAATTTATTCATTAAAGAGGCTATATTAAATACAAGTAAGTAATAGCATCTAAGTTTATCATAATTAATTAATCTGCAAGTTGGCATGATACATATGAAACTATTACAATTATTTGTATAAGTATCGAGTAGATACAATTTATTCGCATAATATAAATATGATTTTTTTCCCTTAATTTTTATTTTAAAAACTATTTAAATTGATATATTTTTCTACAAATATTCTAATTAGATCAATTTAGCAAAATTATTGCTATATAACTTTGTTTCACAAACGAGTACCATTTTTACCAAGCACTACGAATATATGTTTAAACATACAAGTTGAAATTATTTTTATTTTTTAGAAATCATAATTGACATAGAAATGAATTCTTTTTAAGAACTTTTTTTTGATAAACAGATTTGTCACAGTAGAATTTTCCCAACGGAGTGTGTGGCAAACCGTTCACAACAGTTGGAGAGGCCCTTGGGATGCAGCCTTCCTCTGCGTTTAGAGGGGTAGCTCCCTCATATGATATAATTTTTGAAAAGAATTTTCAAATAAAGAATCTAAAACTTTAAAGATCAGGAGAAAGTCATTCACGATGAATGCCCCACACGCCCTCACAACCTTCTTCGGTAAACAAGATTGATAACAACGGTGATCAAGAACTACGCTTGAAGGCAACCAGTATTACAAGTACACTCAATATCATTCGTAAACACTCGCATAGCACCATGAGAATGTCTACTATTGCATATAACAATTTTGATTTTAAAATAAGAAACCCAAAGCACATCTCATTTCATTTCCTTGCACCAATAAAGCAATAGAGATTTTTCAATTTCAGAGATAAAAAGTGTACATACTTTCCAAAATTTATCCCTTCAATCAAAATTTCAGCATAGTGTTCCCTTATTTTTAAAACCCAAAAAAAGTCCCTTGACAAAGCAAATAGGAGTTCTTATATAGACATAGAGGTTAATAACTACCTCTTCGTGGTTAATAACCACCTCCCAAATATGTGATTTAGGTGAGGTTAATTAACCTCTACAAAATTAACCTATATAACATGAAACTTGGACCTTAGATATTTTGAAAAAAATAATGAATAATCAATTCTTATCGACCCCCTTGTGATCTTTAGATCGTTTATCTAATGAAGAAAAATTCTGCTCCACAGTTATCTCCCTCAAAATTACAGTACCAAGCTTTTAGATGCAATCTCATACACATTCTCTGACAAACCATTACATGCTACAATATGCTCCAGTTGAGCCTTTGCAAGTCCTTGTCTTCCCTCATCAAACCTTTTAGGAAAGGATACAAATACACAATCACCCAAAACTGCTCATTTCTCCACCAATCATCAATCCCAACACCACTCCACCGCATCTCAAGGATACCCATTGTAAAGATACAAATAAACATAACCAGAAACCATAAACTTGCTATGTTCCTAAGCTCTGGTATGATGAATTTTCCAGTAAGCAAGCATACAACTGGAAAAGTACAGTATGCTACTAACAGGATGGATGTCCAAGAATATACAGTTGCATTTATATATGACAGCCTTTCTAACCATTTCAATCACCCTCCATACCCATACCATAGTGAACAATGCCTGCTCAAGAAAATTTCAATAGAACCTTGGTGTAGACGATCTAAAAGATTAATAGGAGCAAAACCTTTGAATGCCGGCCTTGGAGGAATACAATAGATAGATCGCAATCCATGGCAGTGCATTTTGAATCCTGTCAAAATATCTTCTGTGACTGAGCCATAAATCTGTCCTTTGTCCAGTATGTTTTATCTTCATAACCACAGCTAATAACATGAATAGCTTCCTTTAAGAGTAAAGCAGGGCTGGCATTTTGTGGTACACCACCATTCTCAAGAAGGCTAGCAGCAATAAAGACGGGACTGTCCAAATTTATTATTATTATTTTTATTTTTTATTTTTTTTAAATTTCTTCTGAGACATCAATGCTGACTTTTCAATTTCAATTCCTTCTACTCACTCTTCTATATCTTCCAAATTAAAGATGGGCACAGTGGTATCACTGCGCTTAGATTTCTTCTTCTTTTTCTCTTGCAAGGTTATTCCAGCATTCACGAGTGCCAAGGATATGAAGCAATATGATAAAGGTGGTAGAGTGACATGTTTTACTTTGCATTTTATTAGACAATTTGAGAAACACTTTATTGTCTGTGCTTCCATGTTGCATTCAAATGGAATGGGTGATTAAACATCACTCATTTTATGCGTTCAACACCCTCAAATGTTAAGCCAATCAGCCAATAATTTATGTTGCTTTCACTCCACAATCTGTTATCCGTTGAAGCAATAAGCTTTCCAATTACCTGCATTGTAATCTTACTATTTCGACATAGCCCATCAAATGTAACTAGATTGATCAGAAACGTCATCTTTGGGACATATACAACTGGTGAACCATTCGAAGAACATGCAGCATTCCAAGCTGCTAGAAAGGCCGTAGTATGATCTGTTTGTCCGTCAGAGCTGGAGGTGAAGTTTGAATCATGGTGTTGTGCTTTCCATTATGACCAATAGCATTCATCATTGGAGATTATCATGCCGTAGGCTGAGAATAGAGATATTTTCTTTTCCTCACATATTTCTGCAGGCATTTTATTCAACATCTAGACGTGAATTTCAGTTTGAGTTCAGTCCATGACCTGCATCATCGAGAGCACACAAAAACTCATAGAATCTTTGTGCTCATGCACTCCATAGGCAATCATTGTCTATCATGGAATTTGATTAGGAAATCCACAGGTAACCTGCACACTTCTATACTCAACATGCACATTAGCTTTTAATCAAGCATAATAGTGCTGAACAAACTGGTGGCAGACCATTCCATCATGTAACAAGGGAGAATATCTAGCCTTTGATCCATTGCCTCTCACTGGACTGCAAATGGCATTTTGACAAACATATAACATGTTACCTTGATATTTGGGAAAATTCATCATTGTGTTCTCCGCGGCAACACTTTCAAATCTCCACAAATGCATCCAAACTATGCATTATTACTACTGCAACATTCTTTGACCGTGGCTAAACACAAGGCTCTGATCTTAGTTGCCATGTTTCTACTACTAAATTTAATATTTCATTGAAAAATACCATGCCATAGATAACTAGAATTGGGGTATTCCACAAAATAGTTCACATAATTGTCTCTGGCTCCAGATTTTGGTTTTATATCTCTTTTATTTTCAGAGTCCAAGATAAATATCAATTGTTTGGATCATCAACGGTCTTCTTCGAAACTTTCATATTGCTACCTTTCAATTTCTAACCTTCATCAATTTAGGTAGTGTCGGTAAACATATTTCCAAAATCTGTCAGTATATTTCTTCTGTAACTTTCAATATGCCTCCTATCTCAGTACTTGCTTTTTAGATGATCTTACTTCCAGTGCTTAACTTTAATCAGCTAAATAAAGAAGTTAATAACTGTCTCATAGAGGTTAAGAAATACGTGTTTTTGGAGAGGTTAATTAACCTACTCCAAAATGCGTGTTTTGAAAGTTATCATTAACCTTTTGAGAGGTTAAGAAATATGTGTTTTTGGAGAGGTTAATTAACCTACTCCAAAATGCGCAATTTGAAAGTTATCATTAACCTTTTGAGAGGTTAATGGTTAATGATAGACTTGAAAACACGTATTTTGGGTTTCAACATTAACCTGCGACAAGTTGGAGCTCAGAAGCTGGATTTTAAAAATTTCAAGTGCTGGGCGGAGCTAAGGATGAGCCGGAGACATGAAGATTTAAAAACTCACGAAAAGTCAGAGATAAAATGGTCATTTCAATGATCAAAATGGGACGTATTTCACACGTAACCAAGGAATTAACAAGTTCAAAAATCGAAACACTTTATGACCAGACAACACTTTTCAATATCACAATATTGATAAATGATTAAAGAAATTATCACACCACAAATTTATTGTGGAAAAAGGTCATTCCATTATCCCTCCCAAAGCAATTAATGGTTCAAACAGTGGCATTCCATCACGAGCTAAAAAACTGTCTCAAAATGGTTGAGCAGGACATTGAGGTGAGCGAATAGTAGCAGGAACAACTACAATTTTCTTTGGTGGTTCATCTTCATTGCTTTATGTTCCCCATTTTCACTACTTTAATCCATGAATCTACTCGTAGAAAGGAATAACAACTTACAATAAATGGCGAAAGCCCTAATTTGATCGCGTACACTTGGCGATAAGAAGTGTCTTTATGGCAGAAGGAAAATGATGTTTTACATGTCGGATGTGGTTGAAGGGTGACAATAACAGTGAGCAGGTCAGTATGAATTTTCCTCTGTTCCATTATTTTGATTAGGGTTTCATTTTGTTTATAGGTTGTGGAAATACAATATCCATATAAATAAGTACACATATAATATTGTTCAACTAATTCATTAAATTTTAAGGCAGTTTTGTGCTTTCTTTGTAATAGTTGCATTTGTTTTCTGTTTAGGTTGCAATAAGGTTTCACAATCCTTTGTATATCCACCAAACTTCTCTAGGTAAGCATCCATATTTCTCATTTAAAAGAAAAAATAGAATAAAATATCCATTGATAAAAGTAGGGTTGTATTGAAAAATCCATTTCCGTGATTTCTGATACTTCTATTCTCACGCTCTTATGATACGATCATTAAAGAAAAAATCATTTTTCCTATCATCACATTCCTTGTTTGAACAATCAGGTGTGAAATAAAATGGTTTAAGATAAATGTTTAAATTTTAGTACAAATATAAGCATATTTGTGTAGGTGTAGGCATATACTTATAATTCAGGACTGTAAATAATAATAGCATAAATGTAGTACATCTAGGCCTACACTCAAATTCAATTCGGATGTTTCCCCAAAAATGTCAAGTTCTTCTTATAGCTCCAAGAACATAACTGGTGCAGAGCATTCTCCCATGATGATGGAATAATCAGGTGCCAGATTCATAAGAAGATTTGAGGAGTAGAGACTGGTAAGGTAGTACAACGATATAAGCTGATAGTACCAATGCTTGAGAGCAGTAGTATGAACATGTGCAATTTTTTGTCCCAAATTTTGCAGATTCCCAATATCCGAAACTCTCTTATGCAACTTTTTCTTCCGTAATAGTGGGCACATAAACGTGGTTTTCTTGACATTAACACCTTTATCTAGTAGAATCTTCCACATTAAAATGGTTATCCATTCAATAATGAGAATAATTGGCAGTAAATAATATTTTCCATTGAGGGAAAACCACAATCCAATTCTCCATAAGCTTAAGATAAAGATTAGCAAAATTAGACAAACAAGCCAGATGCTACAAAAAGTGATGAACCAAGACCATACCCCTTCATAAGCTTATGTCAAAGGATAGGCATAAGGCCTTTCTAGAAGATATCGATGTAATTTACAAATATATATCTAAGAATGCATTTAAAATATGAGATTAGAAGCTTATTTTCAACTTTCCATACTAATTTACAGGCTTTGAATTTGGTAATCACTTATGCCCATAATTTTTTTATCTGTCACAACTGCTTTCCATTATTACCCTTCTTAGTGTATACAATTGTATAGACTCCAACACACATACATAAATAAAGAAGCATCAATCATTTTGATTATTAAGTTCATTTTGATATAAATTATACATAATCGAGAATAAAATTGATGGTTATAATTCCACCTGCAAATTAAACAAGATAGGGATTTTAAAAATTGCAAATATTTTGTGCCTAAATAATAATAAAGTGTAAATTGGCATCAATTTCAAATTCTGCAAAATTCTCTTAACCTTGACTACTCTGCCTTCTATAACCAGCACAAAAATTGTGTAACTTCTACTGAGGAAAAAGGATAATAGATTTCAGCAATCAAAAGGAAAAAATAGCAAACATAAAATACTCTAATCTCGATGCAATGAAAAGGAAAGGAGAGAGATTAAAATAGATAATGAAAAAGTGTCAAAGCCTAAACAGATCTACCACTAAATTAGCTCATACTACTAATATGTAGGAGATTTAATCTAGAGCAAGTTAACTTGTGATATTGCTATCAAGATTAAACTGTGTAGTTTTTGAGTCAAACTCATTAACCCATGTTTCATGAGTACTGGTTCACAAGAACCTATCTCTCATGAGAATGAACAAAACACTTAGCACTCATTGCATCTAGGTGATGCTCACAGAGGTCAAGCCAAGATATTTTGGGAGGTCAACGATCCCATCACTACTCTAGCTCAACTGTGCTTAGCTAAAAACCTTCCTCCAATGGTAAGCCCACTTTAATTGCAACCCAATTTGCAAAACCTTCAACAAGTGTTGCGCCTAATGAACCATTCATAAGAGAACCTCTTAGGCTCATCCATTGATAAGTAGTAGATAGCTTCCACAACATGTCAAATTATGATATTGCTATCAAGATTCAATAGTGTAGTTTTTGAGTCAAACTCATTATCTTTCGCTTCCATAATCAATACTCACAATGAGTTTCTGGGCTGATTTTAATCCCAAAGTAGTTTCCCTAATAAAACAGTTGGCAATTGAACTGAATCCTACAAGAACTATTGTTCTATTACAAACACTTTTATGCACCATCTTGCAAAAAGAGAGATTGTGAATAGCCAAGGAGATCATGAAAGAGATCTAATACCAAATAGAAAGAACCCGCAAGATGAATAAGAACCTACAAAATATAATAAGCAATAAAAAATCTCAATTAGGCGGAAAATGCAGAGATATAAATTGAAATCAAAATATTTTAATGTTCATAGCATCACTTTGACAAGGAAATCCTCCAATAGACAAGCAGATCCAAGTACAATATATTCATGTCATCTTGCACTTGCTAATTAATTACAACATACAGAGTCTAGATAAAGGTAGCTGCTACTACCCTATACATTTGGGATGAATACGATATAAAGAATCGAACTGAAGACAACTTCTATTGTGCAATACATAGGAGATAAGTACATTTATTTTAATTTAACAAATGGAGCAACTTACAAAGCATATGCACCCAAGCCAATGCTAACTAATATTTAATTTAGGTACCTGAACAATTATTCCTAAAGTGCTATTCTTCACCACCTGTCAGTAATCAAGGTTACAATCTTGCATGGTTTGGCTATTTTAAGATCCATATTACTTGACAGAGAATGTGCATGGAGCACTAGCAGCATTAACTACAAATGATTCATCAATTCCTAAACACAGAAGCTTGAGCAACCAAAGGTAGCTTGACTGCTAATTGCTTGATCTCAGTATTTGTTATATATGTGTATATACTATAAACAACAATAGTCTTTAAAGTATTATTCTACAATATAAAGATAATTAGAGCAAGTCATGGTTTATAGGCCAGTTGTGCTATTCGTATACCTCCTCATCACACTCAGTTTCTTGATTGTTAAAATGGTAAGGTACAAATTGTTTAATTAATTTATCTACATATGATCTTAATTCTGAATCATCTATGATCTTAATTCTGAATCATCTAATAAAACTGAATACTTAGTATTTAACTTTAAATAGGCTATGACTGAAAACATTATAATATATTGATTTATTGAAAGAAAGCAAAATGAATTTCCAACATATAGAACAATCACAAGTATTATCTATAAGCATTGCAAATTAGAAGAGTAGTAAATGCTAGTGAAGTTCATATTAAAAACAAATTATAGAAAGTGAGGATTCTATAATACAATAAGAAAAGTGTTACAGTAGGTAAAAATTTGACAACAACATAAAATTTAACAGTATGATAAGTCTTGAACAGGAAAACGATTCAATACATTATGAAAAGGGGACACTTGCTACCACCTTATTGCTGGACTTCTCACAACCTTTATTCTTCTGCAATTCCAAGCAACACTCTCACTTCAATAGGGACAACCAATGCATTTCCAAGGAATATTCTTTCTAGCAAGGTACTCCATGACTAAATAGATTTTATAGGAAGTTGTTCGAATTTAGTGCTTGGATTAGAACATGCAATCATGACATCTCTAATAAGGTTGCACATAGGTAACTGCAACTTGACTGGAAGTACCCCTCTGACAATTTCAGATGCCCCAAATTTGACATACCCAGAAATGAATAATAACTATTTAAATAACTCAATTCCAAAGAAGTTAGCAAGTTGTACAGAACTCCACGTACTTGGTCTCAGACACAATGCCTTAGGGGTCTCATTGATCGAAGAATTGCCCAAACTTGTGAAACTGCAGTATATAAAGCTATCAAATAATAAATTTAAGGAAATATTCTAGATGGGTTATCAAATTTTCCAGCACTGACCTATGTGGATTTGAGTTACGATCTCTAATCAAGATCAATATCCCAAAAATATTTAAGCTTTAGCGGCTGTAGAATATGCAATTATAAAGTAATTGTCTATCAAGAATTATACAAGGGAATATACAGGATAGCAAGACTTCGAGCTTCAATTGGGCAGTAACAAAGTTGGTGGAACAATTCCACAAGGAGTTAGCAATCTTTATGCTATAGATTGCTTTGAATAGAAGCCACAATTTTTTGGAAGGAAAAATTCCAAGCTCTGTATCCAACCTAATTGCTCTAGAAATCTTGGATATTTCCAATAACAAGTTGATAGGAGATATTCCATGATGATTATAAAAATTGAAGAGTCTCCTAGTACTGAACCTGTCATTTAATAAACTAACGGGCATCATTTCCCCTACTTATTGCACAACAAAAACATAGTTTTTAATTATACAGGGAAGTCTTTTCTTATTCAAGAGCAATCAAATCATTCTTCCACTAAGAAGAAGAAACCTTCTGCGGGATTGCTAGTTGTAGATGTTGTTGCCTGTGCCATTTTTGACTTAGGGGCAGTTGGATTAACATTGTTCACATGCAAACACTTACATGGAGAGAGATTTAATCTATCAGAAGTAATTCATAAAATCCTTAAAAAAGTGGAGCATCCGGTGATCTGATATGAGGTGCTTCTTGTAGCAACTAATAGATTCCACAAGTTCAATCTGCTAGCAACAAATGGATTTGGATCAGTGTATAAAAGATTTTTTTCTGATGGGACCTATGTCGCTGTGAAGATTCCAAGTTTAGTGGACGAAGAATCAGACAAGAATTTCAAAGTGGAATGTAAGTTATTGCAAAATGTTTGACATCAAAATATTGCAAGAATCATTACCACGTGTTCCAACGTTGACTTCAAATCTTTGACCTTTGAGTTTTTCTCAAATGGAAGCTTAGAGAAGAATTTGTATCAAGGCAGTTTTAGATTGGGAGTAGCAAAATTGCTAAACATAGCCAGAGATATAGCCAATGCTCTGGAATATCTTCACTCTGATTATTTTGGGCAGATAGTTCATTGTGACATCAAAGAGAGCAATGTTCTTCTAGATGAAAGCATGATAGCTCATTTATCAAATTTTGAAATATCCAAATTAATGGGAAGAATCATGATAAATTCAACGACTCAATTGTAGAATAGAAGAAAACAAGCAGTTGACAGGCCTTAGAACAACTCAATTTCTACACTAATCAAAAGCTTTCATTTTTCATTTGTCACCGCAGACATCCAGATACAAACACACAACTTTCACAACAAATAGAAATAAATAATCTGTGTGTTATCTCCTAACCTTTACATATTTTATATAATGATGTTTAGCAATATGCGATTCATAGTGAACTCGTAGAAGGGAATCCTTTAGCAGCCCAATATACTAGCAAAAATCTTAGAAATCATCTTCAGACAATTAGGAGATTTCTTGGCATACCACAACACTCAAAATTAACTTAGTCTTTCAATTTATCGATGATATAGTGCAAGAAGGCATCTAAAAATATAAAATGTTGCTAAACTACTCTTCTTGAGATCAAGGAAATTGAACATAACAATGTAGACTGACCTGTCCTATCAGATTAATCTGTTCTGCTCTATGCTATCTCCAACTCAGTCTGTAATCTTTAACAGGCTATCCATGTCTATATTTTAATCACTTCACTTTCTCCTTTTTCTTCTTTTGAAAATTTGACTGAAGTAGAGTCTCAAGTGATTTGGCCTTTTTGCTTTGTGCTCGATATTTTCAAGAGCTCAGCCGGTCTTTTCCTCTCATCATCCATATCTGGATTTGTTGTACCAAGTTTCTCTTCTCTGATTTGAACTATGTACTCCAAAATTGCAATTTCATCTTCTAACTTATTAATAATGTGTCAGATTCACATTTTTATTAAATAGAAAATAAAATTTGAAACCACCAAAAATAATGTCATCCAATCAATTCAAATAGGACAAACACAGAATAAGAAATGAATATCACTGTTTCTGAATTTTCTTTTCTGTTAACAGAAAAATTGATGGAAAAAAACATGCACATGTTAAGTGGCCTGTGAGAAATTCTAAACAATTTCAACACCATCATTAAATTTGTGCAACAGAACAAGGTTATCAACTTTGTCCCAGTGAAGGAAGAAAGGAAATAGGTTGGTCACTGTAGTAATGTATTTATCCTGAGGTAATAATGAAAGTTTTTATGTTTTGTTCTGAATAGCTGCTGACAGTTATTAAGACAGTCAGGTTTTCCCCTGATGATGAACAGTTTCCTGTTATACATTGAATTCTATAGTACTTTTTGAACTGCCAGGCATGTATAACAATGATTGAGATAATTATGATATTATTAAACTATCAGTTGTATTCCATTGTGGCATTTCCTATATATAAATAATACATATGTGTGTATGTGTATCCATTTACCATTTGCAATGTTATACACTATTGCATTTCTTTTGTTTTAGCATTTGTAATTACTTGTCATGTCTATAACTCATTAATTTGTGTTCTTAAGTCACTGTTGTAATTCACTTAACTTCACCTTGCATTCATTAATCTATTTAGTGATCATATAATCACAAAAGGGGACACCATTTTAGGACATCTTAATATATTTGATATTAATGCAAAGGTAGGGCTTATACTAGGTGCCAAGAAATGTAGTGATAATGATCATGTTAATGATCCTCTAGGATCATCTTGGACACATTCACTACGAGACCAAGTTGAACACCCTATACGGCTTGAATCAAGTTCATCAAGGTATGGTATAAAACTTGGCAAGTGGACTTTTGGATTCAGAGTTTGATAAAGCACTCTTTGATGCTGGTCTTAGCAATGTCACAAATTAGAAAATTGGAATTCATTTACAATTTCTAATTAGAACTGCAAATAAATGCATCTATGCCTCAAACTCTCTTAGTTTGGACTTAGAGAACCCTACAAATTTTCTAATTTATCACAAGAAAATTCATATGGTACGAAATCCTTGAACTTTATTTTCAAAATACATTGGAAAATTTTGTCTAATCGTTTCTTAAGTCAATGACCATGAGGAAGAAAGTCTCAGGCGGTTAATATCACATATTTATGGAAGTCGGAATTATAAAATATTTTTTCATGAATTCTGTCCCTTAATTATACTTTATCAAATATATTATATTTTTGTATAGAGTTTTATTAATCAAACATTTGCAGGGCTCTATGTAGTTTTTTAAGGGAAAATGCCTTAGGTATTAGGTGATGTGTGTGTATGCATATATATGCTTTGTATTTGTTATAACATATAATGAAAAATCAAATCTTATTTCTTTACTATGTATTTTTTGTTTGAAATATTCTCAAACTTTGACTACATAAATGATTTTTGAGTCGTACCTTCAACTTCATTTTACTGATTTGCCTAGAAAGACTGTCAATTCTACCTCTAGTTTACTCCTGCTCTTTGTTCATGGTCTTATCTATTGTGGATGCACACAGGGTGCATACTTGAGCCCTATATTTAACTGGGTCCATTCATGAATATAAATGCTTATCAAGGATGCAAAATTTTTATCCTCGTGAACCATGAATTGCAACATTTTTAATTTTTTGGCTCTTGTGTTGTACCCTGATTTATCTTTCTGAAATCACATTATATTGAAAGAATTAATAAAATGCCTATGCACCTCACTTCTTCAAATGTCATTCATCTGTTAATAGTGGGTAACTTGTAGAAATGTTTCTTTAACACTCTAGAACATGCAAAGAAAGTGGTAGGAAGGGCATCATTTGTAGCTTCTCCAATGATGGGAAAGAGTTTGAATAAAATGACTATATTTTGATGGTGTTTCTATTTTTACTGTTGATGCTACTTTTTTACTTTTATTGTCTTATAAGATTTTGTAGTACTATTGGGGTTTAAAACTTTTGCCACTTGTCTTTTATGGTAAGTCTTGAACTATTGCTTACTAAGTATTTCTTTAAAAATAAATAAATTATATATGATCAGAGGCTGAATTATTGGTAATTTTACAATTTTTATTTTATGTACTTATTGTGTTTCTTGCAGATTTCTTGTTCCAATTTTTCTTCATAGCGTGTGAGAGGTTTAGGGCAGCTTTAGCTCCTAACTATGTATCAAAACATTTATAGCTCATCCCATCGAAAAACTACTATGTAGTTATATGACAATTTCATATTTGAATTTACTTTTTGAAAAATAGAAGATTGTCTGTAAATTGACACATGTTAGTAGCCACATTTTGAACACTGTGATAAGAATAATCGATTTAAACTCATCTTAATGGGTGATGAAAGCCTTTGTCTATACATAAATAACCATTAGGGGTGTGATTAAGCTTCAATAGCACACTATTTCCCATGTACTTTCTTCTATCAAATTCTATTTAGGACTTCAATTGTAACAAATGTCTCCTTTTTGGTGATGGATATGCTTTAGATCCCATTTTCAATGTCTTCTATGAGTTTCCAAGTTTTTTCTCCCAATTCGTATTTAGTCTTTCTTTTAGTTTGCAAAAGCATTTTGTATGTACCATTGCTTTCATGAAAGCATACATAATGCAATTACCTTTATAACTTTGTAATTTTTAGATATGATAAGAAGTATGTGATACTATAACCAATCTACTAAATTAGGAACAATTCAAATAGCCATAAAAATGATATTTGTAGTAGCTATCAAGTTTAGATCTCATAAAAAGGATATCTATTAATAGTTGAGTAATAAGCTTAACTTATCTCTAGAACTTATATATGGCTAATATAGTTTAAGGCACATGTGTTTGACTTTTTGAGCTATTGAAATTTTTCCATAAGAACCATATTCATGAGTTTGGTTCTAGGAATGTCTCTTGTTTATACATGTATAGTATTTATTAGCAAAATGATAGTTATTGCGACTTTGACAATCTTTTACATTATTATTTAAAGGGTACTAGCTCAATGGAAGAGCACCTACTTTACAAGTAGGAGGATGGTGGTTCGATTCCATTGTGTCCTAATATGACTAAGCTCATGATTAAATAAACTACCAAATATACTACCCAATAAACTATCGAAACAACTACCAAATCAAATACCAAATAAAGTACCAGATATTGTACCAAATATACCACCAAATGAACTACCAAATATATATTCAATAAACTACTTAATCAACAACCAAAGATATTACCAAATATACAACCACATATACTACTAAATATACTATCAAAATTACCAAATAAACAACCAAATAAATCACCAAGAAACAATAAGAATCTACCAAATTAATGATTAAAATAGTTTAGTCATAAATTTGGTTGCCAGATTAATGACCGACAATAAACTAGCAATGGTCACATGATCAAAATTGATCATATATCTATAGTTTTTAATAGTTTATTTAGTAATATATTGTTATTTTTGTACTAGTGGCTATCAGTCAAATGTTGACAGAGTCAAAGGCAGCATCTCCTCCAACACCTAGAACCTTGGAAGTATCAGTGAGTGGTGACACTATGCAAATTGATCAAACCAATGTCACCATTAACATTGATGATACTAATCCATTTGGTGGTTCTGAACCTAATGAACAGACACCAAGGATATTGAGGACAAGTTGAGATAGATTAAAGAAGAGAAAAGGTTACTTGAAGAAGAAAAGAAGAAAATAGAGGAAGCTAAGAAGAAATTGCTTGAGGAAGAAAAGAAAAGAAAGGAAGAAGAAGAAAAGAGAAGAATTGTAGAAGAAGAGATGAGGAAGAAAATAGAGGAATATGAGAAGAAGAGATTGGAAGAAAAGAGATAAAAGGGAAAAAAAGGAAAGAGAAAAGAAAGAAGAAGAAGAGAGGAGCAAAAGAGGTAGCTAAGAAACAAAGGGAGGATGGTACTAAGCCATCTAGTTCATCCACTCCACTCTCTCTTGTTAATCTAGCTATTGATGATGGTGATGATAAAATAGATCTAATCTCATCCATGAGAAAGCTTATTGAGAAAAATAGGAAAGTGAAAAGCTTATAGAGAACCATGTTTGAAGCGAAACAGGATAGCAAAATTGAAGCAAAGAATTATTTTGTTTACAAGATAATTACATGTCCAACTAGGTCTAACATCTTAGATGTTTACTCTAAGTTGGAAAAGTAGATTGTTGTCTTAGCTTACCCAACATCAATTTTTGAAAAAAACATGGTATTTATGCAAAGGAAATTTTGCAATAAGAAGTGTGAAATAAGTGAATTGTATGCGAGCTTTTGTGAAAGCGATATATGTGAAGTTTTATATGAGCTATTTGGTGATCCGAGATCAAGCTGAAGATTAGAGGTTAGTCAAGGAAGAATTTATAGTACTTATTCCAAAAGTTTAATTACTTGTTTGGGCAATGAGTTCTTCTTGTAATTAGAAGTGCATGTTTGGGTAGTGGGCTCATCTTGCATCTACTGTACCACAACTCTTAACAGGGATTCAAAGTCTCATAACAAGGACTCCTTATACTAAATTTTCTCATTGACTCCTAACAGGGTACATCCTCTAACAAGGAACTTATATATTAGTTTATTATCTAGTGGGTATCATCCCCACCGGGCTTTTTCCTTGGCCAAAGTTTCCCTAATTAACAAAATATGGTGTTATGAGTTATCTTTGTGCATTGTTATTGTTATTGTTCAGCATTACTTTATTGCTTTGTTATGCATGGTTTAAAGTAAGAAATAATATCTAGTTGGTGACTAAAGTTTGAAGATTTTTTATTCACCCCCCCCCCGTATTCCCTATTTCTAACAGAAGATTCCATCCCCCTTAGTGATTTGATGAATTTAGTCAAGCCCCACAGTGGGTCTAGCTAAAAATAATAATTTTCAAATGATTAACACTTCAAACTAATCTTTTAATCATCTAGCATTGATCATAATCAAACTCAACCACTAAAACATCATTAAAACTCATTTTACCACTAATTTGCAAATTGTGATTTTATGCTAGGGAGGGCTATAGGTTGGCTTTAAAAGCTGATAGAAATAGATAACTAGGCTTCAAAACTAACATGTTGATTCTTTTTTCCACATTCTTGCATCTTGTTAGATTGTGTGTCATGACAACATCTAGGTCAAAAGATATTGTCTGTCAAAGTTGCTTAGTCAAAACTACCTGCAAACAAACATGTCAGAAAATGGGAAAGTGCATTGGTTTTGGCTTTGAAAATAGGTTAAATAGATATTTGGGGGCTTGAAAATTGGGCCATTAGTTCAATGTCATGGGGAGAATATAAATCTATGATTTGGGATCATGATGAATAACAGAGAAATTTTGGCAAGCGTGCGAAGTGGGGTACTCAGATTTGCAAGACTAGAAACATCAGCTAAATTGTGGTTTTCACAAATGGAATGGACTTGAAAAAGTGTGCAGATGGATTGGTCAAAACTCAAAAACTTGCACACTTGAAGAATTTATAGAGTAAAACACAATGGTACTACCCATTTGGTCTCATCTATCATGGATTCAGAGTTATGATATCCCGTATAAGAGTACTGATCAATTTGCATTTCTTGACACCAGTAAAATTTCATAAATTGCATTTGGAATCGTGTTTGAAAACTGATAAAATGAATTTTTCATAGGCTCAAATATGGAACATAGAAAGTGTGTGACCTCTAGAATACAATGAAATAGGAACTTTAGTAGTATGATCAAATGGGTTAAAGATATAACTGGTCAAACAAGGCCTCCCAGAATTTTGAGAAATATGCATCAGCATGACAAAGATAAGTAACTGACTTTGAGGGATTCAAAACCTAGTCAAAACATATCAAAATGACCTAAAAATAGAAACATAGGTTCTTTGATATGCATAAAAAACACTCCCAAAGTAGCGAGTCATGAAATATAATCGGGTGCAAGATATTTAAATACAAACTAGGCTTCATGTCATTGTTTGACACTAAGGCAAAAAAGAAGATCAAAACATTGTTGAAAATGAAACTTCACAGAATGACTTGATTTGGAAATTAATCATTATAGGATATGTGGATATGTTGAATGTAAAGTGTTAGGAACATTAAACACCTCTTAGGCCTTAAAATGACAACCAAGTACACAAGCATTAAAATGCACTTATAGGACTCAATTTGACTCAAAATTTTGGAATAGTACTCAAAATGAGAATACAATTTTGAGTCCCATTACATATAATGATGTTCCTTTCACTTATCCTAATCCTTCTACTATGGTTCCCAGTGTCCCACCTATAGTTTCTTCCATTCCAACCAATTCATAAAAATTTCCTAGTGTGTTGAATGTGATTGTTCCATCTCTCTCTTCTAATGATTCCACTATCCTTAGTTTGGCTTTGAATAGGAAGAAAATAAGGTTTCCTTTCTTGACCCTAATTTTCAATATGATGATCCAAATTGATTAAGCACATTAGAGTGATCAATGCAGGAATGGATCATGTGATGGAAAATAGGGAGAGAGGAGGTTATATAATCATTCTATTATGGGGTAGTGTATGCTTAAATCCTGAAATAGATAAAAGACAAATACTGACCTTGAATTAGGAAAGTGTTGATTTCTAATGTATGTATGAAATTTCTAGAAAATCTACAATTCATTTCAAACTAGAAGTGTTAAGAGGGAGAAAACCCAAAAATATTTTTTTCTTTTTGAAGGGAGGTCGACCTTGAACCTGATAGTGTGGTAGAATCCTACCTTGGGGCACAATTATACCCTAAAAATTTGAACTTGACCTACACTACTTTGATAAAATTTATGTTCACAGATCTCACAAGTTCAATGAAAAGGGTATATGAATCTACTCTTCAATTTTTTTTTCCACAGCTATATCTATAAAAAAAATGGTTAGTTTGTTTGGATGGGGGATTTGCCTTGGTCAAACCCTAGTTTGGAATCAAACTTGAAATATAATTGAATTTATAATATAAATAAACAAAGTAAATGAAACAATTCACCTTGCTTATATTGAAATCCTTATGGAGGATTCAAATACTTGAATCCACAAGTATGGATGCTCGAAATGTATGTAGGATGTCTCAAATCAATGGTATTAGAGCTTCAACACCAATCTTGAATGTATCTTTGCATAGGAAGAGGCTTGAATGAATGTGGATGGAGAAATTTTCAATATGGTGGCTCCAAATATATTGAATCCTTCAATGGCTAACAATGGATCTCCTTGATGAATTAGATGCTTGAACACTTGAATGCTTGAATGCTTGATAGATAGTAAATCTTCACTTCATGTAGGTGAATGTACTCATGAAATTATGAATCTCTTGTAGATAGATTATAGATCATAACTTCACTCGTAGAAAGTGGATGCCAAAATGAGGGAAGAAGTCTTCCTTATATAGAAATCTAAGGCACTAACTCTTAGAGAAGGCCAACATAGGAGCATTAAATCCCATTTAACCTTAACCCCTAGATGTAGACTTAGATTAAATGTAATTTAAGAGCCTACCATTCTGAAACCTAAAACAACCAACCCAAAAGCAAGAAAAGAAACTTTCCAAAACTCGATGTCTTGAAACTCCCAAAATTTGAAAAATGAACCTGGGGTTAGGGATGAGGTCAACTCTACCCTAGGTTAGGGTCAAGGTCGGCCTTGATCCACCAAGTTCTCTTTGACCTAGAAGTTAAAGTTCTTAGTTTCACGAAGCAGGTTGTCAAAAATAGGCTAGAGAGAGAGAGAGAGAGAGAGAGAGAGAGAGAGAGAGAGAGAGAGAGAGAGAGAGAGAGAGAGAGAGAGAGAGAGAGAGAGAGCGTGAGAGAGAAGCAAAACTAGGGGGAAATAGCCAAATCCATGCAAAGACCTATTCAAAGTGCTTAACATGACCCCAAACCACTTACTCAAGGGGATAAACACTCTTAACATAGAAGTTCTTCCATTTCAAGATGATATATTTAGCCCCCACTTTAGCAAGAGTGTGGACTTGATGCAAACTCTTGGTAAAATAGATCATAATGAAAAGATAATCTTATTAAAATCAAAGAGACAAAGAGATCCTCAAGCCCCCAGAGACCTAAGTATTTTTCAACTCTAGGATAATAATAAGAAATACATCTCTAGAAAAAGAAAAAGAAAAAAGAAAAAGAGCGTGATTATCTTGACAAATGAGAACTTATGTCCCATTGTGAACCACACAAGGAAACTACACAACTGGAAAGATAGCATTGAACTACCTAGTGAATATGACTACTCACTAGTCAACCCATCAAGGATTTACTCTTAAGAATATTCTATTCTATAAGAGAAACCAAAAAGAAAAAGAGATCCAATCTTAAGGACACCTTCAACCTTAAAGGATCAAAAATATATTTGAAACTGGAGGGATCAAGAGATCCTAAAATATAAATTCATGCTTTAAGGATTAGTCATTAATCCAAAAAGGGAGAAAAACTATCTTGAAAAATAATATATATGTATTGAAAAGTGTGCGTGTGTAATAAGTGAACAGAGTGTGTGCCCACATGTTAAAGTCATTGCTAACACTTTAACATGAGCAATGGCTTTGATGGAAACATAAACAACTCCACTGATTATGTTTCCACTATGAAATGCCCCAAATAAATATAAAACATGGGAAATAGTACATAAACATAATCTACCTACTATGGGGTCAGTATGATCATAAGATAATATGTATATGGTATTATTGCAAATGAATTGATATTTTTCCACAAAGAAAGTAGAACTACAACCACAAAGAAGGAAAGATCACATAAGAGATACAAAGAAGAATATTTTTAGACCATGACCCAAAGATCAAAAAGAATTAGTGCTACCAAGCTGCAAATCCAAGAAAATTACACAAGGAAACATGTACAAACAATAGCACTAGTACAACATAACATGAAACAACATATGGAAGAATAGAGATACATATAGAAGAATAATACAATAGGTGTGATTCTTTTATCACCTTGTACCAACAAAGAAACAAATATCTATAAAAGAATCTAACCACATTTAGCAAGCATATTACGAGAGAAGCACAATACAATATACAAACAGACAAAAGGCTACCATTAAGGACTAGTCAATCAAGCACATTGCCACCTCTCCCCATCTTGTTTTTTTTCATTTAGGGAAGGTGGATAACTCACAAGAGGTACTATATCCAACATAGTAATAATGATAGCCGGTTCCAAACAAGGATCCTCTTGAGAAATGTTCAATACTAGGTGTAAGTGTCAATTGTGAGGAAAGTATATTAGGTTAATCAATGTCAATATCAATAGTTTCATATTCATCATTAACATCATCAACATAATCAAGAGTATCTTCTTCATCTAAATTAATTAAAAATAGGATCTAAGATACAAATAAAATCATCAGAATCATGAAAACTTATTATCAACAACAACTTCTAGCACATCATGCATAGTTGTATTCAAAGAAGGTAAATATTTTTGAATAACCAAATTATGAGCTTTAGCTTGAACACTACACTTTTTATGGTGTTTGTTAGCAAATTGATTATGCTTTTCTTTACTTGAAAGTTGTTGAGAACTAGGAGGAACAATTATTGAATCCTTCACAGGTTCTATAGGAGGATTAATAGGATTACTAGCAGACTAACAAACAACAGGAGGAACCTGATTAACAGTTGTAGAAGCCATAGATAAAGGAGGCATGGAATGTGTAGGAAAAATACCATGACTAAGATCCATAAGAGGTAAACTTAACTCAAGAATCTTACGATGCTTATAGACTTGATACAAACAGAAAAGATGATCAAGTAAAGAAGGACATGAGTTAGGTAAAGAAGGCAAAAATAAGTCAATGGTAGCAAAATCCCTATGCTTAGAAGTATGATATAAACTATGATTAATTACCTTAACTTCATCATCATAAATAAACTTAAGAAATTTATGAATAGGTGAAGCAACAACATGCATAGCATTTAATCATGGTAAACCAAGCTTAACTTAAAATTGATCAGAAGTAGGAACAACAACAAAGATGGTGTTCACAATCTTTCCACAAAGTTGAATCAGTAAATCAATAGAACCAAATGATGGATAAAGAAAACCATTACAAGTTTGAATCCATACATCCAATTTATCATAAAAATCATGTTGCAAACTTTTCATAAAAAAAATTTCTTTTGTAATAACATTGACTAAGGAGGTAGGATCAACAAGACAACCACGAGTGGTTATCTTAGCAATCTTAGCATAAGTATATGGGGACCATCAGGATCTTTAATAGTGATTTGAACTATGAATTCAAGTTACAATACTTGATGTAGAACCTACAGTATTGTGACTAAATTGAAAATAGTTAAAATGCAACAGTAGATGTTCTACAAATCAAAAATTGATTCATTCATTTCAAAAAATAGAGTTTATACAAGTTTGATGGATCCTAAGGGTCACCATTATCCCTTGGATATGAAAAAAAAAAGTCCACACTAATTAATTACAAAATAAACTCTAACAACTATAAAAACTATTAAAAAAACTATATTAAAATTTACATCTACTTGTAGAAGTCAAAACTTTCTACTCGTAGCTCAAAATCATGAACCATCATAATTTTTGGAAAGATATTCTAGAGTTTTACATTTATTATCCAAAATCTTAAGCATAGCACTATGACTTCTTGGCCTTGTCGAAGTGCAGAAATGCTCTAGAGAACTCAAAAATGCAAAATACTAGAACATAGAAAATACCAAAAAATGGATTTTGATATTTTCCCATTTTTTCTTGTGCCAACATCCTCTACATCTTCCTGGATTGTGTTTTTATCAAATAGTCTCAAAATCATAAAAGGTAATCATTAGTTCCTAAGGTCATTTTTCTTAAGTTGTTGTTGAGGTTTAGGTTGAGGCTTTAATTTAGGCTTAGGTTTCAATTGAGGTGGAGCTAAAACTTGAGATTGAAGCAGAAGTTGAGACTAAGATGGAGATATATATTGAACCACATACTCCACTTGATTAACCACATGATTAAGATCATCCATCTTCAAATCATAAACAATATCCATAGAAGATGGTTGAGCAATAGTATTAGTATCATGTGTAGGTAAAGATTTGTATAAATTTGCAAATTTTGATTAGGAGGAGAAACAAATTTATTCCCACTACCATCAAAATTATCGACAAATAAAGCATTAGAATCAATTAAGTCCAGAACCTTATGTTTTAAAGAATAACATTTCTTAGTATCATGACCATTCTAGTGATGATATTGACAAAAAGCTTTCGAATCAAAAGATTTAGCCTCCATTGTAGCAGGTAAAAGAGGTCAACTACAAGGTAAAGTAATCATATTAGTAGTTAACAACCTATTCATAATAGAATGTAAAGATTTAGAAGGAAGAGTAAATGTATGATTCAATCAAAAAGAAGTGGATGTAGAAGTGGCATTGTGAGATGTAACAACAACTTGATCAACAACTGTGTTTGCTTATTTATTTATCTTGAAATAGTTGTTGAATTATTTAACTTTATTTGGATTAGAAGTAGCATCACTTTTATCAATAGGAATAGGAGCCATTGAAGTGGTGCTCTCAAATTGAGTCACTTGTAGTTGATAATGATGAAGTGTTGCACAAAGTTGTTGAAAAGAAGTAAATTCAGTAAGAAATGTCTTATCGCTAATATCCTTTTACAAATTCAAAATAAACATATGTTGAATATGGATATCATGAATAGATAGGAAATCCAAGCATGCAAATGCTTAAATCTACCAATAAATTTAGTTAAATTTTTTTTAGAGTTTTATTTACAATGCATCAAATTAGTCAAAGACACTTGTGAGCCAATTTTTTTTTGAAATTGTTGAATAAAATCATTAGCAATTTGTGGAAATAAAGTAATAGAATAAGGAGTCAAAGAACAAAACCATTGTAAGACCTTGCCACGAAAATTTTGAGCCAATAACTTAGTTAAAATCTTACAATCATGAGCATAATCACTACAAAGGATTTGAAAGGTTTTAACATGATGAATAGGGTCTCCCTTACCATTATAATTCTCAAGATGGGGCATATCAGCTTGTTGAGGAGCGAGAGTATGAATAATATCCTGAGATGATGGACTTCCCATGTCACAAGTAGGGATACTAAACTTGTTTTGAGTTAAGGATGCAAGTTGTTGTTGTAAAGATGACATGGATTGAGCCAAACTAATAATTGTAGAATCATGAGAACAAATAGGAGGAATAGCAACATTAGATACACTAGGTAAAGTATAAGAAGCTACAGGAATGGAAGACACAACTAGAGAAACACTAGAAACTAAAGTTGGAATAGGAGTAGAATAAGTAAAAGGAGCATTATGATAAGAAGGTAGTGATATAGGAAGGAACACATGAGGAACACTCATAGGGATAGAGGGAACTATCGTAGTCACCAAAGGAGTATAAATAGGAATACTAGGAAGAGCAACAAAAAAGGGTTCTACACTAGTGACAGGAGGAAATAACCCTAAATCTTGAGCTTCTTGAGCCAAAGGTTTAACATTAGAATGCACAAGCTGAGTAATACCACGCAAGAGATTAACACCTTGGTCACTATCATGAAGAACTCTCTTAAGAGCCTCAATAGCTTGAATATAATCTTGATTATGGTTTTCTTGAATAAGCCAATTACCCATTTATCAAATTTAATTAAAATCCTTTGGACTTGTTTAGGAGGAACTCTTACAACATCATCCTCATCATGAGATGAGTGAGAAGATTTTTCTCCAGAAGAGGATTCAAATTAGGAAGAATCAAAGTTTCATCAAGAATCCTAAGGAAAGGAGAAGAGGACTTAGGCTCAAAGGCAGCTATAAGTCTACGAATGTGTCTAACCCCAAGATTAGAAGTAGGACTAGAAGTAATAAAGCTCATAAACCAATGTATTGTAAATGAACTAAACTAAGAAAATATAAAGCATAAATATTTTTGAATTTTAAAATTTTAAAATACAAGAGCATAAACTAAATCTAATCTTAATGCAAGAATAGACTTAACAAATATGAAATGAAAAATAACATTGTAAATCACAATAGGGCATCTAATTCTACAAAAGAAAAGAGGGTAAATGTGTTAGGTTCTCCAAAATGAATAGGAAGATAATAAGGTTTCCTTCTTAACCCTAATTTTCAATGTGATGATCCAAATTGATTAAGCACATTAGAGTGATCAATGTAGGAATGGATCATGTGATGGAAAATAGGGAGAGAGGAGGTTATACAATCTTCCTATTATGGGGAAGTATATGCTTAAATCCTAAAATAGATAAAAGACAAATACTAACCTTGAATTTGGAAAGTATTGTTTTCTTATGTATGTATGCAGTTTCTAAAAAATTTGCAACCTATTCTGAACTAGAAATGTCAAGATGGAGAAAACCCAAAAATCTTTTGTCTTTTTAAAGGGAGGTCGACCTTGACCCTGATAGTGGGGCACAATCCTACCTGTTAGTTTGTGGTGATTGATCAAGGAAGTATTGTACATACTTCATAATTCTTTTGGGTTTAGGGTTTTGGGCTGACATATAATAATTAATTATAACCCTAAAGCAACAAAAATACTTGTATAAAAGAGCTTAGGGTTAGGGATTTTTTATATGATGTGTGATGCAAAAATTGCTTCTTGTGTTGGTATTGAGCTATAAGGGATTATAGATTTTAATCAAGTTGTAATCACTAGATCATAATAATATTAAACTCACTATTTGGTGGATGTAGTCCAGGGAGGATTGTGTAAACCATGTTAAATCTTGGTGTATTGTGTTCTCTTCTTTGTGATTTATTATTTTATGATATTGTTTATATTTTCATGTAATTGTTATTTCTTTCTAAGGTTAATCCTAATAAGTGGTATCAGAGAGAGGTTGTTTTTTAACTATCCTTTACAAGAAAGTCTCACGGTTAAGTTGGAGTCTCATGGTTGAGTGGGAGTGATGGCAGACAAGGGTAAGCTAAAGGTTGACAAGTTTAATGGGCAAAACTTTTAGTTATGGAAAATGCAAATGGAGGACTATCTTTATCAGAAGGATTTATGGAAGCCATTGGAAGGAAAGACTATGAACTAGGGAATTATGACAAATGTGGACTAGGAGATTTTAGATAGGAAGGCACTTGGAAGCATTCAATTATGCTTAGCACCATCGGTGACATTTAACATTACAAAAGTAAAGATAATAGAAGAGTTGATGGAAACCCTAGCAAAATTGTATGAAAAGCCTTTTGCTTCAAATAAGGTATTTCTCATGAAGTGTTTGTTTAATATGAAGATAGGAGAAGGTGGATCTATTGAAGATCATTTAAATGAGTTTAATACTATTGCTATTCAGTTATCTTCCATGGGTATTAATTTTGATGAAGAAATTAGGGCTCCCTTGATTTTGTGTTCTTTGCCTGAAAGTTGGAGATGGATGGTAATGGCTATGAATAATTCCATTTTTGGATCTAATGCCCTAAAATATGATGATGTGATCGATATTATTTTGAGTGAGAAAACTCATAGCAAAACCTTAGGTGGATCTATGTATCTAGAAATGCTTTGAACACACAAAGAAGAGGCAAAACGACTGAGAGAGGAAATAATTCCAAAAATCATGAAAAATCAAGAGGAAAGTCAAAGGGGAAGAGGTCTCAATCTAGAGGACTGAGAGATTGTTGGTATTGTGGGAAATTAGGGCATAAGAAGAAATATTGTTGGACTCGAAAGAAAAATGAAGGAGATAAACCAGCAGGGAACAAGGAGGAAAATATGGTAAGTAACAAATCCAAAGAGCACGCTTTGCCTCTATCTTTAGAAAGTGTTGATGATTCATGGGTTTAGATTCTGGTTGTTCATTTCATGCTACACCTCATAGAGGTTATTTTATTGATTATGTCCAAGGGTATTTTGGACTTGTTTATTTGGGGGATAATGAACCCTATCAGATTGTTGGAAAGGGTAGTTTTAAGTTGCAGAATGAGAATCATTGGCTACTACATGAGATAAGACATGTTCCAAGACTAAGTAGAAATTTAATTTTAGTAGGGAAACTTGGTGATGAGGGTTGTGTACTTAAAAATTAGAAGTTTTCCAAAGGTCCTATTGTAGTAGCAAAAGGTGTGAAAGTAGGCACCTTATATCTTTGTACAGGTTATACTGTTCCTTCTACTTTGATTGTTTCAAGGAAATATGAATGTTTAGGAATAGTTGTTGCAATTGAGCAGGGAGAAAAATTAGTTGTTGTATATTCTGATACAATGTTGTGGCACAAAATACTTAGGCACATGAGTGCGAAAGGTATAAAATTAATTCATTAGAAGAAAATTTTACTAGGTCTGAAATGTGTTAATATGGATTTCTATGAATGTTGTATGGAAAACAAAAGAGAGTGAGTTTTGTGAAGGAAAAGAAAAGTGAGAAATTAGAGCTTGTGCATACAAATGTATGGGGACCAAATCAGGTATATTCCCTTAGTGGATCTCATTATTATGTTACATTTATTGATGATGTAACTAGAAAAGTATGGATTTATTTCCTTAGACAAAAAAATGATATATTTTAAACTTTTAAGAAATGGAAATACTTGGTTGAAAATGAGACTAATAAGAAATTAAAATGTCTCATATCCGATAATGGCGGTGAATATTACAATCATAAATTTGAAGATTATTTCTCTATTAATGGTATTTGTAGATAAAAAATTGTTTCAAGGACTCCACATGAAAATGGAGTGCTTGAACACATGAACAATATAATAATGGGGTGTGCAAGGAATATGTGGTTACATGTTGGGTTTCCCCTAAACATGTGGGAAGAGGCTATCAGTACTACTATATATTTGATTAATAGAGGTCTCTCTACTCCTTTGGGTTGTGGTATTCCAAAGGAATCATGGATTGGTAAGAAGGTGAGTTATTATTTTTTCAAGACCTTTTATTGTGAAGCATTTGCTCACATAGATTCTGAAAATAGAACCACACTGGAAGCTAAGTCAAAGAAATGTGTATTTGTTGGATATGAAATTGATGAATTTGGTTATAGGCTTTGGGATTTTGAAAATTGTAAAATTACGAGAAGCAAGGATGTCATATTCAATGAAAAAGTGTTGTACAAAGTGTTGGATACAATTGATTAATTGTGTGTTGTCTTTGATGTTAAACAAATGTCATATCAGTTGATAGTCAGTGCATGCCAAACTCACTTGGTCAATGAAGATGGTTTTCCTTGTCTACTGAGCATTTCTAAGTTTTCTTTGTATAGAAGGTAGTATCTACCAAGCTCACCCGGGCGTCGAAGAAATTTATGTAGAAAAGAGTGTTAACCAAGCTCACTCAGTTAACAAAAGAAAATTGAACAAAGCTAGTATTAACCGAGTTTACTCAATTACCAAAAGAATTTTGTAAGTTCATAGTGTTAAATGAGCTCTTGTTGGTTAACACAGGAAATCACTTCAAAATTAGTTTCTACCGAGCTGGATTAGCTACCAAAAGATTTTCTTATTTTGGCATGTAAAGCTTAATTATTTTAGCTATTGATGCCATATGACTATGGTAATGAATATTGGTTATTCTAATTTGTATTTGAGCTGACTTGACAATCTAGAAGGCATAAGTAAAAGGTCAATTTGTGATATCAAAGTATGCAAGTTGAAAAAATTGGAAGAACAAAAAGAGAGGAAGCAGACTTGAAGGATAAGTTGGTATCCTTGTGGAGTAGAAAAGTGTTTTTTGATTAGGAAAGATCAAGAATAAGCCAGAATAGAGATTTATAATCAGCAATTTAGTTGCATCATAATCAAATCATTTCATTGTTACTCTCTAACCATTGTAGAAGTGATCTAAAATATCTTAATAGAGTTGGTTTAACAACCATTTGTAAATCCTCAAACAAGGTGGGAATTCCATTGAATTGTTTCAAGACCTCTTATGAGGCCACTCCTACTAGAGTGATCAAATCCTTTAATAGGGCCACATCTAATAGGGTGTTTTGTAACCTTTAATAGGGTTGGCTCCTAACAAGGCTCACTTCAAAGACTAAAAAATAGTAACTAGTTATAATTGGTGGTTTTTCTCAAATTGGTTTTTCACGTTAAATCCTGGTGTCATATGTGTTCATGTTATTTCTTTCATGCTTGCAAGTAAATTGCTAACAATATCTTAAGATCTGCTAAGTTAATCGCATTCTACATTTACCGAGTTGCAACAATTTTTGTATGCTTATCAAGTATTAGTAGTATTCAATTTTATCAGTCTGAATTTTATTTGACATCTAAGGGATTTAGGATTTATTTTAGTAGTAACTGATTCACCCCTCCTCTCTCAGTTACTCCTCTTATATTTCCAACAATTGGTATCAGATCTTTTGGTGCTTGTAGAGAAGGTTTCAAGGACCTAAGCTAAAGATCAGGATGTCTTACAAAAGAGAGATTCCAAAACTAAACAGAGACAACTTTGTAGTATGAAAAGGACTTATGAGGCTTCATTTGGCTACCATCAGCTATCCAAGCTGCAAATATCTTGATGAAGAATACAAAACTCCTACTAGAATATTATCAGTTGAAGATATTGCTAAGAAAAAGAACCATAACATCCAGGTGATTGATATTGCATTTTCTCTCAATTATGCTCAATTTGATGAGGTCAAAGACTGTAAAACTACTTTTGATATGTGGAAAAAATTGAAAGAAATATATGGAGATGACAATGTAAGAAGAACCAAAGCAAAAAGCTTTAGAGGAAAATTTGATCAAATGAGAATGAGAGAAGATGAAAACATTGCAAATTATGTGGGAAGAATTAAGGCCAATGTCAATCCAATTAGAGCATCTAGAGGAGAAATCAAAGAGGAAACTATTGTAAGAAAAATACTCAAAACTATGCTTCCCATCTATGCGATCAGAGTGTCTTCTATTCAAGAAAATAGATGTGATCCAAACAACAAGATAGGCTTGGATGCCCTAGTAAGAAGATTGACAGCTTTTGAACTAGAGAACTTTGACAACTATGTTCTTGCTTCCAAGAATATTGAGTCTACATTTGAAGCTAAACTCTCACTCAAGGAAAAGGGCAAGAAAATAAAAGACAATTAATCAGGAAGTGAGGAAGAAACTGAAGAAAGTTTTGATAGTGATCTTAAAATTTTGGAAGCCCTACTTGTAAAGAAATAATCTAGGAGCAGAGGAAAGTATAAATGTAAAATTCCTCTAATGTATTTTTCTCATGAAGAAATTGGTCATATTACTGCTAGGTGTTCAAACAAAGAAAGTAAGGAAGAAATGAAAAGCCACAAGTACAAAGGAAAGAAGGAATTCAAAGGTCACAAATCCTACAAAGACAAAGGTAAGAAAACTTGTTTTATGGTTAAAGATTTTGATAATAGTGACGATGAAATAGTGTGTATTGTTGTAAAATATAAATCTAATGATGAAGGAGATAAGATGTCACTTGTCTCTCATGTCAGTAAAAATGATACTTAGACCATAGATAGTAGATGTTCTCACCATATGACTAGAGATAAAACTAAGCTTGAACACTTTGGACACTATGATGGAGGCAGTGTAAGGTTTGAAAACAATGAACCTTGTTGCATAAAAGGAAAAGGTTGTATCTCATTAACCAATGAGCTTATATGTGACAATTACTATTAGGTTGAAGGACTAAAACATAATTTATTGAGTGTAGCAAAGTTAAACAACATTGCATTCAAGGTAGAGTTCATGAATGACAAAGCAAGACTACTAGATAACAAAGGAAATCTGATTGGATCAGGCAAGCAAACAAAAGGTAACCTATTTTATCTTGATCTTGGTGATTTCTCATGTTTTATTGCTCAAGTAGAAGAAAGTTGGTTATGGCATAGAAGACTATGTCATGTAAACTTTGATAATATGGTCAAGATAAGAAAACTCAAAAGAGTAAGAGGTATCCTAGTTTGAAAAAACCTAATGTTGGATTATGCAAAAATTACCAAATTGGTAAAATGGGAAAGACTAGTTTTAAGAGAAAAAAACTATCAGTCAAAATATTTGTTGGAAATTGTGCATACTAATTTATGTGGACCCATTGGAATAGAAAGTTATATTGGAGAAAAAAAATTCATTCTTTTTGTTGATGACTAATCTAGAATAATGAATGTTATGTATCTGAAAGAAAAAATAGAAGCTTTTGAGAAATTCAAATGATATTTGGCAAGAGTAGAAAAAGAAATTGAAAAAATATCGAAATGTATAAGATCAAATAGAGGTGGTGAATTCATCTCAAATGAATTCAATAATTTTTGCATTAAAAGAGGGATCAAAAGACAAGTATTAGCCCCTGGTACTCCTAAGCAGAATAGAATAGCTAAAAGAAGAAACAAATCCATCATAGATTGTGCAAGGACACTAATGATTGAGAAGAATGTTGCTATCAAATACTAGAAAGAAGCTATCAGCACTACAATTCATACTTTGAACCAAGTTCAGTTGAAGGAGGACTCAAACAAAACTCCCTATGAACTATGGTATGGCTACAAACCCAATGTAAGTTACTTGAAAGTATTTGGCAGCAAATGTTATATCCTAAAAGAATCTAAAAAAGGTAAATTTGATGTAAAAGGTGATGAAGGTATATTTCTAGGATATTCCTACATAAGTAAAGCATACAAATTCCTGAATTTGTCCACTCACAAAATCATAGAAAGTGCACATGTGAGAATTGATGAGTTTGTAGGAAAGAGTGAAGAAGAAAGCAAAAAGGAGCCAGAAGATTACAGGAGATTTGTCTACTATGAACCTGATACATTATCGAATATATTTGACAAAAAGGAGACTTCATCTCCCAAGCTCTCCAAGTCTCCAATAGTTACCGAGTTGTAGGAAGTGCAAACTGAGTCACAGGGACCCAAGTCAAATTCAAAGGTTGTCGAGTTAGTGCATATTGAATCTGAAGGACACAAGCCATAGATAGAAGGACCCAAACCTAAAGTTGAGATTCAAAATGAAGACATTGGAATTCATTCAAAAGTTAAAGAACATGTATTGGCTAAATACCTCAAAAGGCATCATGCACCTGATCAGATCATTAGAGACAAATCAGATGGAACAATGACAAGAAGAAAATTTGAAGGTACATGTTTACTTGCTTAATTTGAACCTAGAAGTGTTAAGGATGCACTGGAAAATAAAAGTTGGATTGAGGTTGCGAATGAAGAAATAAATAGATAAAAAAGAATAAAACTTGGACTCTTGTTCCTAGGCCCAAATATAAAAATGTGATTGGTACAAAATGGATATTTAGAAATAAGTTGAATGAAGATGGAAAAGTGTCAAGAAACAAAGCAAGGTTGGTATGTAAAGGCTATTCTCAAGAAGAAGGTATTGATTATGGTGAAACTTTTGCACCTGTTGCAAGATTAGAAGGTGTTAGGACTTTACTAGCATATGCAGCTCACAGAGGATTCAAAGTATATCAGATGGATGTTAAATCTATATTATTGAATGGAATTCTTGATGAGGAAGTCAACATTGAATAGCCAAAAAGTTTTATTGATCCTGACGAAAGGGACATGGTCTACAAGTTATACAAAGCCCTATATGGTCTCAAACAAGCCCCTAGAGCCTGGTATGAAAGATTACATAACTATTTGATATAGATTGGTTTTCAAAGAACAAATGATAACAGTAATTTGTATATCAAGGAAGGACCAGATAAGAAGATTGTGTTGGCAGAAATATTTGTGGATGATTCTCTGTTTACAGGAAATGATGACTTATGCAAAGGATTTTTAGAACAAATGAATAAAAAATTTGAGATGTCCATGTTTGGTGAAAAAAAATTCTTTGGTGGATTGCAAATACAACAAAACAAAAATGGTATCTATATCACTCAATCTAAGTATATCAAAGAGATAATTAAGAAATTTGGAATGGAAGATTCAAAACCAGTTGGAACTCCCATGCATAGTGGACTTAAGCTTACCAAAGATGATCATTCCAAAGAAGTAGATCAGACCATATATAGATCAATGATTGGGAAATTATAGTATGTAGTACATACAAGGCTTGATATTACTTTAGCAGTTGGGATAGTGGCAAGATTCTCAACAAAATCTAGAGAAAACCACATGATGGCAATAAAAAAAATTTTGAGATATCTAAAAGGTACTGAAGACTATGGCTTATGGTACAAACTTGGAGGCAATCTTGACTTAAAATTATTTACTAATGCTAATTGGGAAGGAAATCTTGATGACAGAAAAAGCACTAGTGGTGGAGAATTCTTTCTTGGTAAAAGGTTGGTATCTTGGAAAAGCAAGAAACAAAACTACACACACATCTCAATCCACAGCAGAAGCAGAATATGTGGCTACAGTAGTAAATTTCTCTAACATTGTTTGGTTTAAACAATTGTTGGAAGGAATGAAAGTTGAAATCAAAGAGCCAATAATCATGTATTGTGATAACACCAGTGCAATAAACATATCAAAGAATCCAGTGATGTATTCCAAAACAAAGGACATTGCTATAAAATATCACTTTGTAAGAGAATTAGTACAAGACAAAGAAATTAGATTGGAATATGTGCATATAAAAGAACAAATTGCAGATATATTCACCAAGTCATTACCTAAGGATGCATTTTTGTATCTGAGAGGTAAGCTAGGGGTGATTCCCTTATCTGAAACTCACTAAATAAAGTTTAGTGATGCATCAACAAGAACTAAGTTGAAGATCAATCAGTTGATATAGTATTGACAAGGGCATATTGTAGATGAATTTTTACTCAAGGTACATTGACACTAATCAAAATTATCTTTTGCATGTGTTGTCAAAGAGGGAGAAGTTTACTATCATATCTTTCTAACATTTTTTCATTCCAAGGAGGAGAAGTTAAGTAGTTCCTTCACAGAGGGAAAATAATATAGGAGAATTTTTCTATGTAAAATCAAAGAAGGAGAAACTTTCTAACAAAGGGAGTCTTGTTCTCAAAATTTCATTGTGCTATGACATGTTGTGTTGCCATCAATGCCAAAGAGGGAGATTTTTGGATATAATTGATTAATTGTGTGTTGTCTTTGATATTACACAAATGTCATATCAGTTGACAATCAGTGCATGTCGAGCTCACTTGGTCAGTGAAGACATTTTTCCTTGTCTATCGAACATTCCTAAGTTTTTCCTATATAGAAGGTAGTATCTATCGAGCTCACTTGAGCGTTGAAGAAATTTATGCAGAAAAGAGTGTTAACCAAGCTCACTCAATAAACAAAGGAAAATTGAACAAAACTAGTATTAATCGAGTTCACTCGGTTACCAAAGGAATTTTGTAAGTTCACAGTGTTAACCAAGCTACTATTGGTTAACATAGGAAATCACTTTAGAATTAATTTCTACCAAGTTGGGTTGGCTACCAAAGGATTTTCTTATTTTGGCATGTAAAGCTTAATTATTTTACCTATTAATTCTAGCCAACTATGGTAATGAATATTGGTTATTCTAATTTGCATTTGAGCTGAATTGACAATCTAGAAGGTATAAGTAAAAGGTCAATTTTTTATTTTAAAGTTTCAAGTTGAAAAATTTTAGAAGAGACAAAAAGAGAGGAAGAAAACTTGAAGGATAGGCAGGTATCCTTGTGGAGCAAAAAAGTGTTTTTCAATCAGGAAGGATCAAGAATAAGCTAAAATAGAGATCTGTAATCAACAATTCAATTGCATCACAATCAGGTCATTTCATTGTTACTCTCTAACCATTGTAGTAGTGATCTAAAATCTCTTAACAAAGTTGGTTTAACAACCATTTGTAAATCCTCTAACAAGGTGGTAATTCCATCGAATTGTTTCAAGACCTCTTACAAGGCCGCTCCTAACAGAGTGATCAAATCCTTTAATAAGGTCACACCTAACAGTGTGTTTTGTAACCTTTAACAAGGTTGGCTCCTAACAAAGCTTTCTTTATAAGAGTGAAGAATAGTAACTAGTTACAATTGGTGGTTTTTTCCAATTTGGGTTTCCATGTTAAATCTTGGTGTCGTATGTGTTCATGTTATTTCTTTCATGCTTGCAAGTAAATTACTAACAATATCTTAAAATCTATTAAGTTAATTACATTCTGCATTTACCGAGTTATAGAAATTTCTATATGCTTACCAAGTATTAGCAGTAATTAGTTTTAACAGTCTAAATTTTATTTGGCATCTAAGGGATCTAGGATTTATTTTAGTAGTAACTGATTCACCTCTCCCCTCTTAGTTACTCCTCTTATATTTCCAACACAAAGGTCTATTGCAGCAACATGAGAAGAAAAAAGATGATTATGTAGTGCTAGATGATACTCCAAAAGATGATGTTCGAACAATTCCTCATGATGTGCAACAACTAAAACAACAAATACCACACACCCTAGTGAATGTTAGATAATCAACAAGGCTAAGTAGACCTCCAAAAAGATTTTTCCTTCTTTGTACTCTATTTTACTAACAGATGTTGGTGAACCTGAATGTTACAATGAAGTTGTATAGGTGGATACTAAGATTCAATGGGAGTCTGCTATTGAAGACGAAATGAACTCCTTGCTAAAAAATAAGACTTAGGATTTATGAAAGTTACTTCTATCCATATTTTTTTAAGTATTATGGCTATTGAAGATATGTATTTGGAGTATCTTGATGTTAAAACAACCTTCCTTCATGGTAATTTGGATGAAGAGATATATATGGCACAGCCATAGGGATTTAAGGTCAAGGGTAAGGAGGACTTAGTGTGCAGATTGAAGAAAAGTTTATATGGCTTGAAGTGAGCACCTCAGCAATGGTATCTAAAATTTGACAGTTTTATGCATGAGAATGGATATAGTAGCTTTCATTCAAATGATTGTGTTTACTTTAAGAGGTTGGAGATGATAGCTACATTATTTTATGTTTATATGTCAATAATATGCTTATAGTTGGGTCTAACATGGATCATGTTAAGGGGTTAAAAGAATAGTTGGCACGTTCATTTGCTATGAGGTATTGGGTGGCACAAAAATAAATCCTTGGTATGAAGATTTGTAGAGATAGGATGAATAGAAAATTGACATTATCTCGGGCTGATTATATTGTTGTAGTGTTGCAATATTTCTCTATGGAGAATGCTAAAGTTGTCAACACACCTACACCTAGTCACTTGAAGTTGACTAAGGAGATGTGTCCAAAGATACAAGAAGAGGAGGATAATATATCCAAGGTACCTTATGCCATGGTATGTACAAGGCTAGATATTGCACATGCAGTGGGATTCTTTAGCAAGTATATGAGTCATCCAAGAATTAGGCATTGGAATGTAATTAAATAGATTCTAAGATATTTGAGAGGAACATCCAGTAAGTGTTTACATTTTGGGGGATCTACTACTGATTTACAGGGATATGTTAACTCAAATTTGGAAGGGGATATTGATACCAAGTGGAGTAATATAGATTATGTATTTACTATTGTGGTGCAGCAGTGAGTTGGGTTTCTAGGTTAATGAAGGTGAACATTTTATCCACTATAGAGGTAGAGTATGTTATTGATGTAAATGAAGCCTAGGAGATGATTTGGCTTTAGTTCTTCTTGGAAGAATTGGGACACCCATGGAGGGATAATTATTTGTTTATAGATAGCTAAAGTTCCATTCATCTTGTGAAGAATTATGCTCTGTATTCAAAGACAAAACACATTCAATTGTGGTACCATTTCATTTAATCAGTTTTGGATGATAGAAAGTCAAAGTTAGACAAGATACATACAGATGACAATCCAACCGATATATTTACAAATTTAGTGACAAAGGAGAAGTTGAACTCCTTCTTAGCTTTGGTTGGTCTTCTAGACTGGACAAAATAAATGAATAACTGAGTCCAAGGTGGTTTGATCCAGTGGGAGCCCCATGTGGTAGCAATATTTCTATAAGATCAATCTCCAAGTGGGAGATTATTGTCTAGGACAGAGCTTGATCCATCCCCAAGTGGGAGATTGTTAGTTTGTGGTGATAGATCAAGAAATTATTGTAAATACATCATAATTCTTTATGGTTTGGGGTTTTGGGCCAACATGTAATAATTAATTATAACCCTAAAGTGGAAAAAATACTTGTATAAAAGAGCTTAGGTTAGGGATTTTTTATATAATGTGTGATGCAAAAATTGCTTTTTGTGCTAGTATTGAGCTATAAGGGATTACAAATTGTAATCATAGTGTAATCACTGGATTGTAATAAAATTGGACTCATTGTTTGGTGGATGTAGTCTAGGGATTGGGTGAACCATGTTAAATTTTGGTGTCTTGTGTTCTCTTTTGTGCAATTTATTATTTTTTGATATTGTTTATATTTGTATGTAATTGTTATTTCTATCTGAGGTTAATCCTAACACTACTCTAGGCACAATTGTACCCCAAAAATTTGACCTTAACCTGCATTGCTCTGACCAAATTTCTATTCACAGATCTCACAAGTTCGACAAAAAGGGTATCTGAACTACTCTTCAATTTGTTGTTCCATACCTATATCTACAAGAAAAATGGTTTTTTTGTTTGGATGGGGGGTCTTCCTTGGTCAAACCCTAGTTTGGAATCAACCTTGAAATATAATTAAAATTATAATATAAATAAACAAAGTAAATGAAACAATTCACCTTGCTTATATTAAAATCCTTGTAAAGGATTTGAATCATTGAATCCACAAGTACAAATGCTCCAAATGTATGTAGAAATGTATGTAGGATGTTTCAAATCAATGGTATTAGATATTCAACACCGATCTTGAATATATCTTTGCATAGGAAGAGGCTTGAATGAATGTGGATGGAGGAATCTTCAACAAGGTGGCTCCAAAGAGATTGAATCCATTAATGGCTAACAATGAATCTCCTTGATGAATCATATGCTTGAACACTTGAATGATTGAATGTTTGATAGATAGTACATCTTCACTTCATGTAGGTGAATGCACTCATGAAATTATGAATCTCTTGTATATAGATTGTAGATCATAACTTCGCTCATAGAAAGTGGATGTCAAAATGAGGGAAGAAGGCTTCCTTATATAGAAATCTAGGGCACTAACTCCTAGAGAAAGCTAACATAGAAGAATTAAATCACATTTAACCTTAAGCCCTAGAAGTATACCTAGATCAAATTTAATTTGAGATTCTACCATTCTAAAACCCAAAATAGCCAACCCAAAAGCAAGAAAAGAAACTTTCCAAAGGCTAATGTCCCAAAACTCCCAAAAATTGAAAAATGAACTTGGGGCCAAGGATGAGGTCAACCCTACACTAGGTCAAGGTTGAGTTCATCCTTGACCTAGGTTAGAGTTGAGGTCGACCTTGACCCACTAGGTTTTCCTTGACCCAAGACTCAAAGTTCTCAATTTCACAAAGCAAGTTGTCAAAAATAGGCTAGAAATGGAGAGAGAGAGAGAGAGAGAGAGAGAGAGAGAGAGAGAGAGAGAGAGAGAGAGAGAGAGAGAGAGAGAGAGAAGCAAAATGGGGGAAAATAGCCAAATCTATGTAAAGACCCATTCAAGGCACTTGACATGACCCTAGACCACTTACTAAGAGGGATAAACACTCTTAACATAGAAGTGCTTCCATTTTAAGATGATACAACTTTAAAGTGTCTTCTTTGCAACAATTTGCTTCATTCACTAAATCCAAATTCAATGTGATATGGGTAGTACCTTTTCTTTTGAAATTATCCATACTTCTTCCCCTTTACACACTAATATTCCTCACCTTGATACTTATAATGGTAAAGGTGATCTTGCAACACATCTTAAGACTTTCTAAGTTATGTGTAGAGATTATGCTCATGACCATAGGATTCAAACTACGATGTTTTCTCACACTTTTTGTGACAAAGATTTACAATGGTATTTCTCATTGCTAGATTTTTTCTATTAACTCTTTTCATAAAATTTATAATGCCTTCATACAAATATTTTATACTAATATTTGTCCTTCTATTTCTTTAATTTATTTGATGCATTGTAAATAGGGTCCTAGAGAGAAAGTGACTAAATTTATTGGAAGATATAAGAATTTTCCTACTCATATTTCTTATCATGTGCTTGATATTGATATACAACATATGTTCATTGTAAATTTACAAAAAGACATTATAGATAAGATTCTATTTACTGAGTTTACCTATTTTTTATAACTTTGTGTAGCACTTCATCATTATCAACTACAAGTGAGTCAGTTTGAGAACACCACTCCAATGACTCCTATACCCATTGATAAGAGTGGTGTTGCACCTAATCCTGACAATATTAACAAACCTAACAACTATTTCAAGACTTAAAAAACCACAAATACAATAGATGATCAATTAGCTGCCACTTCTTGGAGTACCATTACTTCTTCCTCTATTTTTTGTTAAACTATAAGTTTACTCATCCCTTTGAGTCTTTTTATTCCATTATGAACAAGTTGGTTAGTGCTAATATGATTACACCTCCACTCGTTAAACCACTTTTTCCTTCTACCACCTCAAGTCCACATTTCAACCCTCAAGCTTTTTGTCAATACCAACTCTAGCCTCGACATGATATTGAAGCCCATTATTCTTTGAAACATAAGATTTGGGATTTGATTGATGCTAATGCTTTATCTCTTGAGGGTCAAGATAATGGAAATAAATCTTTGACACCTCCAAATCAAAATATTCAAACTTATACTAATCCTTTACCTCAACAAACTACAAATACTATTGTTCAACATCCTTCTTCTTCTCTTCCTCCTAAAGTGCATGTTTCTTACAATACTTTATGACAAGAGAATGAAAATACTATTAATTTCATGGAGCATGTACCTCAACCTCCACCTCCACCTAAGGAAGATATTCTCTTTGTATCTAATGATTAACCTAAACTAATATGCAATTGCATTAAAGCCCTTACTATCTCATTCATTGATGCTGATAAGTTTAAGGCTTTGGATGGTCCTCTCTATATTGCTACTTAAATTGCTAAATATACTTATTATGATTGTCTTGTTGATTCTATTCCTATGGTTAACATCAACACTGAAGAACATATTTATAAATAAAAGAAACAATGTGGCTTTTATGACTCAATTGATACTTGGATTCAAACTTGTAATGGTTTCTTGTATCCTTCATAGGGTTCCATCTCTTTTTCTATTGAGCTTTGTGCTATAATGGTTAATACTACCTTTTTTATCATTCCTACTTTAGATCAGTATCAAGTGAAGCTTGGTTTTTCTTGGTTAACCACTATGCAAGCTATTGCTTCCCCTATTCATCAATGTATTAAATTTCCTTATGATGGTGAGATTAAGACAATCAATCATAGTCTTTATTACCCTTCTAGACCATGACATTATGCTCCTCTTGGCTTCTTTTGGCCTTCTCTTCCTACTACACCTCCTACTCATTCAAACTATATGTTTTGTTCATATAAATAATATAAATATCAAAATATTTAAGTAAGCTTCATGTTATTTTTCCTACAATTTCACCACCTATTTCTTTTCATTCTTCTATTTCTAATAATCAACCACATCTTGCATCTCCTCGTACTCCTAAAATGGTTCCTTCTTTAAGTTCAATTCCTCCTAAGGTGGTTCCTTCTTCTACATATCAACCTTCTATTGTTTCACCTCTTGTGTCATCAAAAGGAACTGAACCTATGGTTGTTGATCCTCCTTCATCTTCATAAAAAAAATTCAATAAAACTAAGTGTAACTAACATTGAATAAATGATGCTAGGTTGATTTACATGAACTGATGACATGTCAAGTAGATCTTACAAGTATTTATGACATATGATATTAAAAAAAATTGTAACAAAATGAGATTGATTGAAATTAAATGATAATATTGGTCGGAATAACATCAATAGACTTAGTCAATTGGATTAAGGCTACTTCCCTTAATACGACAAACACATAATAGAAACAAAGAAATAACAACAATTTGAGAGAGAAAAATAGGGGCTTCTTATTATTGCCAAAAATGAGGAATTACAAAATTTTAAATTACAATATGCTAACCCACATGACCACCTTCATCATAATAATCTACAAGACAAAGTTGTGAACTATCATCTAGAGTTGTCCTAGACAATGTTCTGGCATTTCTTAAATGGGCAATTTTATGATGTTCGAGAAGGTTCTAGAAACTCAAACTTAATATCTAGGATTGAGAGACCCTAAAAATAAATATAGAGTTGGCCAAATACATTTTTAACATTTATTTAGAATTTTTTGTTGGCCCAATTTTGGAAGGCCATAACTTTCAAATTGTTGCTCTGATTGGCTATTATAACCACTTTTTGGAATCTCAAGTCGTAATCTGCATGCTTGGATCCACACAAGTGCCCATCCATCAAGTTTTTGGGCCTCTTTTGAGCATGTTGAGGCCTTCATTAGTGAACCTACAATTTTTATACCAAAATTACACACCAAAAATCTGCAAGAAATCCATGTATACATAGGATATGGCATTAAGCCTCAACTGGTAGGCCAATATATCCAAGATGAACATCCACCTCTAACATTCCAAGCTGGTATGACTAACTTACTAAGTAGAAAGCCTCTATAAAAAATAACTCTATGCTAAGACAACTCTTATTCAAACAACTAAAATGGATTTTTTTGGGTGATGAAATATTGCTCTTACACCCTAGATGCTCCTGCATCAGACACCTAGGGTGATTTGAGAAGTGACCCCGTCATGTCTTAAGTATTCAGAGGAAAATCAAGATGTTTAACATCCTCCCTTACTAGCCATGATGAATCTTCTACTAGCCTCCCTTTCCATTTGACTAGGCACTCTTCATAAGTTCTATTTCTTGTACTTTTTCCAATGCGATTATCCAATATCTCCTTAATCTCCTTTGTAGTCAAACTAGCTATTGGAATACTCCACTATGATTTTGCAACTTTATCTCCATCACCTCCTTCATAATACTCTATCAAATCTGAAATGTTAAATACTGGTGAAATATTCAATTCAATAGGAAACTCAACTTCATAGGCATTTCAAGGATCGTGCCTTTTCACTATCTTGCATGGTCCAAACTTCTTTATTTTTGGCTTATTATATATACCCACTAGAATATGATCTTTACAATGTGCCTTAGCCTTGTATTGTGTATTCATATTAATAATGTGTTTCCTCACCTCCTCATGGATATTCTTCAAATGTTCAGCAAATTCTTCTACTTCAACACTACTTATTTCTCCTTTATCCAATTGCTTCAATTCAGGAGCATTTTTGGGACTACTCTCATATACAATCTAGAATGAAAATTTACCAATACTCCTATTAAGAAAATTATTATATTCAAATTCTTCCCATGGTAAAATTAGATCTCATCCCTTTGGTTTATCTCCAACCAAACACCTCAACAAGTTTCCCAAACTACTAATCACAACTTATGTATGTCCATCAGTCTATGGATGATGAGATGAACTAAAATTCAAATCTATTTTCAATTTCATCCACAATGTACACCAAAAATACCTAACAAATTTGGTATCCTAGTTTGAAACTATACTCATATAGTCTTATAACTTCTCTGAAACAACTCTGTCACATGAACAACATCACTATTCTTCTTGTAAGGAATGAAATGTGTCATATTTGAAAACCTGTCAACCACCACAAAAATAGAACCATGTCCTCACTGAGTCCTTGGTAATCCAAGAATGAAGTCTATGCCAACATCCTCCTATGACTTCTTTGGTATAGGCAATAGCTGATACAATGTCATATTCTGCTTCATTCCTTTCACCATCTAACATACTTTGAAACCTTGTATAAATTTCTTGACATCTTACTACAACTATAGCCAATAATAGTTCTCAACAACCAAAGAAATGATTTTATCTCTACCAAAGTGTCCAGCCAATCCTCTACTATGCTTCTCCTTGATGAGATTCTCTGTCATTGAACTTATTGGAATGCACAACTGGCTCTCTTTAAACAACACATCATCTTGGATTATGAAATCCAACCACTTCATCCTATCAAGTGTAATAGGTTCTATAAAATTCTTCCATGCTTCGACAAAATTAGGGTCCTCTAGATACAAATTCTTGAGTTCCTTGAACCCAACCACTTCAATCTACATCTATGTTAGCAAAAGTTGTCTTCTACTAAGAGCATCTACAACTCTATTAGACTTTCTACTCCTATTTTTTAAATAATTGTATAACTCTACAAAAAATCAACCCACTTCAAATTCCTTTGGTTTAATTTTTCTTGACTATTCAAATATTACAAAGCTTGATGATCAGTATACAAAAAAACTCCTTAGGAAGAAGATAGGATCTCCACTTCTTCAATGCCTGAAATATAGCATAAAATTCTTGATCATAAATAGAATATTTTATTTTGGCATCATTTAATTTTTCACTAAAGTAAGAAACAATTCTACTTTCTTGGCTCAAAACAACTCCTATTGTAGTACCACTAGCATTATAGTCTACTTGAAACACCTTGTTAAAATTTGGAAGTGCTAAAATAGGTTCCTTTGTAACTTTTTGTTTCAACAGATTAAAACTCTCATCTATTCATATGGTCCACTTAAATTCTTTCTTATTCCCTCTCATTATTTCAGTCAAGGGTCCACAAATACTGCTAAAACCTCTTATGAAATTTTTGTAAAAAATAGTCAATCCATGAAAAGATCTTACCTTTGTAGCACTCTATGGTGTAGGCCATTCAAGGATAGCCTTTACTTTCTCTGGGTCAATATATAGACCTTCTACTAAGACTCCAAATCTCAAGTACACCAACTCCTTCACAAAACTGCACTTCTTCGGGTTTATTATAAACTCTTCTTCCCTCAACTTATCAAACACCTTTCAAATATGCATCAAATGCTCCTCCAATCTCTAACTAAAGATCAATATATCATCTAGGTAAATAATTTCAAACTTACCCAGAAACTCCTTTAGTACCTCATTCATGAGTTGCATGAAAGTGCTTAGTACATTGGTTAACGCAAAAGGCATGAATAACTACTCATACAATCATTCTCTTATCTTGAAGGAAGTCTTCCACCCATTTCCTTTTTTATGTGAATCTTATGGTGCCCACTTTTCAAATCTATCTTTGTGAAATACACAGATCCACTCAAACAGTCCATAATATCATCCATCCTTGGCAATGAACATTTGTACTTGATTTTGATCTCATTGATAGCGCATGAATCTATGCACATCCTCTATTCTCCATTCTTATTTGGTACTAATACTATTGGTATAATACATGGACTTAGACTCTTAAATCAACCCCTTCTGCAATAACTCATGAACTTGTCTGTTCAACTCTTCACTTTATGTTGGTGTCATTCTATGCATTGCCTTATTTGGTAAACTTTCTCCTTAAATCAAATCCATTTGGTGACTAATATTCATCACCAAGGGTAATCTATCAAGTACATTATCTAACACAATATCAAGAAACTCTCCAAATAAATATGCAACTTTTGTAGGTACCTCTCTATTTCTTCTTTACCATCTTTTGGGATTACAAAAAAACACATATGCTCATGCTTCATATCTTGGAGAAACTCCTTTCCATCAACAAAACATATTCTGGTAGCACTACATACCTTTTCTTATTTCTCCTTCAATGGCTTCAACTTATTTTTCACTCCATCCTTTCTCACAGTGTAGGTATTTGCTTGCATATCATGTACATCATTCCTATCAAACTACCATGGCCTACCCATCAATATATGACATGTGTCCATAGGTATGATATCACAAAGCACCTCATCTTGGTAGCTTCCAATCTTGAACTTCACTGAGCATTGCTCACTAGCCATGACCTTGTGGTCATCTTACACCTAGGCAATACGATATGGATGTAGGTGTTTCTATCTCTTCAGCTTCAACTTTGTGACCATATTTTCTAACACTATATTGTTAGTACTTCCACCATCAATGATCAAATCCCAACACCTATCTTCACATTTGCACCTTGTGTGAAACAAGTTCCTTCTTTAATCAAGTTCATTCTCCCCACTCAGCAGGACTTTGTTGTTAACTAGGACCTTTTCTCTTTCAATATCTTCAAAATATGATGATTTGGCATCTTCATCAACATGTAAAACTCTAGCCTAACCTTTTTTTCTCTGATCTATCCTTCCTTGGAGCTGGGAACATTCAAATGCTCTATGCCCTTCTTCTCCATAGTGAAAGCATTATCCACAAAAACCTCCTCTCCCATATCCTTACCCTCCTCCTCTTCCTCTTTGGTCTCTATTATTCTAATCTTGGAAATTATTGGAATTTTTTCCCCTCTAATTGTGACCACTACTACTTGCCCCATCCTTGTTCTTTTCTATCATTATTTTGGCCTCTATAAGATCATTCACCAGATCTTCCACCATGACCTCCTCCACTATTCTTATTATCAAAATATTTACTTAGCTTCTCCTCAACTCTTAAAAGAAAACTAGTACACCTCCTCAATATAGGTCATTTGAACTAGACTTAGATCCTCATAAATATTTGGAATTAACCCATTAAGATAATGAGAAACTTTCTCCTTATCATCTTCTACATGGTCGATTCTAATGAGAACTCAGTAGAACTCTTTAGTATACTCTCGAACAAATCTTCCCACTTGCTTCAACCTGTTGGCCATGTTTTCCACATGGTAAAGATTCCTTTATTTTGTTGTGAAAAAACTATATATCCTTTTTGTGATTAGGGTTTGTATGTCTCTTGATTAATTGTGCCCTAGAAAATCCCTAGTTTTTATGCCCTTATATCAATTGTGCCCTAGGTTCCTTGTTCAAATTGTTTGCACCTTTTAAAAATAAGATGAGAGATTTAAATAAAGCCCTAATATCTTTCAAAAAATATTTTATTTATAAGGTTTTTCTGCAACCTTTTGAAATTTTCCGTGAAATTACTGCTTTTTCCCTAGATCATAACTCATTCTTAACCAAAGGTCATGTCGTGGTTAGCCCACACTTTTTTTTTCCTTGTTCAAAACCCTTCTGGTGAGTTACTTTTAGAACCATTGATCTCTTCTTAGATCAATAATCGTCACATTATCATAGTTTCAAGATGAGAAGAGTTTACCTAAAGTGAGAAAGCAATGACACGACACCTATCTAATAGGACATAAGGAAGTGCAAGAACTTAGTTGTTTCACAACCATTGTTGATCTCCTTTAGATCAATGGATGTCATATCCTTGCAAATTCAAGATTATTGTTGTTTTAAAAGTGTGACATTGTGACAAGTCGACAAGTGTCCCTATGGGCCCTTTTGGTTTCAAATAGTATAAAAATGAACATCTTCCCAACCATAGATGCAAATGGAGATCAACAATCACCATAATCTCTCATAATGAAAGTACTCAAGGTTTAACCAAAGTAAGGTTGCGACATGTTGAAACATGGATTTTGTGGGACCAAATAATTATGAGTCACAAAAGAATGTTGTCAAGATAGTTTTCAAGGTAGCATGTTTTAATTGGTTATTTGTGTTAACTGTAATAAAATACATTGATCTTTCAAAGCCATTAGATCTTTATTTGATCGATGGTTATCGCATTCTTGCATTTTAAAGTTGTTCGAAGTTTACCCAAAGTGAGAATGCAAAATGATTCCATGTATCCATGTGGGCCACACTATGTATACAACCATGGGCAAAGATCTTAACCCTCCACCTGATGAAGATCGATGAATGTTGCTTCCTCACAATTTGAAGATGCATGGTTTTTAACTAAAGAAAGAAAGTGCCATGTTGACATGTGTCTCAATGGGTCTAGGTTTTAAAAGAAATGCAACAATAGCTAGGATCAACGATGGTTGTATTCTCACATAATGAAAGTGCTTGACTTTTAGCCAAAGAAAGAATGTGTGGTCTTGACATGTGTCCAACTTACCAAAATGTGATGCAATCATTAAGTTTATAACAAGGTCATCTAATTGTGCCAAGATCAATGGCCAAATTTCAAATTTTTGGTGTAACATTTATTATTTGACTATTGAAGAATTGAAGTTCTAACAAAGAGATTTTGTGCAAAGCAAATTTGCATAAAAGTTCTAATTCAATGCATAATTGCTTACAAAGTGAAAGAGATTTGAAGTGCAAATAACCAAAGCTCAGAGTGTGATTTTCTCAAATAGTGACTTATTGTGAACAAAATTTGTAGCTAAAGGAAGAAATTTGTGGGTAGGTACTTAAAACTTTTGATTGTCTGATAGATTGTAGTCTGGATTTTATTATAGGGATAAGATGCCTCGATGAAGTGATTTCTCTAAAAAGGTGGAATACCAACATCAGAATGTGCATGATGATTTTCTAGGGAAATTTCCCTTTTCCACTAATGAAGCAACTAAGGGAAAAGAATCAATTCCCAAAAACCTTAGATTACTAGTTAATGAGGGTTTTTATGATAAAGAAAATTGGTTGAGGGATGCCAAGACATCTACTAATGTTTTGGAGCTATTTAGGAAATGGTTTTTGGATAGGAAACATGATACTCCTTTAAGTAATGTATTTCAATTTGATATAGGAAATTTGATAGTTCCTAGTGTTTTCTTTGATGATGATTTGTAGACAATGATAGTGAAGAGATATGATCTTGTGCTAAGGGTCATGAATAATCATGAAGGAGAGAACCTTTTTAGGGTCACACCTAAGACAATTAGGTAAGTTTTCATGTTAAACCCTAACCATGCATTTCATGAGCCTAGATGATCTGCAGGCATGGTATAATGCCCAAAGGGTATACCTTTGGGGAGGGCCACTACAAGAACACTTTGTAAGGATAGGGCATCTACCATTAGTGATAGCTCACACCCCTAAGCCATTGGTAAGGAAATATTTTAACCCTAGGACACATGCACTCTACTTCTCCCTCTACAAAATTTTCTGTATGGATGAGAAAGATCATAGCAAGGGATCCCTAGTTTTCATTATTGCTTAAACATTATAGTATGGCATGAGTTTTATATTTGATTTTTCATCATATCTCATAAGAGAAGTCCATACTGGATTAATTGGCATCAATAAGGCCAAGGTTGAGAAGCTCGTTTGTTGGTATTCTTTGTTGATGTATATGTATTTGTATAAAGGAGTTTATGCTTTCTCTAAGGACATGAAGCTAGAATTGGAGAAGGATGGGGAGAAGCTACATGTTTAGCTATGGAGTGCTAACATGACATGGGAAGTTACAAATGCCAATTTTATTGGTTTGATAGGTATTTTGCCTCAAATTTAAGGATTTTTTTAATAGGAGACAACCCCAGAATAATTCAGCCCTTACTACACTTGATTAGGCCCAAGGATAATGCTAAGGGTCTTAAAGTGAGCCACAACTGGTGGGATATCATCCCTTATTCCATATCTACTATCATTAGGGTATATGGTTTCAAAGGGATACCTCATGTTCTTCCCTATCAAGTGCCTTTGAAGGTTGGGATTGCAGATTTCTATGGCAGATAGGAGGACTAGAAGAAAGAGAATCAGTGGGGAGCTCTAGAGGCACAATTTTTCCAAAGGCAAAATTTTTCCAAAATTCATAGTCATCCACAATTTTGTGCTCACCAAGGGAGGATGGAGAGGTATATATAAGTTTTTGGATAAATGCCAAATGGCTCAATCTCATCCATGTTTTATTGACCCTGAAGGTTTTTATTATATTTTTAAAGATAGAACCAAGGCTAATTCTTATGAGCATTTTGTTTACTTTCCTAAGGATATAATATGGAGTGAATTCTCTTTACAAGAATAAGAAGTAAAGAAGGAGAAATTGAAAGTATATAGTAGGGATCTAGATTTTATTAATGCATTAGATAAGAAATATGATCCCCTTGTTGATACTAAATAGTGGGGAGACAAAATTAATAAACTCATGGAAAATTTTGTTGGGTTCATGCAAACCCTTAATGAGAAGAAGGCAATTTTGATACAAGCTTACTCAAACCAAGCCATAGAGATTGAGAAAAGGATGGAAAACAAAGAAATCATAAGCCCAGTTTAGTACACCTTGCAAAAGAAGGTATGACATTTTGTGGCTAGAAATGTAAATGTATAGCTTGTTGCTTTGTATAAGAGGCAACTCTTTGAAAACTCTCCCTTAGCACCTACTGCTAAATGGCAGAAAATGGAGCAAGATTCTTCATCGAGAGCTAAGGAGTACACCCCCTCATAGAATCCCATTCATATTGATTTCTTGAGATTATGGGTGTTACATAGATTGCATAATATTATTATATTGTATTATTTTGTTTTATTATGCAATGTTGTACCTAGATGGGTGTGCAACATGGAAAGATTCCCATGGGATGTACTTGATGAGTTTTATTGTAACATTGTGATAATATTTCATGCAATTATTTAATATTGGGGAAAAGAATTAAATTTTCAATACTAAATATGGGGTCAATGGGTTAGGTAGCACCTGGTTTATGTAATACCACTTGGTGGTTTTGTGGGACTTGTTACTATATAAGAAGCCACAAGGGTAGTTGTTGGTGTGAGAAGAAGGCAAAAAAGGCAAGAGTCAAGTGGGACAAGGCTTGATAAGTTAGCCAAGGGATCATTTGTGAAGATTGGAAGCATGGCATGGGATGTGTGGATTCATGCTTGTCCACATGGATTTTTTGGTTGTGGCTATGGCTTCGAAGGCTTCCATGGTTATATTGCAACAGTATTTTTTGTTGAATAATACATGGTGATGGATTCTTTTGGAGGCTGGATTTTTTCCCTCAATGAGGGTTTCCCAAGGTATATCTTATGTCACATTTTTGTGGGTATGTTGTCTATTCTCTTGCATGTGGATTTTAATTGCATATTTATTTTAAATCAATTAGGGGTTATGTGGAAATGGTTATATTCTTTCTTGCAAATTTCTTTACAGATATTTAAGACTCCTTAAAGGAATAATTAAGATAGATGGGAGGTCAAGGTGAAATTGTGAGAACTACATCAGAAGTGGAAGAGGGAGCACCTAAAGAGCCTCCCATGCCACTCCTTAGATGATAAAAAATTTGTAAAGTCTATGGCTTTTATCCTATTTTTGCGGAGGAATAACATTGAAACTTTTGAGGCCAAATGCAAGAAAATAAAAGCATAGCAACCTACTAGATAGGACTCTGACATAGAAGAGGAGGTTAAGGCTAACTTAATGCAAGAATTCAGCCAAATAACCTCTATAGGGGGAAGATGATTACTAAAAGATTTGAGAGTTATGATACTGCTAGAATGGGACATTTCTAATGCAATGATCTTTGATGCAGCGAGCAGGGAGAAGGAAACAAAATTTAGAACTAAGAAGAGGTAAAATAAGCCCATAAAGGGGTAACATACAATGATGACCACAAAGTCAAGGTCATGTGGTCCATTCAAAATAGAGATATGTTAAGGGACCAAGAAATTTCCAATTTTGAACACATTAGGAGCTTAATGGTTCTCATAGTTGAAGAGGTGGATAGTTAGTGAGTAGCCCATATGAACAAGGAAGTAGCTAATTTTGGGGTAGTAATAGCTACCATAGTAAAGAACAAGTTCCTAGAGTTGAATGAGAAGTTTAGGAAGGTGTTGGAGGCTTATGATGAAAGAGGAATAAAAATATTGTAAAGACCCTCCTCATATGTAATTATCAAATATGAATTCTCTGTTAAAACCATTATAGGAGATTGAAATGGATATGAAGTAATGTTTATATTGTGAATGTCTTGATGAAATTGAGAGCAGTTGACGCATACATGTTTTAATGCTCAGTGATTCAAGAACTACTACATTATCTCGACTATTTAAATATTAAAATTTTACTAATGATGATATGAGGCATTTTCAACTGACGATAAGGGTGTTGATTTTGGTACCTCGATGATTATGTTTTATGCTTTCAGATTGTTCAGTATTCCTTAATTAGTGATGTTTATGATGTTAGGTATATGCATGCCTAACGATGATTATTCTAGTATTTTAATATAAATTAATGAATAAGTTATGTTATATTGATTATGTGATTACTAATGATTAAATGTGAGTAGAAATGAATTAAATAGTTGATTATATGAAAGATTCATGTTTTGATTTATGTAACTATCCAGATAGGTTTTGAATATATGCATGTGATTTTCTTGAGCTACTGATGTGTATAATGAGTGTGCAAGATATTTTAGCCATAAAATTTAATGGAGAAACGAAACTGAACCCTATGTACCAATTGTGGAAACTAGAGTTGAGTCTAACAAAAGATGCAAACCTTGTTGTTTGTATTTTATTTGTATCGTGAATTGAATGAATGTATCATTCCGTAAGCATTAAGTGTTAATGTTCTGTAACAGTGATTTTATAGTGTCACTTGACACTCGTGACTTGTATATCCATTTCATCTTAATAGTTAAGGTTAACTGAGGAACCTTAAGATCTAAGTCAGACTAGGTTAGTGACCTTTTTGCTAATCAGTTAGAAATTGAGATTAATTACCCCTAATTAGGATTAGTAAGTAATCTGCAATTTTGAAGGTTGTTAGCAAGTCTTAAAATTTCTTAGCTTTTGATAGGTCCCAAATAAATCTTAAAGGCCTAAAATCATGAAATCTAAGTACCCAAGGAGTATGGGTATGGGTTGGGGGCATTTTCCACCCCCCTAGCCCCTTTTGTTGACTTTTATGGTCACTCAAAAACCCCATTTTTGCTTTATTGCGAAAATTGAGTGTTTCATCATGAGTTGGATAACTTTAACTCCATCTTGAGGTCAGCCTTATGTCTAGTTGAGTTGGAAGCCTTTAGAACTTTTAAGCAAGTGGGGGAGTTATTTCTTTTTAGAGGTGGTTGAGTTTAGGATCTTTGGAGAGGCATTTTTTAGAGGGTTTGAGTGTTCACCCAACCTCTAATTTTAGAGTGGATTTTCAAAATTGAAGGAGAAGGAGAAGGAAGAGAATGCTCATCTCAAATTTGTTCATTTTCCATAACCCAATTTTGAAGGTATGAATACTTCACCTCATTTTTGTTCATGTTGTGTTTCATGTTTTAGTTTTATTGCATATGTATGTTCGTGTGTGTGTGTTGAGTATGTTTGGGAGGGATTGAAACTGGTTTTCTTAAATGTCTTTCCTTTGTGTTTTGTTTTAAATTTTGAAGGGATTGTATGGGTGTATTGGAATTACTCACCCTCGGATAGGGCAGAAGTGGCCATATATGGGGGAAGGTCTTTAGTTGGACTCTAGCAGTGTAGAGTTTCTTCTCAAGACGAGAAGAGGGAGAGAGGGTAGGGTGTTATGGGCCCCTACTCGTTAGCACAAACCATATTTTGAGTTTTACAATTTGAGAAGTGAAAGAATGAAAGTCCTTGTGATATTAGCCTCGAAAGGGCATTTATGGAAAAATGGAAGATCTTGAGTTTATAGCCCCGATTGGGCCCCTGTTATGGTGTTGTGTCTGACATCTCCTGTTGAAAAAATCCACCTTCTCCCTAGTCTGGTTCAATGTCAAACCTCTTATGTAAACTCAAAATGGGAGTGAATGTTTGAATTTTGTCTTCATGTTATGTTTGGTTGTCTCCCCGTCAGTTTTTGTTCTCTCCATGATCACTATGATGTATTGCAGAAATTGAAATGGATTCCTTGTTAAGGGCCAAGAAGGAAATTCTAATTGTTATTGAAATTATGTTATGTTAGAAGTTTCCTCCTTAGGATTGAAATCTTGTGTAAAAATGTATTTTAAACTTTTTGTTGAAGAAGTTTTCTTACTAGTTCTTTCCCAGCAGAGCTTTTGAATCAAGTGGTTTAATAGAAAAAGAGATTGAGTAATATTCTTGCATTTGAGTCTTATAGTATTTCAGTTTATGCATGTGTGTTGAAAAATAGATAAAATGGTGACATGAAATTTATGCAATTTTGAGTTCAATTATGTTAAGGAAAAATGGATATGGTTGGAACTTCAATTCAATTCCATGCTTATTAGGAGATAAAACAACCTTACATTAAGGTTTTAATAAATCTGTAACTCAATGATTAATGTAGAGAGAAAAAAAAATGAATATATATATATATATATATATATATATATATATATATATATATATATATATATATATATATATATATATATATGCCTCCTTGGTTAACTGGGCATTTGGTAATTCCAATTAGAAAGGAAAAATATAAACCCTCTTGCTATAAAAATAAATTGTTTTTAATATTTCATACTTAGGAAAAAATTTGCATTCAGAAAAATAACACTTAGAAAAAAAAGAAAAAAAATTATCCTAGAGCAAAGAGCTCACTAGATTTTGTATGGGAAAGAAATTAAATCTTCTCTTGGAACAGAGCATCTTAAAAAGATTCTCTAAAATATCTCTCTTGCATCATAAGTGTTCAAATTAAAGAAAAGATGAAAAGAATAAATATAAATATATATATATATATATGCTAAAACAAATAGTCTTACTTTATCCTATGTTTCACGAAGAAAACTTTATTTCATAACTTCTTTTAAAACTAAAACAAACCACCACATGGGTGTTGACATCACCCCACTTCCTCCTCTCCCAAAGGTGGGCACATCACATCAATCCCCATGAAGAATGACAAGTTGACTTGGGGAAACGCATCACTAAGGAAGTGATGGGAAGAGGGTGGTGTGAAGACCTTTTAATTCATGCAAGATTTAAACATAAAAAGTTTTCCAGCAAATTTACCCAACATACCTTATTGAAAAGGAGATCATGCTACCTTGGGTAGCGTACTAATGGCATTGGGTAGTGGGGAAAGTAGGTGGGACAGCCTACTTGTCCTTCTTTTTAAGTGTAGGTAGCCATGTGGGTAGTTAGGAGTAGTGTTTAATAAGTTGATTTTTTATTTCTAGGAAGAGATTTTAATATTTTAGTTTAGTTTAGTATATAGTTTTAAATTAAAGTTTTTAGTATAGGTTAGCTTAAAAATTGGTTTAAGTAGAATGTTATTAAATTTAATTAACAAAATTTAGTTAGTTTCATGTTAAAGAAATTTGTTATTATTGTTTAAGTTTTGTGTTAGTAATTAATGTTTAAGTTAACAAATTTGTTTGTTTAGAATTTAGTTTTAATTAAAATTAGTTTTAGTTTAGTTTGCTTTAGATTAGTATTATTTGAATTTTGTTTTAGATAGTATTCTTAAATAATGTTTTAAATATTAGTTTATTCTAATGTTAAAATTTAATTCAATTTTAGTTAGAATGTGGTATAGTAACTTTGTGGTTAGTTTTGTTATGCTAGAATTTAGTTTAAATAAAGTGTAGTAAGTATTAGTTTAAAATATTAATTAGTCCAGGATATAGTTTTGTTTTAATTAAATGTTTAAATTCAAATTTAGTATAAATTAGAGAATGTTAAAGTATTAGATAGATGTATTATTATGTCAGTCGAGTGATTGGACAATAGATGTTATTTTATTTAGTAAGTTCTTTTGTTCAAATGTTTTGAATAATTAGTTTTATATTATTTAAATGGTCATTCGAATTAATTACTTTATATTGTTAATTGATATTTTGCTTAATAGATATTTTATTGATTAATGTTAATAGGATTTAAATTAATTGTAAAATATGTTAACTAGTATGCTTAGTACTATTGTTCTAAGAATGTAATATTTTAAGAGTAATTAAAAATATTAAAGTGTTAGGTCTTTTAATTAATTGAATTTAGTTTATTTAATTTAATTAATTGATTTAACAATGAACGTTTAAGTTTAACAACCTACTCCTACATGATGTTTTAAACTGAGTTGTAGTCTTAAAGTATTGATAGAAGATTATGTATCTGTCTTGCAATGTACCTAAGCCTAAACTAAATTAAACTTATCAACTTAGTGGATTTAATTATTAATTTAAAAAAAGAATTATTACATGTGCTTTTGCCCTTGTATTTTGGGCATGACAAATATATCAACTAGAAAACACAATTGCAAATATAGAGAAGCAATTTGGAAAAAGGAAAAGGGGTAGGCAATCTAATCAGCTTAGCATTGTAGCTTCCCCTATTCCACTACCACCCTTTAGTCCTATTGTGGAAATTCCTAGTACACCTCAACAACCATAATTCTACACAGCTAATGAGCTCAATGAAGAAAAAGAAAAGATCTAGTCATTGCATGTGGAGATGGGCATCCAACATGAAGACAGAATAAGGGATACAATTTTGTTTTTGGTAGACAGAGCCAATTGGCCCCTTTTTCACTTGGAATTTTCAAGGTTGGTGGACATAAGGAAAGAGTAGAAAAATAATGAAGCCACCTTAAGACCAATCTTGAATAAGTGGATCAGCAGGGATGATGTCTTCACTACTCTGTGATGTTCTATCATTGATAATTCTGATGATTAGGTTGAGAAAAATTTTGCTCAAGCACATGATCTACTAAATTTTGACCATAACAGAGATATGTTGTAGAGAAAATTGAAACTTTGTTTTTTTAAATATCTCAATAAGAGTTTTGAACATTTTCCCCATGTCTTAAAGTGTCTAGGCCATATAAAAGATAAGGAAGAATGGGGAAATGTGTTGAAGGAGCTCCTAAGCATTAAGATGAATAAAGTGTAAATAAATAAAATTATATCTTGTTTGCCAAAACTAATGAAGAGTTAGTACAAGTAAAACTATTCTTTGATTCTTTCCATATAGATTTTATTGAAATAAAAAGATATTTTTAAGAGAGAGAAAGAAATATTGAACTACAATTAGCCAAATGACATATTTTTCAACAAGTGGATGGAAGATTATTCTTTAGGTGCACAATTGCTAGAGTTGTCTTCTCAAGAAGTTTTTATGGATAGAGAAACAATCACAAAATGAAAGGCAAATAGTTGATCAAGCAATTCAAACTGATGACAAGGAAAAAATCAACCAATTGTTAAATTTGACCAAGATGTTCAAACTAATCACATGGAGAATGATCAACATGCTACAAAAGATATCCAAATGTTAGTACCAGGTGTAGTAGAAGAGGATCAAGTGGTCCTACAACCTAAAGAACAATAGAAAGAGGAAACTCAATCATCATGTACAATGGATGTGCAAGAGACTACCAAAATAGAATTGGCCCCACCACAAAGTGACTAATAAAGGGACCATTCTATTACCAATCAAAAGACCAATAGTTTTGTCTCTTCTCTTGTAATGTTCGATAGTGATAGTTTTTTTCCTTTTGTAATCCTTTTTGTTTTAAGGATAGTTGTCCTTTTCCCTCCAAGCCTGAAGCAACTTACACTACATAAGTGAGTTTCCAAGACTGGAGGAGGATCTAAATTTCTTTCATTGCATGAGTCAATGTGAATTTTGTGTCAGTCCATACATTTTGTAAATGAGTTCCAAAATTGAGTAAAAAGGTTAATAGTTGCTAGTGTATGTCTATTATTATTTTGATAGAGATGATCATTGAATTGTATAAAGTTTCAAAGAAATTAATAAAAATACTAAAAGATGGTTTTGTCCCAGATCTTGTCTCTATTTTTTTTCTCTAAGATTTAATAGCAAATTTTATTAAGTTTTAGTGGTAATTCATTTTGAATTATATTTCAATTTGATTTTGCTGATAATATAATGAATTATGTAAATGCTTAATGTAAATTGAAAGAAAATTGTGGTTTTAAGTAAAGATATGATACGTATGAGATCTAGAAATGAACTTTGATACATCTTTACACAAAGTATCAAGATAAGATCTAGAAGTAGGTGTGTGATATCTATGAGTTATAACTCAATGGCGAAGGTCTGGCCATCCTTGTAAGTTGATCTGATTGGAATGTTTTGCATAATGCATAAAACTTATATCAATCAATCTTTTAATATTCTATTGTCCAAGAGTAAAATGTCAATTTGTACTTGATTCATGGTGTCTAGGGTTTGGTAAAATATCTATTTATCATCTCTTTATTACTATTGAATTAGAAGAAAGAAGACTAAGTAATCTGTTGTTCCTGGAGTTCATGTTGTGAATATTGATTTTGAAGTAAATAAGTATGAATTCCTAAGGTAAACCCACTTGAATCTTGTAGAATTAAAAGTGGAGAAGAATTTATTGTCTTGTTAGTTGATCCTTTTATCTTGCCTCTTAGAATATCCATTATGGTCTTTAGCTACTTCCTAGGTTTTCTGACATTAGTTAAAATCATTGTAAAATCGAGAGCTAACAAAATGGTGACTCTACTACTCACGTTTATACTAGTTCCTTTCTAGTGACAAACCTTGAGAATTTAAAAATTTTATCCATACAATAGAAGGGATCTGATGTGGATTTTGTTTGAATGGTCCCTCCTCTGCAATGTAGAGTTACTTTTCCCAAAGTGTACAGTATTAAAGTCTCTTTATGATTGAATGTTTTGTGTCAAATCCATGTTTAAGTGTTTACTCTACCCATGATATTTTCCTGTCTCGAAGCCATTTTTTTTAAAATCCCTTCATTGGGTGATGACTTGATCAAAGGTTCTATAATTAGTGCTATATATTCTAAGTTTTCTTAATTTCAAAAATGGTAAATAAAAGGAAGAATACAAGATAATTCACAAAGGAAAATCTAGAAGTACCACTATACATCGAGTTATCTCATGGAGTTAGGAAGAACCAAGCAAACAAAAAGTAGATTTTAACCCTACATGGAAACCTGGGGGTAGTGTGTTAGTGCATTCATAATACGAACCTATGGTAGAAAGAGAATTCTCTTTCATAAATTTTGAATAAAATACTACTAGACTTTTGGGAGAGATATTCACCATCTCATTACTAGAAGAGGAGATCTACCAAGATTTAAAAAAATCTCTTCTATAGGAGACATCCCTCTTAGGCCTAACATGGCAAGAGAAGTTAACCATAGGTGGGGATATAAAGATAATCTCGATGTCAAATTTAATCCTAATCAAATTTCATATGTTGAGAGAAATCTCATAGACTTAGATGACCCAATTGATTAAGAAACCACTTCTGTAGACCCAGATGAGTTGATGATAGAAATTGAGATTATCAAGAAGAAGGTTGTAGAAGAGGATTGTAAAAAAAATCATTTGGAAAAGGAGAAGGCAGCCATCACAATGAATTCTCTAATAGAAAAGGAATCTCTCTACTTAGAACGATGGAGACCTTGAAAGAACAAAATAGAAAGTTAGAAGAAAGATCCTCTACTTTACACTATAATGCCTTTGGAGATGTTGAGGATTTGAGATCCAAAATTCAAGAACAAGAAAACCTTTTAAAGGAGAATGAAAGGCATGTTATCTCTCAAATCCAACCTTACAAACCTATTTATAAGGATATCATAGATTTGACTATGAAGAATCTGGATAAGGGGAAGCAAAATGAAGTAGGGATCTAGATTAATCAACACCAAATGCCTTATGACAAGCCTACTATGTCTAAACTTGATTTAGAGTTAGAAAAGGAAAAAAAGGAAAAGGAAGATCTACTGAAGGAGCTTCAAAAAGTTGAAAATGAGGCTCAAGCTATCGAAACATTGAGAAAAATACACTTATGCCTTAACATCTTGGCCAAACCAGCTTTTACAAGCCATGTCTTTTGTTCCTATCTATGGACCTATAATAACTAGCCAATTTTTTTCTCAGTCAACACCTACTTCTTCTTCCACAACAACTGGCCAAATACTTGTTGTTTAGCAAGTTCAAACCCCTATGCAGACTCAAGGGGTAGGAGCAAGCACTTCACATACCATAGTTTTTTAGAGAAGACCTATTTATATGGAGAAATATAAATAGATGTCTTTTGTAGGCGTACCTAGTTTTCCGTACCCCATCTCAAATGATTTAAGAGATGAAGTCATTAAGTTTTCAGGCAATAATATTATAACTGGTGAAGAGAATCTTAGGAAATTTATTGATATTTTAATGACTATGAGGTAGAACATGAGGATGTGATTATGAAATTGCTTATACATTCCCTTACTGAAGATGTAAGATATTGTTTTAGAAGGGTACTAGATGATAGTATTAGCTCATGGAATGATTTGGCAAAATGTTTTAAAGAGTAGTATGGTGATAAAACTAATACAAGTTTTGTGTTAAATGAGTTCAACAACATTAAATAAAATCCAAATGGATCCACCTTTGATTTCAATGTAATATTTTAGAAAGGAATGTATAAGTTGTTCCAAGTAATGAAACTAGGTGAAGATGTGTGTCTTACAACTTATTTCAATGCTTTTGATAGTAAGATGGCTTACACCTTAAAAGGTAAAGATTCTAGGACATTGAGGGATTCTTCTAAAATGGTTATCAACATAGAAAACATTAGGAAAGCATATGGTAAGTTAGGAAAAAGATATGATCCAAAGTTATTCAACCCAAAGGGGTAATAGAAGAGAAGGTGAAAAGCCTATTATAACTAAGAAACTTGAGGATGACAAAATGGACCAACTTCTAAGTTTGCTTAAAATTTTGAATCCACTAGTAAAATATGCAAATTAAAAAAAAAATTGGTGAGAAGCCTCAATTCAATATTAGTTATAATAAGTAGACTAGAATGTAGAATTATCCCTATGCTACCCAGTATAAAGATGTTAAACCTATCCCTAATCCTACTCAAGGCACAAATGATAAGGGTACACTAGATCCACTATAGAGAAATTATATGAACATGGTTGAAGAAATGCCTTGGTGTATTGTATGCCAGTCTCCTCATTCTCCTAATTATTGTGGAGTTGCACAATCTTTTTCACCAAATCAACAAACACAGTAGGAGGAAGGTGAAGAAGAAAAGAGTCATGGAGATTTGGCATGTAACATGATAAATTTATGTGATAACGATGAGGAATCTTATCTAAATGATTCTAAGATTGATGTTACTAATCAAAGGAATGTGTGTCAATTGCATCATTAGCAAAAGAAAATTAGATGATGAAGATTATAGTGATAATGGAATGTGCAATATGATATTAGATGTTGAGCATATGAACTTGAGGAACCATCAAATGAAGAAATTGATAGAATAACTCTTGAAATGATAGCCCAAGTTCACAACACTTATAACCTTAGAAATAGAATAGTAAATAACAATGTTGAAAAGGCATATGGTATTTTCATCAAGGACACAACCCATAAGATGAATGATCCCCCAAAGGAGGAAGGTTTAGTGACTGTCAAGATTAAGGATTTCAAAGCAAAGAAATGGGAATCCAAGAATAAAGTACATTTACAAGGTGTGGAGATAGTTAAGATCAACACACAAGGAAAGAAGTCAAGTCCTAATGTTTCTAGACAAGTGGAAAAACCCATTCCTTGGGTAAAAGCACCCAAGACTAATTTGCTAAAACCTATTTAATATGATCTTGTAGATATGGTATCTATGTTATCACAAATCATTATTAAAGTCTCATTATCTGAGATGCTTGGGATAGAATAATATAAGAACAAATCCCTTTCTTGGTTAGGAGTAATAGGAAACAGCGATGCTATTGGAAGAGAATCACTAATAGGAAAAGAAGCACCACTTGTAATAAAATTTAAGGAAGACAAATGAGTCGTGTCCCAAATACCTCAAATTTATTTGGATAACTCATTTGCAACATATATAGAGAATATTTACCCTTTCTTCCTCAACCTTATCATAAATGGGAAAACCTTGACAAATTGCATGATTGATTCAAGGGCCTTAAATATTGTCATGTCATTCAAAATCATGGAAACCCTTAGTTTGAAAGTAGATGCAAAGTAGGGTAGGTGTAGAGCTATGGATGTAAGAGATGTCCCTATCATGGGAACAATTAATGCATTGCCTTTTAGATTAGTTGATATGACTATGATTGTCCTACTAGTTGATACTCCTCCACAATATGGAATGTTGCTTTCACGAAAGTGGAGTGTTACAATGGGAGGTGGCCTACAATGTGGTATGTCTTATCCCACATTTCACATAGGAGATAAGGCCATTAAGGTTCACAGAGAACCAAGACTCGCCCATATGCTTGAGGACAATATCAATACAAATGCTACTTTTTTACTAGATACAGAGGTTAATGCTTTCAAAGTTGAAATCACCATTCAAGAAATTGAGAAGCTAATCCCATTAATTTCACAAGAAGCAACAAAATGTTTATACTTTCATAATCTATGGACTATGTATTTTAATGGGGCTAATTCTAAGGATGAGTCAAGAGCTAGAGTAGTTTTTATATCTCCAAAACATAATACATTCAGATATCGATTCACTCTAAATTTCACATGTACTAACAATATTGTAGAATATTAAGCACTTTTGATTGGGTTAAAAGTTGCAACAAATCATGGTATTAAAAAATTGCATGATTTTGATGATTCAAAACTAATAGTGTCTCAAATAAAAGAAGCATATGCATCCAAAAATAAAAGACTAAAATAGTATATGAATTTTGTTTGGGATCATATTGAAGCATTTGATGCTTTTGGTATTTCTTGGATGGATAGAAGTAATAATAAAATAGTTGATATGTTGGTTGATGTAGTCATCAACTTGATGATATATCATTTACTAGTGTATCTAAGATTGAGATGTGGAATAGACCATCCATCCCTGACAATATATAAATTGGTAGGTATTTGATGATGATAAAGATATTTTAAACTTCTTTCTGAATGAAATATATACCATGGTCAATAACTTGATTATAGCACTCTCGTGGAGAAAATAGATGGAAAGGAAACCATTTTTGGTCAAGAAACATTGCAATTAAAAAAAATAAGGTACCAAAAGGATTAGTGATGTTAGAGATCATTTCTCACAACTAGGATAGAGTGCATGTAGATGTTAAGGACAAGAAAGCCCAAGAGCTCAGAGAAATAAACCTTGGACCAAATTAATCACCTAAGTAGGTATACATTGGTAAAACTTTGTCTTCTGAAATTAGAAAATACTTGATTGATTTGCTAAGAAGATTCAGACATCTCTTTGTGTTAGTGTAAAGAATTATTATTTACACTTTATTTAACTTTACTTAAGATAAATGTATTATTTTATTATTTCTTAGGTTAGACACCTAGGAGTATGCATACTCATATAGGAGTAAGCAACTCTATTTCAGCACATGGTGTCTACAACACTGGAGTTTGCATAAACAACTGAGTCATCATGTAGACAACACAGTTGTTCGCACTCTTAATTAAGCACATGGTGTCTACAATATCATTTTATGTAACACACTTTTGTAGGCTTATCCTCTCATCATTGCACTAATTCATGTACTTAATGGAGGATAATCCACTACTGGTGGACATGTGCTTAGTTGTGAGGCTTATCATATTGCTAACTCCTAGACATTCTAGATGCATCTTAGAGGCCTTTATATATAGGCACCTCTAGTGTACTATTGTTTCAATCAATCAATTACAATGAATTAAATATCATATTGTTATTCTGATCATACTCGGTTGATCTATTTTCTGCTAGTTATTGTGCTTCTTAGTCTTGGGTGAATTTTTTCTTAAGGAAAATTCTTACATGGTATCAAATCTATACCAAATTATTACATGTTATCAGAGCTATACCAAATTCTTACATAGTATCAGGGCCATAGGAGCATCATTTCACAGCCATTGGAGACCATTCTTGCTTCACCTCTCTCAGGACACCTTGATCTAGATCCAAACTATTCACAAATATTGGGAGTGTCTAGAGCCAAAGAAGACCTCACCATTGCATCTGGAGTGTTGATTCGGTAAAAATTGACTATAAATTCACTTATGTTGCACCATAGTCAAAATTGAGGCAAATTTTTTTGCGGCACCCAAAGGCCCAATTTGCAAATTTGTATGATCATTTGAGATCTCTGAATTTAATTTTTAGATTTGCATATTTTATTATTTTAGTCTGTGATTTCTCTACATTATTTTTCACATCTACATCTTTTGTCCAGAAAAATTTTGGCCATCAAGCCAGTAGGAGAGATTTTTTGCAAGTGGAGATTGGAGCTTGCTAGTGCCAATTAGATATTGGAATCATATTTAGAAGGTCAAAAAACCCCCCAAATTGACTTTTATTTCATCAAAATCAGAAATTTGAGGTGAAATCTAGAGTCAATTAATTTTTGGAGGTGTGGTGGTGATGATTCAAAAAAAAAATAATAGAGGTGATTTTCAAAAAATGATATCTCCCTCATATGGACTCCTTTTTGCAAGCAATTTTCTTTGTTTTGGAGTAGAATTTCATGATCTATACATTGGTGTAGGTCATTCAATAACTTTGTTCCTAGATTTTTCTACAAGTCGCAAATCCCATTTTTTGCAACCTCAAATGCTTAGTACAGGTTCATCTGGACTCCAAATTAGGTTCCATTTTTTTTGAAAGTGAATAATTTTTCATCTACTTTCCAGATCTACAATCATATTATAGGCTTGTGTGGACAAAAATACCACTTTTAGAAATAGGTCCTATTTTGCATTGTAATGCTTTGATATAACTTAAGAATTGTTGTACATCTAAGCTACATTGTAAAGTTCCAGATTTGAACTCTGCAAGGAGGTTGTAAACTAAAAATCAAAGGCCCACTAAGGTCAAAATTGATAAAGTGACCTATTGTAAATGCATTGCCTATAAAGTGCCAAATCATATATTGGGGGGGTTGATTGATTATTTATGTATTTTGGGGGGTGCATACATTCATTGATCTCATGGAGGAGTTTTGTTCCCCATGTTGGGGTAGTCTTAGACCAAGTTTGACAAAGAGGAACTATCAGAAATGGAGTACTTCACTCATTGATAATCTAAGAAGAAAGCATAAGGAATTATTTCCTTATTTATGTTCCAATGAACTAATCTCTTCCACTGAAGAACAGCCACCTGTTAAAAGACTTTTTGGATATCATTTATTTCAATATCAATTCTAATTTCTATAAAGTCATTAACAAGTTTTGGAATTCTTATGAAATTTGGATGTGTCTTTGGGAATATCCATGAGTCCCTCCATTTCCAGAGGACATTCTATCTTTTGTCACTTTAGTAATGGTTCCTCCAACTCCAGATGAGATCCCACCTCCTGATGCTCCTATTGATTATACTAGTCCAGTTCTAGCCACAGATGCTTCTGATTCAATATAGTAGGACATACCATGTCTTCCTACTTCAGCTTTATGGGATGAATTCCTTCCAGACATTATAGGGTTATTCATGGAGTCTCACATTGAAGATGTGGGAGACATTATCGATGAAATCAATCTTCTCTTTATTGAGGAGACTTCTTCACTTGTTGCGAGGGTGCACTCTAACCCTCAACCACTTGATTATTTTAACATGATTGTGGCTTCTTTACAATAGTTGGATGAGGAGTCATTCACTTATGATGAGACATATCAATCTATGGAGCCTGTATTCCAGTTTCCTTAGACATCATATTTTCTAAGGATTCTTCCTACTAGTTGGGGAGTATTCTCTACTACACCTATGGCACCATTTCTTCCTACAAGGAGGACCATCATTTAGCTTTCATGATGCAACTTCTTCAGTCATCAAAGAGCTTCTATCATGGGTGTACATTCATTATTGAGGGGAGGTGACATTGCTTCTCTTCCTCCATTTTCCTATTAGGATGCTTCATCATCTTTGGAGTTTGATTCAACTTCATGCATGGACATGTTATCTTGTTTGCCACCTTCTTGTAGGCATTCACCATATTTTTTCATGGCATCTTTAGTCATCAAGGACTTGTCAACATTTGAGCAAACTTTAGAGGCAACATCCACTGCATACTACATCTAGATCCCTCTTCCATCTTCCTATCCATAGTGGGAAGCCTAATTGCACCTATACTTGGTGAATCTTCTTCCTAAAGGGAGAAATTTTGTTTACAGGCATTGGATTCTCTTTTGTCTTCAAGCACTTATCATTACAAGATCCTTTGCTAAGGGGGGGATTTCATCAAGGGATTCTCTATTGTACTTTTATTGTACTTCTCCCTCCATTCACACATCTTTATTTATTGTACTTTTCTCTCTTTTTGGGGAAGGGTTTTTCCCATGAGGTTTTCTCTCTTTCCCCATTTTCAAAGAGATTGCATTGCATTGTGTATTAAACATTGCATTTGTACTTGGGTACCTAACATGACCTAGTAGCCAGGACCCATTATGTAACTTAAGGGGGGGTGTTAGTGTAAATAATTATTATTTACACTTTACTTAAGCTTACTTAGGATAAATGTATTATCTTATTATTTCTTAGGTTAGACACCTAGGATTATGCGTACTCATATGAGTTGTCATGTAGACAACATAGTTATTCACGCTCTTAATTAACCACGTGGTGTCTACAACATCATTTTTCATGACACACCTTTGTAGGCTTATCCTCTCATCATTGCACTAACTCCTATGCTTAATGGAGGATAATTCACTACTGGTGGACATGTGCTTAGCTGTGAGGCTTATCATATTGCTAACTCCTAGACATTCTAGATGCATCTTAGAGGTCTTTATATACAGGCACCTCTAATGTACTATTGTATCAATCAATCAATTACAATGAATTGAATATCATATTGTTATTCTAATCATAATTTGTTGGTCTATTTTGTGCTAGTTATTGTGCTTCTTGGTCTTGGATGAATTTTTCCCTAAGGCAAATTCTTACATGGTATCAGAGCTATACCAAATTCTTACATGGTATCGAAGCTATACCAAATTCTTACACTTTGCATTGTCATATAATGACCTTAAGGCTTATAGGGAGGACCTTTTTCAACATGTGATACCCCTAAAAGAGAATGTTAAGCCTTTTAGATAGATACAAAGACCAGTCAACCCTACACTAGCCCCTAAAATGAAAGAAGAACTTATGAAGTTAAGGGATGGAGAGATAATCAATCCTATTAGACGTTCTTCATGGGTGTCCAACCTAGTGCCAGTTAGGAAGAAAAATGAAGATATCAAGTTATGTGTGGATTTTAGAAACTTGAATATTGCTTCCCTAAAGGACTATTGGTGTAAATATGTATTTACTATTTACACTTTACTTAAGTTTACTTAGGTTAATGCATTTTTATTATATTACATTATTTTATTATTTCTTAGGTGAGACACTTAGGAGTTTGCATACTTTTATGAGTTGTCATATTGACAATACAGAAGTAAGCAACTCTAATTTAGCACATGTTGTCTACAGCATTGGAGTTTGCATAATTAATTGAGTTGTCATGTAGACAACACAGTTATTTACACTCCTATTTTAGCACATGGTGTCTATTACATTATTTTTCATGCTACACCTTTGTAGGCTTATCCTCTCATCATCGCACTTACTCCTGTATTTAATGGAGGATAACCCACACCTAGTGGACATGTCCATGGTTGTATGACTTATCATGTTACTAATTTCTATGCATTCTAGAGGCCTTTATATACAGACACTCCTAGTGTACTTTCACATTGAATGGAATACATATTATTATTCTAATCATACTCTTTTTGGATACTATTATGCTTGTACTTGAGTTCCTTGATCTTGGATCAATTTTTCCCTAAGGCAAATTCTTACATGGTATCAGAGCTTGGAGAATTTTTCTTCACATAGTCATTTGAGACCATTGTTGCTTTAGCACCTTGACCCAGATCTAGAGTATCACAGTCATTGGGAGCATCTAGAGCCAAAATGGACCTAGCCATTACATTCAGAATGTCGATTCAGTAAAAATTGACTATAAATTTTCCTACCTTAGGCCAAAGTCAATTTTGAGGGAAAAAATTTTGCAAACTGACACCCAAAGGTCCAATTTGCAAGTTCAGTATGATCTTTTTGTAGATCTGCAATTTATCCTTTAGATTTGTATTTAATTTATCTATAATTTATGTTTCCATTTTACTACAAATTTTTGAAGAAAAAAATTCCCTTCGGGTCTATAGAGAAAAAAAATTTGTAGGAACTAGGCAATGACACCCTAGTCCTCGTAGAATATTCCATTAGAATATTCCCTTTTATTTGGTGGCATGCACATCAAAAATTTTAGGCAATATTCAAATCTAGTGGATTAATTCTACAATTTCTAGTCATCAACTTCCAAATCTAATGAGCACTACCTTACCACTGTTGGGCTTGTTTGAAGTTTTATCCACCAACGACTTTGAAATTCCATCTATGGTGACCTCTTTTTAAACACCCAAGAGGGTGTTCCCACTATCAATGTGGGACTAAAGGTTCATCCCCCACCATGTTTTACCAACTACTGGCTATTTTCTTTTTGCGACACCCGCAAAACTCTCTTCTGAAAACTTCCAAGTTTGACACCTATAGCATTCGTGACAACTAGAGAAACCTTGCCATGTGTTGACTGCTCCCTCCTGCCAGTGGGGCATAGTCCTCTTCAACCATGTGGAAAATGAAATCGGCCTCTAACCCCACCATTTCCTCCTTGTGACACATGGCATCTCCCATCTGCCAGTTAGGCAGACCATAGATAGTCCACATCATCATAGGGATACGTGGCATCTGCTTATTCATCGAAGGACATGTCAATACTAGGATTGACACGTCCACATTTTCCAAATCAGCATCTATGTGTGCAAGATTGTATGACAACCATACTTCCATGTGCCAATTCATATTGCCATGTTAGTAGAGGAGTTTTTTTGCTAACATTAGCTAGATAATATCTTAAATTTGATGGTTGTCTGACCTTAATTTCCTAGAATTTTTGAACTACTACAATGGTCATTTGACTATCAAATTTAAGCTCACAATTTTTTGCCCAGACCCCTCTCTAGATGTGTTTTTGATTTGATAGTCTGACTTTGGGAGGCCATAACTCAATCATCCATACTCCAAATCAGATCCAATTTTTTTGATTTTGGGTAGAATTTTCTAAACTTTTCAGTGGTGCTATTATTTTCTAGCTTTGGTGCATGGATTTGTTAGAAATTGCATTTTTTGGCAATTGTACCTATCTAATCCTTCATTTTACAACTTGAAATGCTCTATACAGGCTCATCTAGACTCGAAAACAAGTTTCATTTTTTTAAAGTGCTTAAGTTTTTGTCTACTTTCCAGATCTGCAATCAAATTATAGGGTTATGTGGACAAAAATATCACTTTTAGACTTTGGGCCTTTTCTACATTGTATTGCGTTGATTACTTTTTAGAATAGTTGTACATCTAAGCTATAGTGCTTAGTGATAGATTTGAGCCTCAAAAGGTAGTTGTAAAGAGCAAAATCAAAAGTCCACCTTGTACATATTAACAAGTGGCCTATTGTACACACACTATATATAAAGTGCCAAAAGCATCCTCTTTTTTTTGGGAGGGCAGGGCGGAGTTTCTTTGATTGACTGAATGGGGGGGGGGTTGTATTGTATTTTTTTGTCTCTCTTTTGTGCTCTTATACTTTTCTACATCATGGGTTCACCTAAAGGTCCACTTCTAACTTCACACAACTATTCTACATGGAAAGATATTGTATGGAGTAGATTAATGGAAAAAGGTTTAAATCTTTATGTTGATGGAACAATTCCCAAACCCACTGATGCTATAGCACTCTCTAATTGGAAAATTAAAGACCGAAAATCTTTAGGAATTATCAGGACTTGTGCACATAGATATCTCTTCTACTACATTTCTAGTTTCAAGGAAGCCAAACCTACTTGGGACAAACTTGAATCATTGTATGGTAAGGTGGATGAAGAAAATAGATACCAGATTGAGGATGGCCTACTTCTCTTGGATCCTAAGAATTTTGACACAATTCAAGATTATATCAACAAAGCCAATGAGTTTAGAGCACTACTTAAAGATTATGGTAATCTTGTGAAGGATGATAGGTTTATTCATCACATCCTAAAGAGGCTACCTTCAGAGTATGCTTCCTTTGCTTCGAGTTATAATACTCATAGGTTGACCATGGGAAGTGCTTTCCAAAAGCCTACATTTGATACATTTGCAAAAATGTTGATTTCTAAACAATCTCACTCGATAGATATAGGACTTCTCACATCATCAAAGACCAAAGCATTGGTGGCTAGTGATGAGAACTGATCAAGTCAAAGAGGAAAAAGTTCTAGCAACAACAAGAAAAAGTAGTGGAAGCAAAAATTGCAATCTGAGATACAACAATCCTCCTCACAATAAGGCAATTCTTCTTCCAACAAGAAGGGAAGTAATGAAAAGAAGGACAAACTTTTTTGTGCATATTGCAAGAAACCAAATCATGATGAGCATCATTGGAAGACTATGAGAATCAATGGGTTGGAAAATCTAATCAAGAAGAACATAATTCAAGTGCTAAATGCTTCCAGGATTCAACTCCAACCACTTCAAAGGGAAAAGGGAAAGCACTTATGGCTGGTTCAATTTCTTCATTGGAATGGATTCTTGACTTAGATGCCTCATATCATATGGGTTCTTCAAAGGGAGACTTTTCTTCATTAAAGTAGTCACAGGTATCACACATCTTTGTGAGAGATGATACAAAAATGAAATTTGAAGGGAAAGGACATGTGGAGATGGAAAATGGGGAATTCAAAGATGTTCTCTATGTTCTAAATATTACCTCTAATCTCCTCTCAATTTACCAAATCACTCACCTTGGAGATGGAAAAAAGTTGAGTTCCTTCCAGATTCAGTAATGGTGCGAAGTCTCAAAGATGATTCATTGGTTGTAGTGGGAAAAGTAAATCATGACAAGAGGCTTTATTCCTTCTCCCACATTGTGCCTAAGTGTCCTTCACAAGCCTTGTTGACTCAATCTAATTCACAAATCAAACTATAGCATGAGTGGTATGGTCATCTTTCCTTTTGTTATCTTCAACAACTTTTCTCAAAAAACATGGTCAAAGGTCTACCAATAATCAACTTTTCTAAGGGTGAATGTTCAATATGTTCAATGGATATGCATCTTGAGGAGAATTATGATAAAGGGAAGTCTTTAAGAGCACCAATTGTTCTTTAGTTGGTTCACATGGTTTTAGCAGGTTCTTTTGTAGTGACATCAGTTAGCTAAGGCTACTACATCCTTACTTTTATTGATGACTTTTCATGAAACACATGGGTTTACTTTCTTCATCACAAGAATGAAGTGGTTGACAAGCTTAAATCCTTCAAGAGTCATGTTGAACAAAAATCAAGGAAAGCCATCAAGGTTCTTCAAATGGACGATGAAAGTAGATATGTGAACACAAGACTTAAAGACTTTTGTAAACTTGAGGGTATTGATCTTCAGAATCCACCAGCATTCAGTTCGTACAAGACAAATATTGTAGCACTGAGGATATGAACTCTTAAGTCCATAGAAAGTTGCATGATACAAGCCAATCCTCTTGATCCTACACTTGAAGTTGAATCTATTAGCAGTGCCAATCACATACTTAACAGGTCTCCTCATAATTCCTTAGATGATAAGACTTCTTTTGAGGCATGGTATGATGGAAAACTAGTTGTGAAACACTTCAAAGTCTTCAGTTGTCCAACATGGGCAAACATATCTTCTAGGAGATGCAAGGCACCACCACCTAGGTCTTGTATTTTCATCAAATATGAAGATGATGTTAAGGCATACAAACTTATGGATCTTGAGACTCATGAGATCTTTGTAGAGAGGGATGTACACTTTGAGGAAAGTTCACCCAACTTATCCTCTAATCCTCTTCACACTCCATACATTATGGAAACTGATAGTGATACTAGCGATAGTGATTCAATAGACTCAGATTTGTGGGATCCTATTAATAGATGCAATGAGAGGTCACATCATCAGCATATTCCACATGCATACATTGCCACAGTGATAGGTCTAGAACAATAGGGTACACATTGTCTTCTAGCTCTAGCAAGAGGGGATGACTACATAGCAAATATTTTAGGTTTGTTTGTGGAGTCATACATAGCAGACTTGGGAAACATCATTGATGATATACATCTTCTCTTTGATGAAGAAGATCCTTATTCAGTTGTTGTAAGGGCTCACTCTGACCCTCATGTCCATTCTCTACATGATCAATCTTCTCAGGTTGATATGATTTTGGATCCTTACATATACAGAAGTTGCAAGAGGTCTCTTTATCATTTGAGGAGATAGTAGGTTCTTTGGGACAAGTTCTACATCCATCCTTGCCAGATCTGCACTCATTTTTTTCAACAGTCTTGGAAGGGGCGACAATGAACATCGACACAAGGACAATTGAGCAGGTTTTAGTGGCATCATTCATCATTGGGATTCTTTCTATACACAGGAGAAGCATCTCACTTGTACCTTTGCCATTGTTTCTTCCAAAGGGGAGGAACATTATTCAACACTCATGGACCAGCTTCTACCTTGGAGCAGCTATCACTGATCGGTACTCTTCATTGGAGGGGGGGACTAGCTTGTCTATATTCTTCTTCTCTCTTACATAGTTCATTGTGTTCTCTTTGATGACAATTTGTTAACAATGATAGCGAAGAGATATGATCTTATGTTAAGGGTCGTGAAGAATCATGCAGGAGAAAATGATTTTAGGGTCACACATTTTATAATTAGGGAGTTTTCATGTTAAACCCTAACCATGCATTGCATGAGAAAATTGACCTAGATGATCTGTAGGCTTGGTATGATGCTCAAAGGGTATACCTTTGGGAAGGACCACTATAAGAATATTTTATAAGAATAGGGCATCTACCACTGGTGATAGTTCACACCCCTGAGCCATTGTTAAGAAAATATTTTAACCCTAGGACATAGGAACTCTACTTCTCCCTCTAGAAAATTTTTGGTATGGATGAGCAAAATCATATCCAAGGATCCCTAGTACTCATTATTGATCAGATGTTGCAATATGGTATGAGTTCTATCTTTGATTTTGTATCATATCTCACAGGAATAAATCCATAATGGATTAATTGGCATCAATAAGGCTAAGGTTGAGAAGCCCTTTTTTTGGTATTCTTTTTTGATGCATATGTGTTTGTATAAACGAGTTTCTACTTTCTCTAAGGAGATGAAGCTAGAATTGGAGAAGGATTAGCAGAAACTACATGTTTAGCTATGGAGTGTTGACATGACCTAGGAGGTTACAAATACCAGTTTTGTTTGGTTTGATAGATACTTTACCTCAAAGTTGAGGATTTTGTTAATAGGAGACAACCCCAGGATACCCTAGCCCTTACTAGAGTTGATTAGGCCCAAGGATCATGCCAAGGTCTTTAAATTGAGCCACAGCTTAGTGGATATCATCCCTTATTCTATACCTATTGTCTTCAAGGTATATGGTTTCCAAGGGAAGTCTCATGTTCTTCCCTATCAAGTTCCTGTGAAGGTTGGGATTGCAGAATTTCTATGGCAAATAGGAGGACTAGAAGAAAGAGAATTGGTGGGGAGGTCTAGAGGGACAATTTTTCCAAACTTCATAGTCATCCACAATTTTGTGCTTACCAAGGGAGGATTGAGACATCTAGGTAAGTTTTTGGATAAATACCAAATGGCCCAGTCCCATCCATGTTTTATTGACCCTAAAGGTTTTTATGATATGTTTAAAGATAGAACCAAGGCTAAGTCTTATGAGCATTTTATTTACTTTCTTAAGGATATAATAAGGAATGAATTCTCTTTAAAAGAATAAGAAGTAAAGAAGGAGAAATGGAAAGTATATAGTAGGGTTCTAGAGTTTATCAATGCATTAAATAAGAAATATGATCCCTTGCTGATATTAAATATTGGAGAGACAAAATTAATAAACTCATGGAAAATTTTGTTGGGTTCATGAAAACCCTTAATGAGAAGAGGGAAATTTTGATACAAGCCTACCCAAACCATGACATAAAGATTAAGAAAAGTAAAGCAAAAAAAGAAATCATAAGCCTACATCAATATACCTTGTAGAGGAAGGTAGGATATGTCATGGCTAGAAATGTAAATATATAGCATGTTCCTTTGTATAAGACGAAACTCTCATAAAACCCTCCCTCAACACCTACTATTAAAAGGTGGAAAATAGAGCAAGGTTCTTCATCTAAAGCTGAGGAGTACTCCCCCTCACAGACTCCTATTCATATAGATAATGAAGATTCCTTAAAGAAATAGTGAAGGAAGATGAGAGGTCAAGGTAAAATTGTGATAACTACATTAGAGATGGAAGGGGGGAAACCTGAAGAGCGTCCCATGCCACTCCTAGCCCTCACTATAGAAGATTTAAAGGGAAAGAGGATTGACCTTGTTGTGGAGCAGGCAACAAAGAAATTTTTGGATGATGGAAATTTTGTAAAATCTATGGATTTTATCCAATTTTTGTGGAGGAATAACATTGGAACTTTTCAGGCCAAATGCAAGAAAATAAAAGTAGAGAAACCTATTAGATAGGAATCTGACACAGAAGAGGAGGTTAAGGCTAAGTTAATGCAAGAATTCAGCTAAATAACCCCTATAGGGGGAAGAAAATTACTAAAATATTTGGGAGTTATGATAGTGCTAGAACTGGACATTGCTAATGTAATGATCTTTGATGCAATGAGAAGGAAGAAGGAAACAAAATTCAAAACTGGAGAAGAGGTAAAACAAGCCCATAAAGGGGTAAAGTATAATGATGACCACAAAGCCTTGCACATGTTGTCCATTCAAAAGAAAGATATGTCAAGGGCCTAGGAAATTTCAAATTCAAAACATAGTAGGAGCTTAATGGTCCTCAGAGTGGAAGGGGTGGATAGTGAGTGGGTAGTCCAGATGAAAAAGGAAGTAGTTGATTTTGGGGTAGTAGTAGCTACCAAAGACAAGAACAAGTTCTTGGAGCTAAATGAGAATTTTGAGGTGTTGGAGGCTTATGATGAAAGAGGAAGAAAAATCTATCAACTAGAAAACATAATTGCAAATATAGAGAAGCAATTTGGAAAAAAGGAAAAGGGCTAGGAAGTCAAGTCAGCTCAGAATTAAAGCTTCCCATATTCCACTACCACCCTTTGGTCCTATTGTAGAAATTCATACTACACCTCAGTAACTAGAATTTTGCATAGTTGATGAGCTCAATAAAGAAAAAGAAAAGATCTAGTCGTTGCACATGGAGTTGGGCATCCAACTGTTGGATACAAATGTTTAATTGCGTGTTGTCCTTAAAGTTACACAAATGGCATATTAGTTGATAGACAGTGCATGCCGAGCTGACTTGGTCAGTGAAGATAGTTTTCCTAGTCTACCAAGCATTCTTGAGTTTACTCTATGTAGAAGGTAGTATCTACCAAGCTCACTCAGGCATCGAAGGAAGTTAACCAAAAAAGAGTGTTAAGCAAGCTCACTCAACTAATAAAGGGAAAGTTGAATAGAGTCAATGTTAATCGAGTTCACTCAGTTACCAAAGGAATTTTGTAAGTTCACAATGTTAACTAAGCATCTATTGGTTAACACAATAAATTGCTTTAGAATCAATTTCTACCAAGTTAGGTCGGCTACCAAAGGATTTTCTTAATTTTGGCATATAAAGCTTAATTATTTTACCTATTGATTCTAGCTGACTTAGGTGATGAATATTGGTTATTCTAATTTGTATTTGAGCTGACTTGACAATCTGGAAGGTATAAGTAAATGGTCAAGTTGTAATTTCAAATGTATGTGATGTATGCAAGTTGAATGAGTTGAAAGGGATAAGAAGAGGAAGTGAACTTGAAGGATAAGTGGTGCAAGAGCACCCACATAAAACATTTTGGACGTGATTTCTACATGAGCTAACTAGAGAAATTTATCCCAATTTTGTCATTAGGATAATATGTTTTCTTGAGATTCATTCAAACCACTGTGGGGTCATTCTTCCCTATTCTATATTGATCTAGAGTATTATGTAATTTATTCTTCCTATTTTGTAATAATCTAGAATGTTCCATAGATCGTCTTAGCAAGTATAAATAGAGTTTTTAGGTTTAGGTTTAGGTTTAGGTCAACTTTTTGGATATGAAATTATGGGGAGACAAAATCTATAGGAGAGAAATTGTATATATTTTTTAGATGATGAATTAATTAGAATAATATTATTATCTATCTCTTTCTAGTCCTGGCTCTTTTTGTTTTTACTTCTATTGAGTTTATCTCTGCATCATTTTTGGTATCAAAGCTTGGAGAAAGCTCCTAAGGAAATTAGATTTTATGTCTGGATCAGAGTCAGAAGCTGAAACATCAAACATGGTCACCAATGTTGAACTGGCAAAGAAGATGCAAGAACATGAGAAAATCAATGAGTGGTTATTGGATGAATTTGAGAAGCTAAAGGGCCAAATGGAAAAGAGAGAAAATATTTCCTCAGAGCAAGAGGACGAAGGGGAAGAAGAGGATACCCCTGAGTAGGAGGTGGTTAACATACCTGCAGACCAAAGATACGTTATATAAACCCTTGAAAGAGTTGGCAAGAAGGATGCCAAAGGTGACCTATCCATCTTCTCGAGAAAGATGGATGTGTTAGAAATGCTTTAGAATAACTAAAAGGGGGGGTGAATTAGTTATTCAAGGTTCCAATGTTCTAATAAAACTTTTTCACCAAGTAAAGTGAGCACATTAAACTATTCATCCATCCAAGCTTAAACTTTCCTACTTAGCAAGTTACTGTAAAATCAACATGCAAGAATAACACATGAAGAATCAACACATAACACAATGATTTACGTGGAAACCCAATTTGAGAAAAACCACTAGTAACATGCTACTCAATTCTCACTCTTTTGAAGTGATGTCTTGTAAAAGGTATGTCCTGTTAAAGGCTACAACATACTGTTAAATGTGATGTAGTTAAAGGATTTAACCACCCTATTAGAAGTGGGCCTAGTTAGAGGACTTTAGAACATTCACTTGGAATGCCACCCCATTAAAGGATTTAAAAATAGTTGTTAAACCAACCTAAGTCCATAGGATTTTACCCTAACTGATATAATTGTTAGAGAGTAACAACAAGGGCTTTTGACCTGATATAATTCACAACTTAACTTGTGGATTTTAGATCTCACTTTAGCTCATAACATTTTCTGGCTTCCAATCTCTGTAGCTCTAATAGCTTGTCCTCCTTTCAAGCTTCATCTCCTTGAGTCTTCATGCTCAATGTACCAGTACAATCTCCTATATGGCCACTTATCAAATTAGAGTCTCTATACTCTATTCTTCCTTCTCTCTTGATGCCTTCACCTTGACATCCAATCAACCATTTCACAATTTAGTAACCCAGCAACTTTTGCTTCTTGACCTGTGACCCCTTAAATAGAAGTCTAGAATACTCTTCCTGCTCAAATCTTCTCGCTCTTTATTTTAGTTCAAATGGATTAGGTAGGATTCAATGAATCTACCCCTTATCTTGTTTCTTCTAGAAACATCATGAAGAATCCTCCTAAATTTTCTCAAAAATGGTTTACCTAAAATTCTATGCCTCCAGCTCATCATCTTTATCCTCCATCTGGTTCACAAAATTCAAGGTAACAAACTTGTTAGCTCAGATTTGGCAAATCTTTGACTTTTCAAATAATGCAATAGCTCGGCACTACTAAAATTATGGTGCTTGGCACATACTGTGTTACTTGGCACCAACTACATTTTACTAACGCTCGGCATCTACTATGAATTCACTCGACATCAACTAAATTTTATTGATGCTCAGCACCTATTACTTGCTCAACTCCTTCTGTTTCATTCAACACACACTACATTTTGCATTTTCTTATCACTTACTAAAAATCTGCTCGGCATGAACTAGCTTGCATTGGCACCCACTAATGAACTTAGTCAATTTTTGCAGACAACTTTGTTACAACTTATTCTTCCAGAGTTGCTAAGTGTGACCAACATCTATATCTTCAAGTGTACAGTCAATACATCATTTTACCATTGTCTTAACTTATCCTTGTACTTCATTACAAAACCATAACTCAACCTTTCCCTTAGGTGCTTTTGTTACATCTTGTTGATTAAATCCTCTTCATCAATCAACTAAGTGATAGTACTTGGATCTTATAAGCAATTGTCATTCCAGCAAATAGCAGGTTTGACATCAATGACAAAACAATGATTGAAAACATTCTTTATCAATAATCTCCCTATTTTTAAACAGTCTTCTTTCCTCAATAATGATCTTTTCAATCATATTTCCAACAATCTCCCTCTTTGACATTGATGGCAAACCAAACTGATCAACCAAGTTATCAAAATGCTAACTAGGTTAGAATAGTAAATCAAATGCCAAAAAGAAATTTTGTCACCATTATTTTCATCAGCTTTCACATCTCCCTCTTAGCTACTATCTCCTCTCTTTATTATTTCTCTGTTATTTCTCCTTTTATATGTCTGATCAATTTTTGTATGACTCCCTCTTTTCTGTAGCTTACCACTTTGAGATCAATTTTTGTTCTATCTTTTTACTATTTATTTCTCCCTCTTACATTATTTATCCCTCTGCATGTATTAATTAGTTTAGCTTCTTCTACCTTTGTTTATTTGATTTTGTTTTTGTTGATTAGTTACTATTATTTCTCCCTCTTTGACAACAATGCCAAAGACATACTACTTCAACATCTCATCATGCAAATATAGCATTTTCAGGAACTCCAATTTCTCCCTCTGTCACCTTGCTTGTGACTTATTTGATATTTCAATACTCTAGTTACTTTAGGCAAAAACCTAAAGTAAGTATCCTTTGCATCAATTTGTAACATTTCAACAATCAACTCATTTGATGAAGGGTCGTCTTGTTGTTGCTCAAACAGCCTTGGATAGGGGTATCACCCCTAACTTACCTCTAAGATACTCAAATGCATCTTTAGGTAGTGTTTTTGTTAAGATGTCAGCAATTTGTTCTTTTGAACTGACATATTCCATCTTCACTTGCTTGTCATCCACCAACTCTCTTACATAGTGATACTTAATTGCAATGTGCTTTGTTTTGCCATGCATCACAGGATTCTTTGATATGTTGATGGCACTAGTGTTATCACAATATAGTATCACAGGTTCAGTCACCTCTTCCTTCATACCTTGCAACAAATGTTTGATCCATACAATATTGGTGCAGTCGATAGCAACAGCAGCATACTTAGCTTCTGCTATGGATTGTAAGGTACAACTTTTTTTTTTGCTACTCCAAGTCACTAGTCTTTTACCTAAGAAAAGTGCTCCTCCACTGAAGCTTTTTCTATTATCAATATTACCTTCCCAATCTGCATCAGTGTAGGCTTTCAACTCAAACTTTTCACTCCTCTTGTAATATAAGACAAAGTCATCTATTCCTTTTAGGTATCTCAATATTCTTTTTACTGCCATTAGATGATTTTCTCTTGAGTTTGCAAAAAATCTTGCCACTATACCAACAACTAATGCAATGTTTGGTCTGCTATGCACAACATACTACAACTTTCCAATCATTGATCTATACATTATCTGATTTACTTGAGTTGATTCATCATTCTTGGATAGCTTACATCCTATTACCATTGGTGTACTAACTAGTTTTGAATCTTGTAAGCCAAATGTCTTGAGTATCTCCTTGATATATTTTGATTGGGTCACAAATATTACATGTTTTAGTTGATGTACTTGCAATCCAACAAAGAATTTGATTTCTCCAAACATTGACATCTCAAACTCATGTATCATTTGATTAGCAAAGTCTTTGCATAGGGCATCTTTTCCTCCAAATATTATATCATCAACAAAGATTTCAGATATCAAAATATCTTTACCTTTTTCTGCCTTGATATATAGGTTGTTGTCATCTATTCTCTCAAATGCTATCTTCAAAAGATATTTGTGCAGTCTCTCATACCATGCTCTAAGTGCTTGCTTCAAACCATAGAGTGTTTTATGCATTTTACAGACCATATCCTTGTTGTTGTCATCAACAAATCCCTCTGGTTGTTCTATGTAGACTTCCTCTTCCAGTATGCCATTCTGAAAAGTAGACTTTACATCCATTTGGTAGACTTTAAAACCTTTGTAAATAGCATATGCAAGTAGAGTTCTTACTCCTTCCATTCTTGCAGCAGGGGTAAATGTTTCCCCATAGTCCAATCCTTCTTCTTGTGCATAACGTTTGCAAATTAGTTTGGCCTTATTTCTTGTGATCTCACCATTCTCATCTAGCTTGTTCCTAAATACCCATTTGGTACCAATCACATTTTTATCAACTAGTCTTGGAACTAAAGTCCAGATTTTTTTCTTCTCTATCTAATCTATCTCTTCTTCCATAGCTTTATGCCAATTATCATCTTGCAATGCATCTTCCACTATTTTGGGCTCAATCTTGCTTAGCAGACATGATTTATTCCATAGTTTGTTCCTTGTCATTGGTCTAGCTTCCTTGTCACCAATAATTTTTTTTGTATGGTGATGTCCTCTCACATACTTAGATAGTCTTGGTTCTATCCTTCTTTCCATGTTTGATCTTTCAACTTTAGAGGCATTGTGCAAATCTATTTCTAATATTAAATCATCTCTTTTATGTGTACTAATTTTAGAATCAAAATGTGCATTTTTTTCATTCTGCAAATTAGTTTTTGAATGCAGCTCGGCATTCACTGGTTGTGACTTGGCTAATACTAAAACTTGTTACTAATTCCCAACTTGATTGGCAGCTTCATCTTTAGTAGGCATTCCTTCATAGAAGCATACAAAAGATTTGTACTCTTCTAGTTTCTTGGTTTTATCAATCTAAGCTTTTGCATGCTCATCAAAATTTATATTTGCACTTTTCACAATCTTGTTAGTGTTAGTATTCAAACACTTATATGCTTTACTTCTAGTGGAATATCCAAGAAATATGCCATCATCACTTTTTGCATCAAACTTGTCATTTCTAGTATATTTAAGGATATAGCATTTATAACCAAATACTTTGAAATGTTTTACATTGGGTGAGTAACCATACCATAGTTCAAAAGGTGTTGCTTTTGTACATTTCTTGACTTGTACTTACAACTTCTCTTCAATACTTTGGAGCAACATTTTTCTCCATCATTAATGTTCTAGCATAGTCTATCACTAATATATTCCTTCTTTCTACAATGCCATTCTGAGATAAAGTTCTTGGTGTTGATGTTTGTCTTTTAATTCCTTTTTCACTGGAAAATGTCTCAAATTATTTTGATGTGAATTCTCCTCCTTTTTCTAATCTTAAACATTTTAGACTCTTTCATGTTTCCTTCTCAACCCTAGCCAAATACCACTTAAACATTTTAAATGCATCTATTTTTTTCTTTAAAAACATGGCAGTCATCATCCTAGAGTAGTCATCCAAAAACAACATTATATATCTATCTCCTTTGTAGCTTTGCACTTCTATTGGGCCACATAAATCAGTATGGACTAACTCTAATATTTCTTTGGAAGTGTAGGTTTTGCTTTTGAAGCTTGACTTGGTCATCTTTCTTAGCTGACATTGTTTACACATTAAACTTTGAGGCTTATTCAGCTTAGGCAAACCTCTGACTTTCTTCATTTTTCTAATGTTGATCAGATTATCAAAGTTGACATGACATATCATAACCACACATCATCAAATCTAACAACAAAATAGGATGCATCTTCCATATCTAGGTAAAATAAATTACTCCTAGTTTGTTCTCTTTTTCCTATCAGATTTCCATCAGTGTCATAGATTTTGAAAAATTTGTTTCCAAATTCTACTTTGCAACCTATATTGCCTAATTGTGACACACTCAACGGATTGTATTTACATCCTTCAACATAGTATGCATTATCACATGAAAATTTCTCTCTAAGTTTAATTAAACATTTTCCTTTGATTAGACATGGAGCATCATTTCCAAATCTAACACTATTTCCATCATACTGAGTAAAGGTAATAAACTTACTTTTGTCTCATGTCATGTGATGTGAGCATCCACTGTCTATGATCTATTTATAATTTTTGTTCACACAAGTTACCAATGTTGTTGCCTCATCTTCATTTGATTCATCCTTCATAGATACATAGACTACCTCATCATCATTTTCATCATAATCATCTTCTTCAACAATGTAGCACTTTTTGCCTTTGTCTTTGTAAACTCTACTATCATCTTCCTTTATGTTCTTGTTCTTGTTGCCTTATATGTAGTTTTTTTCCTATGTGCATCTTGAAGAAATATGTTCTACTTCATTGCAATTAAAACATATCATAGGTATCTTACCTTTGAATTTACCTTTGCCTCTGTGAAATCTTTTGGCTAGCAATGCTTCCAATTGTTCCACATCTTCTTCATCTGTGCTACTATCACTGGATGCATACTTTAGCCTTTTCTTCTTCTTCTTTGTTTTCACCTCCTTAGTGTCTTTTATTGATAGCTTGGCCTTGAAATCAGATTCAAGATTCTCAGGTCTATAGTTATCAAAGTTGGACAATTCAAATGTAGTGAGTCTTCCCATTATACCTTCAACTGTTAGCTAGTTTCCTGATACACATCTTAACTCTTGGATGGCTAATACTCTAATAGCATAGATGGGGCATAAGGTTCTTAAGAATTTTCTATTAATAGTGTCATCATCTAAATGACCACCCAAAGTTCTTATTGCACTTACTACTTCTTTCATTCTAGAAGCATATTGAGCAGCATTCTCACCTTCCTCCATTTTCATGTCATCAAACTTTACTCTGAGGCTTTCTCTTTTTTCTCTTTGAACATTTTGATCTCCTCCATAGATATCAATCAAGGCTTTCCATATCTTGAATGCAGAGTCACATCTCTTGATGTCATCCAATTCAGCATAGTTGAGGGTAGAGGTAATCTCTAGCATTGCCTAATTGTGCTCCTTTTTCTTCATATCTTCTACAACAGTTACATAGATCAACATGTTCTACTTCAATTGAGGTTTTTTCATGATCACTTATTGATCCAAAGTGCAACTTCATTAACTTTTTCCATGTAGTGAAGTTATCTCTATTAAGCTTGGAAACTTCTCTCTTGGACATCTTGATCTTCCTGCTTCTAGTACCTTTAAACTAAATCAGCAAACCACTCTAATACCAATTGTTAGAAATGCTTTAGAATAACTGAGAGGGGGGTGAATTAGTTATTCAATGTCCAAATTTCCTAATAAAACTTTTTCACCAAATAAAGTAAGCACATTAAACTATTCATCCATCCAAGCTTAAACTTTCCTACTTAGTAAATTACTGTAAAATCAACATGCAAGAATAACACATAAAGAATCAACACATAACACAGTGATTTACATAGAAATCCAATTTGGAAAAAACCACCAGTAATATGCTACTCAATTCTCACTCTTCTAAAGTGATGCCATATGAAAGGTCTTCCTTGTTAAAGGCTACAACACACTATTAAATGTGATATGGTTAAAGGATTTAACCACCATGTCAGAAGTGGGTCTGGTTAGAGGACTTTAGAACATTCACTTGGAATGCCACCTTGTTAAAGGATTTAAAAATGGTTGTTAAACCAACCTAAGTCCATAGGATTTTACCCTAACTGATACAATTGTTAGAAAGTAACAACAAGGGTTTTTGACCTGATATAACTCACAACTTAACTTGCAGATTTCAGATCTCACTTTAGCTCATAACATTGTCTGACTTTCAGTCTATGTAGCTTTGATAGCTTGTCCTCCTTTCAAGCTTCATCTCCTTGAGTCTTCATGCTCAATGTACCAGTGCAATCTCCTATATGGTCACTTAGCAAAGTAGAGTCTTTTTACTTTATTCTTCCTTCTCTCGATGCCTTCACCTTGACATCCAATCAACCATTTCACAATTTGGCAACCTAGCAACTCTTGCTTCTTGACTTGTGACTCCTTAAATAGAAGTCTAGAATACTCTTCCTACTCTTTGTTTTAGTTCGAATGGATTAGGTAGGATTCAATGAATCCACCCCTTATCTTGTTTCTTCTAGAAACATCATGAAGAATCCTCCTGAATTCACTCAAAAATAGTTTACCTAAAATTCAGTGCCTCCAGCTCATCATCCTTATCCTCCATCTGGTTCACAAAATTCAAGGTAATAAACTTGTCAGCTCAAATCTGGAAAATCTTTGACTTTTCAAATAATGCAGTAGCTCGACACTATTGAAATTATAGTGCTCGATACATATTTTTGTACTTGGCACCAACTACATTTTACTAATTCTCAGCATCTACTATGAATTCACTCAACATCAACTAAATTTTATTGATGCTCGACACCTATTACTTGCTTAGCACTTGCTTGGATCCTTCTGTTTCACTCGGAACACACTAGATTTTGCATTTTCTTGGCACTTACTAAAAACCTACTCATCATGAACTAGCTTTCTCGGCACCCACTAATGAACTTAGTCAAGCTTTACAGACAACTTTGTTACAACTTATTCTTCTAGAGTTTCTAAGTGTGACCAACATCTATATCTTCAATTGTATTGTCAATACATCATTTTACCATTGCCTTAACTGATCCTTGTACTTCATTACAAAACTAGTGCTTTTGTTACATCTTGTTGATTAAATCATCTTCATCAATCAACTTAGTGATAGTACATGGATCTTATAAACAATTACCATTCCAACAAATAGCAAGTTTTACATCAGTGACAAAATAATGAGTGAAAACATTCTTTATCAATAATCTCCCTATTTGCCAACAATCTTCTTTCTTCAATAATGATCTTTTCAATCAGATTTCCAATAGGATGTTGATTCTATTATGGATTGAATAGAAGCCTTAAACAACCATTTTGAATATGAAAATATATCAAAAAAAGACAAGGTAAAAATTGCCAAGTCAAAGTTGAAGGCACCAGCCCTCACTTGGTGAAATTTCACTCAAGGAAAAAGCGTCAAAGAAGGTAAGAACATGATAACTTCATGGGAAAGGATGTGTGCCAAGGTGAGAAAAACATACTTACCTAAAAATTATGAAATCCAACTTTATCGAAGGAGACAAAGTTTAAGATAAAAGGAGCTAGATGTCACTACCTATATCGAAGAATTCCAAAAATTAAGCTTGATAGCAAAGCAAAGTGAATGTGAAAGTGTAAAAGTTGCTAGATATCTCAATGGATTAAGGTTGAACATTCAAGAAGAACTTAATTTATTGTGTTCTAATATAGTACAAAATTTTTATCAACTAGCATTGAAGGTGGAAGCCAAATTGAAAAGAAGGCAAGAACAAAATAGCAGAGAAAGAGGAAGAAATCAAAGGGGAAGAGGAAAAAACCATGAAGATCATAAGGAGATAAAGCAAGAAACCAGTCAAAGCCAAGGAAATTTCAAAGGTAGAATAGGCAATTCAAGAGGTGGATTTGGTGGTAGAAGGGCAAGTCTAGTTATTTGTTTCAATTGCAATAAGGAGGGACATTATGCATCTAGGTGTCTGGATAGAGAAAGTTCAAGTTCATAAGGTGAAAGTATAACACATTTAGTACAAGATGATGAATACCAAGAGAAGGAGATGGCTGATAGAGAAATTTCAAGTTCATAAGGTGAAAGAATAACACATTTTGTACAAGATGATGAATACCAAGAGAAGGAGATGGCTGACTCAAATAGTGTACCTAAAAGAGGAGAAAGTTTAATAACAAAAAGTACTTTTGAAAGTGCCTACTACCATGGAACCACCACAAAGGAAAACTATCTTTAGGACTACTTGCAAATCTAGAGGTAAGGTATGTAAAGTCATTATTGACTCAAGATATACTGAGAATTTAGTTTCTCTTGAGATGGTTCAGAAGTTACAACTTAGGAGGATACCTCATCCTTTTCCTTATAAGGTTTCATGGCTAACAAAGGGTCAACAAACTCTTGTAAATGAGCAAGCTTGGGTTGATTTTCAAATTAGAAAGTATAAGGATAGAATTTTGTGTGATGTAATTGACATGAATGCATGCCACCTATTATTTGGTAGGCCTTGGCAGTATGATTTGCAAGAATGACATGATGGAAAACTCAATATATACACCATCAAGAAGGATGGAAAGGTGATTGGATTGATTCCATTTGTTGATCATGAAGAAGAGAAAGAAAATAAAGAGAAGGAAGCCAAAATTATTATGGTTGATAAAAAGGAATTCTTATGGGACATGAAGGATGAACCTAAACCTTGTTTTCTTTTGCTACCTAACCCACAACCATAAGATCCCATTGGAAATGATAGAAAGGAGGCTGAAACAAAGAAGGCAATTCCTAATGAAGTGAAAGAACATTTGGATAAGTATGAAGGTTTTATTTTAGAAGGTGTTCCAAAGTCTTTACCACCTATATGAGACATTAGTCATCGTATTGATTTCATTCCTAGAGCTCTTTACCCAATAAGGCTCCATACAAGATGACGCCTCAACAAAAAGAAGAGATTGCTAGATAAGTAAAGGAGTTACTTGATTCTGGCTTGATTACAAAAATCTTAAGCCCATGTGTTGTACTTGCTATTTTGGCACCCAAGAAGGAAAGAACCTAGAGGTTGTGCATTTATTCTATAGCCATTACTAAAATTACAATCAGATATAGGTTTCCAATGCCAAGAATTGAAGATTTGCTTGATTATTTGGTAGATGCAAAGTATTTCTCCAAGATTGACTTAAAAAGTGGGTACCATCAAATAAGGATAAGAGTTGGAGATGAGTGGAAGATAGCATTCAAAACCAATGATGGATTATATGAATGGAAGGTAATGTCATTTGGACTCTCTAATGCTCCTAGTACCTTCATGAGACTTATGAATGAAATATTCAAAGACTTCAATGGTAAGTTCATCATAGTATATTTAGATGACATATTAATTCTCACCAAGACAAAGGAAGAACACCTAGAGCACATTGACATGGTTTTGAGAAGACTTCATGGGAAGAAATTGGTAATAAATTTGGAAAAGTGTTTGTTCATGCAAGAGGAGCTAACATATCTTGGCTTTGTTATCTCCCAAGGTAGCTTGAAGATTGATAAAGATAAGGTAAGTGATATACTATCTTGGCCACCCCCAAGAACAATTGGAGATGTTAAAAGCTTTCATGGTCTTGCTACATTTTATAAGAAATTCATAAGAAATTTCAGTCATATATGTGCTCCTATGTTAGAAACTATTAAAGGAGGAAGGAAGTGTAAGTTTGCATGGAGTCAATCAGCAAATGAAGCTTTTGAATTGCTTAAGAAAAAGGTTAGTGAATAGCCAATTCTTTCTTTACCTAATTTTAACAAAGTTTTCCAAGTAGAATTTGATGCTAGCAAGGTTGCTATAGGGGCAATTCTTAGTCAAGAAGGAAAACTAGTGGCTTTCTCAAGTAAAAAACTCAATGAAGCCAAGTAGAAATACTCTTCATATGACCTAGAAATGTATGCATTAGTTCAAGCTCTCAAAAGGTGGACATATTACTTGTTGCCAAAGGAGTTTGTTGCATATACTGATAACCAAGAATTTAGTTTTCTAAATAGCCAAGACAAATTAAGTCATAGGCACATGAAATGGGTGGAGTATTTACAAGCCTATACCTTCACCATCAAGCATAAGAAGGGCATATCAAACAAGGTTGCAGATACTCTTAGTAAAAGGAATCTGATTGTCTCATAGATACAGCTAGAAAGATACCATACCAATTTTCCTAATTTTTTTATACAAGACAAACTTCTTTTCAAAGGAGGACAACTATGTGTACCTAGGTGCTCTATGAGGACAAACATTATCAAAGAGAAGCATAGTGGAAAAATGGGTGGACATTTTGGATTGGATAAAACCTTAGAATTGGTTAGAAGGTACTACTATTGGCCTAAACTTTAGACTAATGCTAGAAACTTCGTGGAAACATGTATGATTTATCAAAGGGCTAAAGGAAGGCCTACAAATGCAGGGCTTTATCAACCTTTTCTAATGCCATCTAGACCCTGGGAAAGCATAATGATGGATTTTGTAATGGGGCTGCCACGGACACAAAAGGGGCATGATAGTGTATTTTTTGTAGTAGATAGGTTCAGAAAAATGGCTCACTTCTTACCATGTAAGTCAACCAATGATGCTTCTCATATATCAGATCTCTTTTTCAAGAAAGTCATAAGGATTCGCAGGCTACCTCTCAACATAGTTTTAGATTGGGATGTGAAGTTTGTAGGACACTTTTGGAGAACTTTATGGAGGAAACTTGGAATCAATTTATCATTCACATCAGCCTACCACCCCCAAACTAATGGCCAAACAGAGGTAGTTAATAGAACTTTTGGAAATTTGTTAAGAACACTCACAAGACAACATGCAACAAAATGGGATGTAATCCTACCCCAAGCTAAATTTTCACATAATGACTCGATCAATAAAAGTATAGGAAAGTCACCATTTCAAGTGGTGTATGGAATTCATCCTAGAGGGATTTTTGAGTTAAGAGATATGAGTTCACAGCAACAAGTTAGTGCCCAAGGAGAAGAATTTGCTATAGCCATAAAAGAAATCCATGATGAAGTCAAAGCACAACTCCAACAAGCCTCTCACAAGTATAAGAAGCATGTAGATCAGAAATGAAGACACTTAGAATTTGAAGTGGGAGATTTAGTATGGGCAAGTCTCAAGAAAGAGAGGCTACCAAAAGGTAAATCTACCAAGCTTATGTTGAGAAAACTAGGTCCTTGTCAAATATTGAAGAAGTTTGGAACCAATGCTTATGAGATTAAATTGCCACCTAAGATTGAAATTTCTCCCATCTTCAACATAAAAGACCTCACACCATTCAAAACACCCATTGAAGAAATTGATATAGGACATATTGCTGATATAGAAGACATTCAACGTCTACCATTTAAGTAGACACCACAGCTAGAAAGGATACTTGACACCAAAATCATAAAGAAAACAAGAGGAAAGGAGTCCAAGTAGCATTTGGTAAAACTCAGAGGTTATTTAGATGTAGATGCTATGTGGATGACCAAACAAGATATCAGGAAGTAGGGTACCGCTCTACAAGAGCTCATCTCAGGTGGGCTTGAGATAACATTTTTTGAGGAGTATGGTACAGGAGTACCCACATAAAATATATTGGACGTGATTTCTACATGAGCCAACTTGAGGAATTTATCCTGATTTCATCATTAGGATAAGATCTTTTCTTGGGATTCATTTAGACCATTGTGGGGTCATTCTTCCCTATTCTATATTGATCTAGAGTATTCTGTAAGATATTCTTCCTATTTTGTAATAATCTAGAATGTTTCGTAGACCATCTTAGCAAGTATAAATAGAGTTTTTAGGTTTAGGTCAAGTTTTTGGATATGAAATTATGGGAAGAAGAAATCTATAGGAGAGCAAGTGTATATACTATTTACATGATGAATTAATTAGAAGAATATTATTATCTATCTCTTTCTGGTGTTGATTCCTTTTGTTTTTGCTTCTATTGAGTTTATCTCTGTATCAATAAGCAAGTATCCTTGTGGAGCAGAAAAGTATTATTTGATTAGGAAGGATCAAGTATGAACCAAAACAAAGATCTGTAATCAGCAATTTAGTTGTATCACAATCAGGTAATTTATTATTACTCTCTAACCATTGTAGTAGTGAACTAAAATCTCTTAACAAAGTTGGTTTAACAGCCATTTGTAAATCCTCTAACAAGGTGACAATTCCATTGAATTTTCTCAAGACCTTTTGCAAGGCCACTCCTAATAGAGTGATTAAATCCTTTAGTAGGGTCACACATAACATTTTGTTTTGTAACCTTTAACAAGGTTGGCTCCTAACAGGGCTCACTTTAGAAGAGTGAAAAATAGTAACTAGTTACATTGGTGGTTTTTCCCAAATTGGGTTTCCACGTTAAATCTTGGTTTCTCATGTGTTCATGTTATTTATTTTATGCTTGCAAGTAATTACTTATAACTTCTTGAGATTTTTTAAAGTAATTCGCACTCTGCATTTACCAAGTTACAGTAATTTTCTATGTGTTTACCAAGTATCAACAATAATCAATTTTACCAGTCTAAATTTTAAAATTGACATCCAAGGGATCTAGAATATATTTTAGTGGTAACTAATTCACCCCCCCCCCCCCCCCCAAGTTACTCCTCTTATATTTCCAACAATTGGTGTCAGAGCTTTTGGTACTTGCAGAGAAGGTTTCAAGGGCCTAAGCTAAAGATCAGGATGTCTTATAAGAGAGAGAGATTCCAAAGCTGAATAGAGATAACTTTGTTGCATGGAAAGGACTTATGAGGCTTCACCTAGCTACCATCAGTGATTCAGAATGCAAATATCTTGATTAAGAATATAAAACTCCCACTGGAACATTATCAGTTGATGATATTGCTGAGAAGAAAAACCATAACATTGTGATGATTGACATTACATCTATTCTCAGTTATGTTGAATTTGATGAGGTCAAAGATTGTAAAACTACTTTTGATATGTGGAACAAACTAAAAGAAATCTATGGAGGTGATAAAAATGTAAGAAGAGCCAAAGCAAAAAGCCTTAGAGGACAATTTGATCAAATGAGGATGAGAGAAGATAAAAATGTTGCAAATTATGTTGAAAGTATCAAGGCTAGTGTTAGTGCAATCAGAGCATCTAGAGGAGAAATCAAAGAAGAAATTTTTGTAAGTAATCAGAACTTTGCTTCTCATTTATGCAATTAGAGTATCTACCATTCAAGAAAAGAGATGTGATCCAAATAACAAGATAGATTTGGATGCCCTAGTAAGAAGATTGACAGCTTTTGAACTAGACAATTTTGACAACTATGTTCCTACTTCCAAGAATATTGAATCTACATTTCAAGCTAAACTCTCACTCAAGGAGAAAGGCAAGAAAATAAAAGATAATCAATCAGAAAGTGAAGAAGAAACTAAAGAAAGTTCAGTTAGTGATCTTGAAATTGTTGAAGCTTTACTTGCAAAGAAATATTCTAGAATTATAGGAAAGTACAAAGGTAAAATCCCTCTAATCTATTTTTCTTGTGAAGAAATTGGTCATATTGCTACTAGGTGTCCAAACAAAGAAGGCAAGGAAGAGAAGAAAAGTCACAAGTACAAAGGCAAGAAGGAATTCAAAGGTCACAAATCCTACAAAAAAAAAGGTAAGAAAGCTTGTTTTATGGCTAAAGATTATGATAATAGTGAAGATGAAATAGTGTATATTGTTGTAAAAGATGAATCTAATGATGAAGGAGATAAGATGGCACTTGTCTCTCATGTTAGCAAAAATGACACATGTATCATAGATAGTGGATGTTCTCACCATATGATTGGAGAGAAAACTAAGTTTGAAAATTTTGAACACTATGATGGAGGTAATGTAAGGTTTAAAAACAATGAACCTTGTTGCATAAAAGGGAAAGGCCAAATCTCTTTAACCAATGAAATTGTATGTGATAGCTATTGGGTTGAAGGACTAAAACACAATTTGTTGAGTGTGGCATAGCTGAAGAACATTGGATTCAAGGTAGAATTCATGAATGGCAAGGCAAGACTACTGGATAACCAAAGAAATTTGATTGGATCAAGCAGACAAACAAAAGGTAACATATTTTATCTTGATCTTGGTGATTGTTCATATTTCATTGCTCAAGTAAAAGAAAGTTGGCTATGGCACAGAAGGCATTTTGATAATATGGTCAAGATTAGCAAACTCAGAAGAGTAAGAGGTCTTCCTAATCTAAAGAAACCTGATGTTGGGTTATGCAAAAATTGCCAAATTGGTAAAATGGGAAAAACTGGTTTTAAAAGTAAAAACTATCAGTTAGAAGATGTCTTGCAAATTGTGCAAACTAACTTGTGTGGACCCATTGGAATAGAAACCTATAATGGAGAAAACATTTTCATTCTTTTTGTTGATAATTATTCTAGAATGGTGACTATTATGTATCTGAAAGAAAAAGCAGAAGCTTTTGAGAAATTCAAATGGTATCTGACTAGAGTAGAAAAAGAAACTGGAAAAATATTGAAATGCTTGAGATAAGATAGAGGTGGTGAATTCATCTCAAATAAATTCAACAATTTCTACATTGAAAGAGGAATCAAAAGACAAGTATCGACCCTTGGTACTCTTGAATAGAATGGAATAGCTAAAAGAAGAAACAGATCCATCATGGATTGTGCAAGGACACTAATGATTGAGAAGAATGTTGCTATCAAATACTGTAAGGAAGCTATCAGCACTGCAGTTCATACTTTGAACTAAGTTTAGTTGAAGAAAGACTCAAACAAAACTCCCTATGAATTATGGTTATTCTAATTTGTATTTGAGCTGACTTGACAATTTGGAAGGTATAAATAAAAGGTCGAGTTGTGATTTCAAATGTATGTGATGTATGCAAGTTGAATGAGTTGAAAGAGATAAGAAGAGGAAGAAAACTTGAAGGATAAGCAAATATCCTTGTGGAGCAAAAAATTATTATTCGTGTTGGATACAATTGATTAATTGTGTGTTGTCTTTGATGTTACACAAATGTCATAACAATTAACAGACAGTGCTTACCGAGCTCACTTGGTCAGTGAAGATAGTTTTCCTTGTTTACTGAGTGTTCATTGGTTTACTCTGAACAGATAATAATGTCCACCAAGCTCACTTGGGCATCAAAGGAATTGAGGTAGAAAAGAGTGTTAACTGAGCTCACTCGATTAACAAAGGAAAAGTTGGACAGAGTTAGTATTCACCAAGTTCACTTAGTTTCCAAAGGAGTTCTACAAGTTTGCAATGTTAATCAAGATTCTATTGGATAACATAGAGAATTGTTCCAAAGTTAGTTTCTACCAAGCACGATCGGCTTACAAAGGATTTTTCTTATTTTGGCATATGAAGCTTAATTACTTTATGTATTGATTCTAGCCAACTATGATGATGAATATTGGTTATTGTATCTTGAATTTTGGCCAACTTGACAATCTGGAAGGTATAAATAAAAGGTCAAGTTGATATTTCTAGTGTATGTGCAAGTGTGTTGATTGAATTGAAAAGAAAAGAGGAGAAAACTTGGAGGATAAGTATGTATCCTTGTGGAGTAGAAAATTAATATTTGATTAGGAAGGATCAAGTTTAAGCATAAAAGAGCTCTGGATTCAACAATTCAGTTGCATCACAATTAATTCATTTCATTGTTACTCTCCAACCATTGTAGCAGTGATCTAAAATCTCTTAACAGAGTTGGTTTAATAGCTAGTTGTAAATCCTCTAACAAGGTGGCAATTCCATTGAATTATTTTAAGACCTCTTTCAAGGCCACTCTTAGTAGGGTGATTAAATCCCCTAACAAGGTCACACCCAATAGTGTGTTTTGTAACCTTTAACAAGGTTGGCTCCTAATAGGGCTAACTTCAGAAGAGTGAAAAATAGTAACTAGTTGTAACATTGGTAGTTTTTTTTCAAAATTGGGTTTCCACATTAAATCCTAGTGTCTCATGTGTCATGTTATTTCTATTATGTTTGTAAGTTAATTACTATTAATGTTTTAAGATATGCCAAAGTAATTTACACTCTGCATTTATCAAGTTACAGCAATTTCTGTGTGTTTACCGAGTGACAGCAGTAATCAATTTTCTTAGTCTAAATTTTATTGTTGAAATTTAAGAGATCTAGGATTTATTTTAGTAGTAATTGATTCACCCCCCCCCCCCCCCCCCCCCCTCTTAGTTACTCCTATATTTCCAACAATTGGTATCAGAGCAATTGGTTCTTGTAGAAAAGGTTTTAACGACCTAAGCTAAAGATCGGGATGTCTTACAAGAGAGAGATTCCAAAGCTAAATAGAGACAACTTTTTAGCATGGCAAGGATTCATGAGACTTCATCTAGCCACTATTAGTGATTTAAGCTACAAATATCTTGATGAAGAATACAAAACTCCTACTGGTACATTATCTATTGGAGATCTTTCTAAGAAAAAAAATCATAACATCATGATGATTGATATTGCATCTGCTCTTAGCTATGATGAATTTGATGAGATCAAAGACTGTAAAACTGCTTTTGATATGTGGAACAAGCTAAAGGACATCTATGGTGGTGATGAAAATGTAAGGAGAGCCAAAGTAGAAAGCCTTAGAGGATAGTTTGATCCAATGAGAATGAGAGAAGATGAAAATGTTGCCAAATATGTGAAAAGAATCAAAGCTAGTGGCAATGCAATCAAAGCTTCTAGAGGAGAAATCAAGAAAGAAACTATTGTAAGTAAAGTTCTTAGAAAATTGCTTCCTAACTATGCAATTAGAGTATCTACTATTCAAGAAAAGAGATGTGACCCAAATCACAAGTTAAGTTTGGATGCCTTAGTAGAAAGATTGACAGCTTTTGAGATAGACAACTTTGACAATTATGTTCCAGCTTTCAAAAATGTTGAGTCTACATTTGAAGCTAAACTTTCAGTCAAAGAAAAAGGAAAGAAAATAAAGGACAATCAGTCAAATAGTGAAGAGGAAATAGAGGAAAGTTTTTATGGTGATCTTGAAGTTGTTGAAGCTTTAATTGCAAAGAAATATTTTAGAGGTAAAGGAAAGTACATAGGTAAAGTTTCTTTAATCTACTTTTCATGTGAAGAAATTGGTCATATTTTTGCTAGGCGCCCAAATAGAGAAAGAAAGGATGAGAAGAAGGGCCATAAGTACAAAGGCAAGAAGGAATCCAAAAGTCACAAATCCTTCAAAGATAAATGTAAGAAGACTTGTTTTATGGCTAAAGATTCTGATAATAGTGAAGATGAAATAGTGTACATTGTTGTAAAAGATGAATCTGATAAAGAAGAACATAAGATGGAACTTATCTCTCATGTTAGTAAAAATGACACATAGATCATAGATAGTGGATGTTCACATCATATGACTGGAGACAATAAAATTTGAACACTATGATGGAGGTAGTGTAAAGTTTGGAAACAATGAACCTTGTTGCATAAAAGGGAAAGGTTGCATATCATTAACCAATGAACTTGTATGTGACAATGCCTATTGGGTTGAAAGACTAAAACATAACCTACTAAGTGTAGCATAGCTAATCAACATTGGATTCAAGGGAGAAGTCATGCATTGTAGTGCTTGCCCCTAAGTCGCATTTCAGTTATCATTGCCAAAATCTTTTAGGCCAATTCTATGTTTGATGATTAGTAGTATTTTTTCAAGATTATTGGATATTGTTTTACATTCAGTTTATTATATAGTGAGATTACTTGGTACTCTATATTTCATGTATGTATGATGATTATTCAATATTTTCAGTTATCGATGATGATTAGTTAGATGGTTTATTATCACATGTGTCTTCTTATGGATACTTACCCCATACTGCATGTGTATGGTGCACATGTTTATTTTCTTTATGTATGGCATTTTTGATGTGGTTAAGGAAAGGAGTCGTAGTCACCTGCTAGTCGGGATCTACATGATGCACCATTTCTTGCCATTGCTTGTTTAGCTTAGAATATTGTGTCTGTACATGCGTGAATTTTATGCAAGTTGCAGGTACTGGGTATCGACTTCCCTAAATTGCCAGGATGAGTGTACCCTATCTCATTATCTCAATGGTAAGAGAGGGGAGATAAATCTTAAGTCCAAATCCTAAACCCTTTAGCCATTTGTCCTAACTGATAATTAGGACAAGTATCCGAGTTGAGTACCCTCTGAATGCATCAAATGATATAATTTCATGATTATAACCCTTTTTGTTTGATTTAGTATGTGTTTTGCTATGATGGGTTTTCGTATGTTGTCTTTATGAGTCTTTGGTGTATTTTCTATTAATTAAGTTTAATTAAAAAGATTAATTAATGATTTAATTTAATAGAAGATTATTATGATATTTTAATATTTAATTATATTTAATTAATTGAGAAATTAACTAAATAAAAAAATTAAATTTGGAGATTAAAGTTGTAAGGATAAATCTTAGAACATGATAATATTTATTTAATTTAATAATAATACATTTAGAGTTCATTTTAAATAAATGCTAAATATTATTGTAATTTAAATTAATTAAATATTTTATCAATTAAGTTTCTAAAATAAATTAAAGTGGAAAAGATATTAAATTATTAAAAGATTCCAGATTGCATGATGTATGCATGAGGTTAAAATAAGAGAAATTAATTAAAAAGATAAAATAAGTGAAATTAATAATGTTGTTTTAATTTCATAAAGTGTGCATGGGTTTAAAAGTAATAAAGATTAAAAATAGAAGTCAAGTGGAATATTAAATAAAGTTATTTAATAATTCATTTAACATGCATTAAAAAGATAAAGCAAATATTAATACAAGTTAATTTTAGAGTTAATTCAGTTGAGCAAGGAGTCCTCTCGGGTGAACGTACAATTAGTGCCCCGATTTGAGGAGAAAACTCCTTATCACAACTTTGGGATTCATTTTTGAGGGACAACTAATTTGGAAAGGAATTTTGGAGACAAGAATTTTGGGAAACATCTTTTGGCAACAAACTTCAGAAGGAGAATTCTAAGAAATTTTTTCAAAGGAAAGTTATTAAAGGGGAGCAAATTCTCTCATAGGTTTTCAAGGATTTCGTATTAGCATCAGGATCAAGTAGGGTCTTGTGTTCTGATTGCTAGTTATTTACGCAATTTTTCTATTTCCTGTCTTCTTCGTGTTTGTGGATTGTAGACCTGAATTCTCTATGATGAATGTTTAAACATTTCAATATTGGAATTTATCATATGCTTGTCAATTAATTTCTATATACATAGGATTTAAACGAGAAGGTTTCAATCTAAGATTGAAATTCTAAATTAGAAATTTGGATGGTTGACAATATTTTCCTATCAGAATAAAGAAGGAAATAATTAAAAATAAAAAATAAAAAATATTAAAAAAATAAAATTATAATAATACAATTTAATTAAGGAAGGTATTTGTTTTCATAAAATTTACATTTATTAAATCTATTAAACAAAATCGTTTTTAAAAAAAAATACATTTACAAAGGAAATTGTTTTAAAAAAAATTTGATATATTAATGGGAGGGGCGGGAAACCCCACACCCCCCCATACCCACCTGACGGCGGCTCTGTTGTCACTGTCAGCAGAGTACTGCGGCAGTGGCAGTATAGAGTACTGCCAGCGGCCGCAGGCCTCTGTGACAGTCGCAGACCTATAGCCTGCTGCAATTTCAAATCGCAAGCAATGTTTAACAAATGCCTTTTTCAATAATATTGAATGTTAATTAAATTTTAGTTTATAAAATTTTTAATTAATTAAAATTTTAGTTTAAGTTTAAATATAATTTAATTAACAGTTTAATACAAATCTTAAATATTATTATTATTTTGTATTTTTTTTAAAGAAAATTTTAATATTAAAATTTATTAAATTAATTAATAATTAAAGGAGATAAACTAATAAAGGGGTTGTTAATAAGATTATTTTATTTTATTAATTAGTTTAATTAAATGAAATTTAATTAAGTCTAATTAGTATACGAGAATATATAGTGGAAATTAGACTTATAACTGTTGACTTTAATAAAATCAAAATTATTTATATTAGAAGAATGATCATCATTATTTTAATAATTATCTATCCTTTGATTATTTTTAGGGAAATGACTTAATGGGGTAATTTTATATTTAATTTGAAAGGACGAATGGGCTTAAGTATAAGGATTAAGATGTAATCTTTTAAACTTGAAAACTTACACTAGAATGGAAACTAGAAACCTTATTGTAAATTAAAATATATGTGTTTTCAAGACTTGACCAAACAGAGAGATTATCTTGTTTTCCATGTGTTGTCTATGTTTGGGGTTTGGGTAGTCCTAGAGTATTGACCAGTTTAGGATGTTACCAGAGGCTTGGGGGTTATGCGATTGTGATATTATGATGATTTGTTCTTGATCTTTCTAAGCCCAACCATGGTGATGTGTTGATATGCTCTATGATGGATGTTTTTACTGTTTGTTATTGCCCTCCAATTTCCTAGTGAGAAGCTGATGGTGTATGTATTTGAGTTACCTAACTTAACCATTTTTGAGTCATCGATTAGTTATACTTGGGTTGCTTTCCAGTCGCCTTGATGGGACTGAAATGTTTTGCTATGCTTTTGATGATGTCATGTTGTGACATGTGTGACTTGACCATTTTGGAGTCTTCGATTAGTGTTGTGATTTATTATTGGGATACTCTCTAGTTGCTTGTTGGAGAACCTTTGGATATTGTGATTTATCATGGATGCCTTCAGTTGCTGATAGAGAACTGTTGTGAGCAGTATGATTATTATTTGATGCTTATCAGTTGCTCATGGAGAACTGATGTGATTATTGTGGATTATATTTATGGTGCTTTTAGTCACTTGGATAGGACTAAGGTGATTTTATTATGATTCTTTGATTTGTGATGTCATGAGCCTAGGGTAGGTTATCTATGTGTAGTGGCGGGAAGTGGCTTGCAATGGGGGTCGAGGCCCTAAGAGGCTACCTAAAGAAACACATTGTAAGTTGTTTTAATAAGTGAAAACATCTCACCTAAATACTGACTTAAATGAACCTAATATGATAACTGTATGTTCTCTCCCATGCCTTGAGTGCTAGTACAGACTAGGATGAGGTAGAGAGAACGCTTGGTTGCGACCTTGCATTCCATAGTATGCCTTGTCAGTACGAGAGGATACTAGTGGCCACAGGATCACAGGGGACCCAAGACTCCTAAGGGATTTCTCGGGTAACTTTCGACGTGACTTTTACGATGACACTTTCTCGCTTGCATAGTAGGTTTCCTACGTGTCTTGTGTGCCTCTGGGTCTAGATGTCTATCTATGTTGGAACCTTTGAGTTAGTGTACTTTTAGGATTTCCCTAGACTTAGAGAGTACTTGTGTTTTGTGTTCTGATATCCTGTTTGGGACTTGAGACTATCTCCTCAGCGCGGTGAGAGTGGACCATTTAAGTTCCACGCGGTCGAGTGGTAGTTCTTTTTACTCTTACCATTGAGATCCGTCTGTGGTCACTGTGGCTAGAGCTTTCTTGGTTGGCATTTACCTTCATTCTGTTCATGGATCATTATGATGGATGGTTAGATTTTATGATGGATGTTTTATCATTATGGATGTATGGATGTATCATGTATGGTGAATGATTTCATTTATTTTATTGTACTTTGTATCATGGACTTGAGAATGATGTATCTTTATTTCTACATATATATATTCTTTTAAGCCTTTCATACCCTGTGACATGTACAGTGGATAAATGAGCATTCCGAATTAATTTGCCAAGAGGCATTCGGAACAAATGTATATTATATGGACATTGGACTTTCTTATTGTTCTTTCATGTGGATGTGGTAGTTGTTAGACTTTAATTAAATTTAAATGTGACTCAACGTCTTGGGATCCTTAAGGAATGTAACCTATTATGTACGTTTGTTGATGATTACATGTTATTGCTTCCGCTACTATGTGTTTGATGTGTATGTTATACTTTCCTACTTTAAAAAAAAATGTTTATCAAACTTAGTAAAACTTTAGGTTAATTCTTTTGGATCCCTTGGCGGGGCGTTACATGCATGGCAAGGTAAGACTACTAGATGACAAAGGGAATCTGATTAGATCAAGCAAACAAATAAGAGGTAATCTATTTTATCTTGATCTTGGTGATTGCTCATGTTTTATTGCTCAAATGGAAGAAAGTTGGTTGTGGCACAGAAGACTATGTCATGTAAACTTTGATAATATGCTCAAGATAATAAAATTCAAAAAAGTAAGAGGTATCCCTAGTTTGAACAAACCAGATGTTGGATCATGCAAAAATTGTCAGATTGGCAAAATGGGAAAGACTACTTTTAAAAGCAAGAACTGTCAATCTAAAGATGTCTTGGAAATTGTACATATTGATTTGTGTGGACCTATTGGAATAGAAAGTTATAATGGAAAAAAATTATTTATTCTTTTTGTTGATGACTACTCTAGAATGATGACTGTTATGTATCTTAGAGAAAAGTCATAAGCATTTGAGAAATTCAAATGGTATCTAGCAAGAGTAGAAAAAGAAATAGGAAAAAGATTGAAATGCTTAAGATCAGACAGACGTGGTTAATTCATCTCCAATGAATTCAATAATTTTTGTATTGAAAGAGGAATCAAAATGCAAGTATCAGCCTCTGGCACTCTTGAGTAGAATGTAATAGCTAAAAGAAGAAACAGATCCATCATGGATTGTGCAAGGACTCTAATGATTGAAAAGAATGTTGCTATCAAATACTAGAAGGAAGCCATCAGCACTGCAGTTCATACTTTGATCCAAGTACAGTTGAAGAAGGACTCACATAAAACTCCCTATGAATTATGGTATGACTACAAACCCAATGTAAGTTACCTAAAAGTATTTGGCAGTAAATGTTATATCTTGAAAGAGTCTAGAAAAGGCAAGTTTGATGTAAAAGGTGATGAACGTATATTCTTAGGATATTCTTACAGAAGTAAGGCATATAAATGTTTGAATTTGTCTATTCATAAAATCATAAAAAGTGCACATGTGAGAATTGATGAGTTTGCATAAAAGACTAAAGAAGAAACCAAAAGGGAACTAGAAGATTACAAAAGATTTTTTTACTTTGAACCTGATACATTACCCAGCATATCTAACAGTAAGGAGACTTCACCTCCCGAGTTTTACTCAGCTACCAAGTTACAAGAAATACAAATTGAGTCATACGGACTCAAGTCACATTCTGAAGCTACTGAGCCAATACCTACCGAGTCTGAATGACCCAAGCCTGAAGTTGAAATTCAAAATAAAGACAATACAATTCATTCAAATGGCAAAGAACTTGTATTGTCCAAGTATGTCAAAAGGCATCATGCACCTAATCAGATTATTGGAGATAAATTAGAAGGTACTATGACAAAAAGAAAATTAAACGGTACATTTTTACTAGCTGATTTTGAACCTAGAAGTGTTAAGGATGCTCTAGAAAATGAAAGTTGGATTGAGGCAATGAATGAAGAAATAGAAAAGATAGAAAAGAATACAACTTGGACTCTTGTTCCTAGGCTTAAAGATAAAAATGTGATTGGAACAAAATGGGTATTCAGAAATAAGCTGAATGAAGATGGACAAGAATCAAGAAAACAAAGCTAGATTAGTGTGTAAAGGCTATTCTTAAGAAGGAATTGATTATGGTGAGACTTTTGCTCCTATTACAAGATTAGAAGGTGTTAGGACCCTACTTGCATATGCAGCTCACAGAGGATTCAAAATATATCAAATGGATGTTAAATCTACATTTCTGAATGGAATTTTTGATGAAGAAGTCTACATTAAACAACCAGAAGGTTTTGTTGATCCTAACAAAAGGGACATGGTTTGTAAATTACACAACGCACTATATGGTCTCAAACAAGCTCTTAGAGCCTGGTATGAAAGACTACATAACTATTTGATATAGATTGATTTTCAAAGAATAAATGATAAAAGTAGTATGTACATCAAGGAAAGTAGTATGTACATCAAGGAAGGAGCAGATAACAAAATTGTGTTGGCAGAGATATTTGTGGATGACACTTTATTTATAGGAAATGATGACCTATGCAAAGAATTTTTAGAACAAATGAACAAAGAGTTTGAGATGTCCATGTTTGGTGAAATAATAAAAAATTGTTGGATTGCAGATACAGCAAAATAGAAATGGTATCTATATCACCCAATCCAAGTATGTAAAAGAGATACTCAAGAAGTTTGGTATGAAAGATTCTAAACTAGTTGGTACCCCTATGTGTACTAGACTCAAGCTTACCAAAGATGATAACTCCAAAGAAGTAGATCAGACCTTATACATGTCAATGATTGGAAAATTACAGTATGTAGTTCACATAAGGCCTAATATTGCCTTAGCAGTTAGGATAGTGACAAGATTCTCAGCTAAACCCAGAGAAAATCATATGATGGCAATCAAAAGAATCTTGAGATATCTGAAAGGTACTGAAGACTATGGTTTATGGTACAAACTTGGAGGAATCTAGACCTAAAGGTATTTACTAATGCTGATTGGGTAGGAAATCTTGATGACAGAAAAAGCACTAGTGGCGGAGCTTTCTTTCCTGCTAAAAGGTTGGTATCTTGGACAAGCAAAAAGCAAAACTGCACATTCCAATCTACATCAAAAGCAGAGTATGTAGTAGTAGCAGTGAATTATTCTAACATTGTTTGGTCCAAACAATTGCTGGAAGGAATGCAGGTTGAAATCAAAGAGCCAGTAGTCATGTATTGTGATAACACTAGCACAATTAACATATCAAAGAACCCAGTGATGCATTCCAAAACAAAGCACATTGCTATAAACTATCACTTTGTCAGAGAACTAGTGCAAGACAAAGAAATTAGATTGGAATATGTCCATACAAAAGAATAAATTGCAGACATATTCACCAAGCCATAACCTAAGGATGCATTCTTGTATCTAAGAGGTAAGCTAGGGGTCATTTCCCTATCTGAAGCTTACTAAATAAAGTTTAGTGATGCATCAACAAAAACCAAGTTAACGATCAATTAGTTGATGCAGCATAATCAAAAGAATATTGCATATGAATCAGTACTCAAGGTACATTGATACAAATTTGGCATGTGTTGTCTTTGGCATGTATTATGTTTACTATCATATCTTTATCTTTTTGAAATTTTGTAGAGGGAGAAATTTAAAAAGAAGTTATGCAAAGGGAGAATACAACATAAAGAAGAAGTTCTTGTGTAAAATCTAAGAGGGAGAAACTTTCTGTCAAAGGGAGTCTTATTTTCAAAATTGCATTATGCTATGACATGTTGTGTTGCCATCATTGCTAAAGAGGGAGATTGTTGGATACAATTGATTAATTGTGTGTTGTCTTTCATGTTACACAAATGTCATATCAATTGGTAGACAGTGCGTACTGAGCTCACTTGGTCATTGAAGATAGTTTTCCTTGTCTACCGAGCATTCACTAGTTTACTCTAAATAGATGATAGTGTCCACGAAGCTCACTCAAGCATCGAAGGAATTAAGGTAGAAAAGAGTGTTAACCGAACTCACTCGGTTAACAAAGGGAAAGTTGGACAAAGTTAGTATTCACCAAGTTCACTCGGTTGGCAAAGGATTTCTACAAGTTTGCAGTGTTAACCGAGCTTCTGTTGGTTAACACAGAGAATTGTTCCAAAGTTAATTCTACTGAGCAACGTCGGCTTATGAAGGATTTTTCTTATTTTGGCATATGAAGCTTAATTACTTTATGTATTGATTATATCCAACTATGATGATGAATATTGATTATTGTAATTTGAATTTGGGTCAACTTGACAATCTAAAAGGTATAAATAAAAGGTCAAGTTGAGATTTCTAGTGTGTGTGCAAGTGTGTTAATTGAATTGAAAAGAAAAGAGGAGTGAACTTGGAGTATAAGTAGGTACCCTTGTGGAGCAAAAGAGTAATATTCAATTAGGAAGGATCAAATTTAAGTAGAAAAGATATATGGATTCAACAATTTAGTTGCATCACAATCAGGTCATTTCATTGTTACTCTCTAACCATTGTAGCAATTATCTAAAATCTCTTAATAGAGTTGGTTTAACAGCCAGTTGTAAATCCTCTAACAAGGTGGAAATTCCATTTAATTATTTTAAGACCTCTTGCAAGGCCACTTCTAGCAGGGTGATTAAATCCCCTAACAGGGTCAGACCTAACAATGTTTTTTGTAACTTTTAACAAGGTTGGCTCCTAACAGGGCTCACTTCAGAAGAGTGAAAAATAGTAACTAGTTACAATGGTGGTTTTTTCCCAAATTGGGTTTCCATGTTAAATCTTGGTGTCTCCTGTGTATGCTTGCAAGTTAATTACTATTAATGTTTTAAGATCTTCCAAAAGTAATTTGCACTCTACATTTATCGAGTTACAACAATTTCTATGTGTTTACCAAGTAACAACAATAATCAGTTTTCTTAGTCTAAATTTTATTGTTGACATCTAAGAGATCTGGGATTTATTTTAGTAGTAATTGATTCACCCCCCTCTCAATTACTCTTTTTGTATTTCCAACAATTCGATCAGGAAGGATCAAGTATGAACCAAAACAGAGATCTGTAATCAACAATTCAGTTGCATCATAATTAGGTCATTTCATTGTTACTCTCTAACCATTGTAGCAGTGAACTAAAATCTCTTAACATAGTTGTTTTAACAGCCATTTGTATATCCTCTAACAAGGTGGCAATTCCTTTACATTGTCTCAAGACCTTTTGCAAAGCCACTCCTAATAGGGTGATTAAATCCTTTAACAGGGTCACACCTAATATCATGTTTTGTAACCTTTAATAGGGTTGGCTCCTAATAGGGCTCACTTCAAAAGAGTGAAAAATAGTAACTAGTTACATCGATGGTTTTTTCCAAATTGGTTTTCCATGTTAAATCCTAGTGTCTCATGTGTTCATGTTATTTCTTTCATGCTTGCAAGTAATTACTTATAACTTCTTAAGATCTGCTAAAGTAATTCACACTCTGCGTTTACCGAGTTACAGTAATTTTCTATGCATTTACCGAGTGTCAACAGTAATCAGTTTTACCAATCTAAATTTTAAGATTGACATCCAAGGGATCTAGAATATCTTTTAATGGTAATTGATTCACCCCTCTCCCCCTCTCAGTTACTCCTCTTATATTTCCAAAACCAACATGAAGACAAAATAAGGGATACAATTTTGTTTTTAGTAGATAGAGTCAATTGGCCCCTTTTTCACTTGGAATTTTCAAGGTTAGTGGACATATCAAAAGAGTTGAATAATAATGAAGTCACCTTAAGACCAATCTTGAATAAGTGGATCAACAGGGATGATGTCATCATTACTCTATTGTTCTATCATTGACAATTCTGATGATCAGGTTGAGAAAACTTTTGATCAAGCACACGATCTTCTAAAATTTGACCATAACATAGATATGTTGCACAAAAAATTGAAATTTTGTTTTTCTAAATATCTTAGTAAGAGTGTTGATCTTTTTCCCCATGTTTTAAAGGGTCTAGGCCATATAAAAGATAAGGAAGAATGGGGAAATGAGTTGAAGGATCTACTAAGCATTAGTGAATGAAGTGGTAAATAAAGAAAATTACATCTTGTTTGCCAAAACTACTAAAGAGCTAGTACAAGTGCAACTATTCTTTGATTATTTCCATACAAATTTTGCTGAAGTAAAAAGGTTAGAGAAAGATATTTTAAAGAAAGATAAAGAAATATTGAGCTACAATTGGCCAGATGACACAATTTTCAATAAGTGGATGGAAGATTATTCAAGTGCACAATTGCTATAGGCAGCTTTCCAAGAAGTATTTAAGGATAAAGCAACAATCACAGATGAATGACAATTAGTTGATTAATCAATTCAAACTGGTGATAAGGAAAAAGATCAACCAATTGTTAAATTTGATCAAGTTGTTCAAACTAATCATGTGGAGAATGATCAACAAGCTACAACAGATATCCAAATGTTAGAGCCAAGTGTAGTAGAAGAGGAGCGAGTAGTCCCACAACCTACTAACCTAAAGAACAAAAAAGGGAATAAAATAAATCATCAAGTATAGTGGATGTGCAAGAGACTGCCAAAATAAAATTAGCCCCACCAAAAAGTGACCAATAAAGGGACCATTCTGTTACCAAGAAAAAGACCAACATTTTTGTTTCTTTTCTTGTAGTGTTCGATAGTGACAGTTTTGTCCTTTTGTAATCTTTTTTATTTAAGGACAGATGTCCTTTTCCCTCTAAGCTTGAAGCTTGTTGCAACTCACACTATATAAGTAAGTTTCCAAGGCTAGAGGAGGGCCCAAATTTCTTTCATTGCATGAGTCCATGTAAATTTTAGGTTGGTTCATGAATATTGTAAATGAGTTCTAGAATTGAGTAAAAAGGTTAATAGTTGTTGGTCTATGTGTGTTATTTTTCTGATAGAGATGATCACTAAATTGTATATAGTTTCAAAGAAATTAATAGAAATACTAAAAGATGGTTTTCATGCTAGATCTTGTCTCTATTTTTTTGTCTAAGATTTGATAGAAAAGTTTATTAAGTTTCAATGGTAAATCATTTTGAATTATATTTCAATTTGCTTTTGTTGATAATCTAATGGATTATGTAAATGCTTAATGTAAATTGAAAGAACATTGTGGTTTTAAGTAAAGATATGATAAGTATGAGATCTGAAAATGAACTTTGATACATCTTTACATAAAGTTTCAAGATAAGATCTAGAAGAAGGTGTGTGATCTCTATGAGTTATAACCCAATGGATAAGGCACTAGCTATCCTTGTAAGTTGATTTGATTAGAATGATTTATATAATGTAGAAAACTTATATCAGTCAATCTTTTAATATTTTGTTGTCAAAGAGTAAAATGTCAGTGTGTACTTGATTCATGGTATCTAAGGTTTGGTAAAATAACTAGTTATCATCTCTTTATTACTATTGAATTAAAAGAAAGAAGGCTAAGTAATCTATTGTTCCTAGAGTTCATGTTATGAATATTGATTTTGAAGTAGATAAGATTGAATTCCTAAGGTGAACCCGCCTGAATCTTGTAGAATTCAAAGTGGATAAGACTTTATTTTCTTGTTAGTTGGTTCTTTTATCTTGCCTCTCAAAATACCAATTATGGTCCTTAGCTACTTCCTAGGTTTTTTGACACTACAAAAGGTAGTTGAAATCAATGTAAAATCACAAGCCAACACAACCCTTGTATTTTATTTAGCATATCCATCTCATAATCCACGAGAATGAATTGTCTCTTGAATTTAGCTATCATCTGATCCCATCTAGTGATTTTGTCCTTTCCTCTTCTATTTCACTCCAACTAAATCTCATGCCACCAGATCTTTGCATATCCCTTCAGTTTCACCTTCACAAACTTGACCCTATTAGGGTCCTCAATGTTTGCATACTCAAAATATTCCTCCAATTCATTGATCCAATCGATCAGCTCCTCTAGGTTAAGATTTACCAAAAATGTGTGAACCTCAAACTTAGGCCTTTTTCCAATCTTGGAGATGGCCTTAAAAAGTCTCTCTTCCTTTGGGTTTAGAACTGCCTCTAGTTCAACATTTTCTTGTTCGTTGTCCTCATCTTTTTTTTCATCTCATATGGCAAGGTTTATTCCTCTATGCATTTGTTCTTCCAATATTTGCATCTATCTTTGGAGGGAATTAAAACTCTCAGGTGCAACACCTACAACTCTTCCACCATGCTCTCTTCATGGAGATAGTTTTTGCACTTCTACTAAAACCCTAGTGCAAACTATCTCACAATCGACGATTTGTCTACACCCTCAGCCCAAACCACGGTCTTGGTGAAATTGTTTCATAATTGGCAATCTATTTACACACTCAAGAACTCCTACTCTAATACCACTTGATGAAGGGTAGTCCCCTTAATACCACAAACACATAATAGAAACAAAGAAATAACAATGTTTTGCGAGAACAAAATATGGGCTTCTTATTATTATCGCAAATATAGAATTACATAATTTGAATTTACAATATGCTAACCCACATAGATGCCTTCATTACAGTAATCTGCAAGACAAAGTTTTGAACTATAACCAGAGTTGTCCTTGACAATGTTTGGGCATTTCTTAAATAAGCAATTTTATGTCACCCAGGAAGGTTCTAGACACTCAAACTTAATACCTAGGGCTGATAGACCCTAACAATATATATAGTCGACCAAATATATTTTGACATTTATTTTGAAATTTTTGGTCAGCTTGATTTTGGAAGGCCATAAATTTTGAACCATTGCTCTAATTGGCTATTATAGCCACTTTTCAGAATCCTCAACTCCTAATCTACATGCTCAAATCTATGTTGCACAAGCACCCATCCATCAAGTTTTCACACCTCATCTAGGTACATTTAGGCCTTTAATGTTAAGCTTGAAGTTTTTATACCAAAATTGCATGCCAAAAATCTACAATAAATATGGCATTGAGCCTCAACTAGTAGGTTAATATATCCAAGATGAACATCCATCTCTAACATTCCAAGCTTGTATGGCTGGCTTACTAAGTAGATAGCCTCCAAAAATAACAACTCTACACTGATACAACCCTTATTCAAACAACTGAAATGAAATATTTTTGGGTGATGCAAGATTGCTCTTACACCCAGGATGCTCCTACATCACAATGCTATTAAATATATTGGATGAGTACATGATTACATACTAAAGGACTCGACAATGCCAACAATTGAATCGATGACAACTAATGGTAGGATAGGTTGACAATGCATTAAGGGACTTGAAAATGTCAAGGATCGATTCATGATGATAGATTGAATTGATAACAATTGTTGAGAAAATAGGGTGATAAGGTATTAAGGGACTCGACAATGCCTAATGGTTGATTTGTTGATGATTGATTAAATCAATTGGAGAGGTTTGATAGGGTCTGACTAGGCACTAAGGGACTTGACAATGCCTAGAATTGGTCAAAAAGTACTTGAGGCTTGATTTGATATGCTCGAACTGATTAGAGTTATTTTGGAATGTTTTGGACTGATTCAATGTTGATTGCAAGTGATTTTGATGATATTGAAAATCTTTTGAATGGATTTTGAAATGTTTAAATTGGTTTTGAATTGATTCTAAGTTGATTTGTATTTGCCTCAAAACGGTTGAAAATAATGAAAAGCATGTTGAAAGAGGTTCTAAAATATCGTCAAATAGGTCTGAATGATGATCAAATTGGCCACAAGATCGAAGTTAGTAAAATGCAAAAATAGGAAGTGTGTATCAGTGATGAAAGAGTAGGTCATATGACCCATTTTTTAGCGTCTAGAACTACTTATCAATTCATCAAGGGTTTCCCTAGTCAACCAATTATTGTGTTATGATATATGGTTTCTTATCGGTGTGTATTATTGTTCATACTATTGGTAATCAATTTTATAAGTGTTGGATTTAATTATTATTGTGCTCGGTTGGTGCGAAGTGTTTAATTTTTGTACTCTTTTAAATTTGAATTTTAAATTTTCAACTTTTGTTTCAAGAAATCATCTTATTGTTTTAAACTCAAAGTTGATCACCTTTGAATGTTAATTGGCGGCCTTACACAAATTTTATAGGTGAATGCAAAGGGTTTAATACTAAAATGACCACAAGGTGTGCACTTAAGGTGGATTAAAGGAGCAATGCGGTTAGATCAATGGCACATGGTCATGTCTATAGTTTTTGGGTTGTCACATCTCAGTAGGCACTAGGGGTCTTAATGTTTACATTTTATTGCTAGTATGCAACTTGTCTTGGGTATGTACTTGTCACATGACAATGTTTACTTACTACTATGGGTTATGCCTTAGGAGGTGAGCCTCATAAACATACAAAGATTTGGCATGTGATCTTTTGACTCTGGGTTTACTTAAAATCTGGTTTGAGTGTGATTTTATTATGAACGACCCAATGAATTGTGCATTATACCTTTTCAATACTTTCAACGAGTTGAGTTTCAAACAAGACGAACTCTCTCTTCGCTCTCTCTCTCCCCCCTCGCCACCCTCCCCCCCTCCACATATATGTACACACACACATGTATCTACATATATACATACATACATGGGTGTGTGTGTGTACAGATACATATACATATGTATATACATACATGTGTGTGTGTGTGTGTGTGTATATATATATATATAACCTTTAGTGTTATGTCTTATTGATTGATTTTTTGCATGTGTACTAGCAATCTTATGCACAAGTGTTGGGCCAAAACATCTCCATTAGGGGAGAGGAACCAATAGATGAGCAAGGTCCAAATGGTGATGTGGTAGGTGAACTAGTACATGAACAAAGTAGACCCATCGTAGTGTAGTGAAAATGTCTCATCAATGCATATCCTTGTAAAAATGTCTTTAAATTTCAAAAAACTACAACTCCTATAGTGTAACATGAACCCACCATTAAATATGACTTAGAGCATACCTATAGATTTACCTTATTTAACAAAGATATTTTCATAAAAAGCATACTAATATGATGTCATATTTGACCATATAGACTTGAGAATTTTTTTTTCAAATAAGAGACAACAAATAAGACGTTGTGAAATGTTAAAAAATAAAGTAATTTTGAAAGCATGGAATTAATACTAGCTTCCTCTTCAACATAATTTCAACCCTCCAAATCCATTCTTTCTGGAAGCAAGATCTACGTATAATGGAGTAAACGCGCACAGAGCAGAACACAGGTCCGATCCAGCCTTCTCCAGAGCATCAAATCGGTATGCTGCAGCCTTAACAATAGTTGTGGTTTTCGGATTCATCATTTTGAATTTATAGGTTGAGTGCAGTTGAGCTCTCAGCGTTGCGATTTCTTATCTGGGTGTTTGTGGGTTTAATTCTTTTGTTTCCGATTATTTACTTTAATAATTTGGGTATTTATGTTCTTTTTTCAATGATAATGCTATGGGATGCGACGAAATATCCGCTTATTGGGTTAAACAGAAAATACCCCATACTGGCAGTATGTATAGTATTTACTAGGTATACTACAGTTGCAGAGAACTCATATTCGGAAGAAGAAGATAAGTTTGTGGACAGAGCCTCTGAATTGTTACAGCAATATGGATTCAACAACAGTATTCTTGACCGTTTATTATCTCCCACATTATTAAATCCTTCCTTAGGCGTTAGGGTTTTGGAAAACATCCATAGAGATGCAAGGGTGGCTTATGGTTTTTATAACTGGGCAGAGGATCAAAAGGATTTCGAGCCGACTATTCAATGGAGGTGTGTTATTATTCACATTCTGACTAAAGCTAAGATGTATAATTCTGCAGAGACTGTAATGAAAGGTCTTATAATGGAGGAGGGGAAGGATGAGCTACTGGTGTTTGAAGGATTGAAGGAAACTTACAAGGGTTGTTATGTAAGCTGTGGTGTGTTTGATATGCTTGTTAAGCTGTATGCTCAGCTGGGTATGGTTGAGAAAGCTCGGCGAGCATTGGGTTTGGTCAAAGGCTGCGGCTTTATGGTCAGTGCTTTGGCTTATAATACTTTTCTTTCTGCCTTGTTCAAGTCTAAACTAGTGAATATGGCATGGGAAGTGTATGATGAAATGGTTAAAAGCTCTGTTTCACCGAATGTTTACACATATAACATTTTGATTCAAGGCCTTTGTATGGATGAAAGATTGGATAGAGCGATGCAGTTTGTGATTGAAATGACGGAGAAGGGTTGTTTTCCAAATGTTGTTACTTACAATACCCTTATCAATGGGCATTCTAGGATTGGTAAGATTGAAAAGGCTTTTGAGCTATTGAACATGATGCAGAATCAAAGTTTAATGCCTAACACTGTGACTTATAATGCTCTTATAAATGGACTTTGCAAGGAAGGCAGAGTGAAGGAGACAGGTCAGCTTTTAGTTGAAATGAAAAAGAAGGGTTTAACTCCTGATAAAGTGACATACAACACATTGATTGATGGATACTGCAAAGAAGGTGATATGCATGAAGCTCTTACACTGCATACTGAAATGGTATGGAAAGGACTTTCACCAGATGTTGTGACTTACACTACTCTCATCGATAGACTTTGTAAAAATGGTAGTGTACAAAGAGCAAGCGAGTTCATGAATAAAATGAAAGAAAGAGGTTTGAATCCGGATGCTTTTACATATACTGCTTTAATTGATGGATACTGCAAGCAAGGAGATATGCAAGAAGCTCTTGAGGTTCAAAAGGAAATGATGGATGAAGGATTTGTTCCTTCTATTGTGACATTTAATTCTGTTATCAATGGATTTTGTTTGGAACGGAATATAAGGGCAGCACAGAATGTTTTCAATGACATTTTGGAGAAGGACTTGGTCCCTGACACGGTAACATATAGTACATTAATTGATGGGTACTGCAAGTGTGGCAATATGCAAGAGGCATTAAGTCTACTAGATAAGCTCGTTGGAAAAGGTCTTGTTGCAGATGTTATTACCTACTCTTCACTCATTCAGGGTTTTTGTAAGGAAGGAAGACTAGAAGATGCCTCCAATTTTTTTGATAAATTGCTATTGATGGGTTTGAATCCCGATCAGTTTACTTACACCACATTGATCAATGGACACTGTAGAGAAGGAAACATACAGAAGGCATTTCAGTTACATAGTGAAATGATACAGAAAGGCCTGTCACCAGATGTAGTCAGTTACAGCACACTCATTCATGGACTTCGTCAGCAATCTAGGACAAAGGAAGCAAATCGACTCTTGTTCAGAATGATGTATGATGATCTGATTCCCGATGAAATCACTTATGATACTCTGGTGAACTATTGCATGGATGAGAATTTGGAGAGTAATGTGGCACTTATTAAAGGATTATGCATGAAAGGTAAAATGATTGAAGCAGAAAAAGTATTTGACGCAATGCTAGAGAAAAACTCAACTCCTAATGATGTTGCATACAGTGTCCTGATCCATGGACATTGTAAAGATGGAAATGTTCAAAAGGCTTATGGGCTGTACAATGAAATGGTCCAGCTAGGTTTAATACCTAGCATTGTTACCATTATTGTGCTTATTAAAAGCCTTTGCAATGAGGGAATGATTAAGGAATCAAATCAGCTGTTGCGGGGAGTCATGAAAGGGTGCTTGGCTCCCGATGCTGTTTCACGAACAGTTATGATTGAGCAGAATTTTGAAGGAGGTAACATGAGGGAAGTCATAAAAATTCTGACTGAAATGGTTGATGACGGTCTTCTTCCAAATGTAGTTAGACCTCTGCCAGAGTAGTAAGATGGAATCTCCTTTGGTTTGATACTGCCATCACTTCAAAAGCAGATGACCCTCAAAACTACAACAGTGGACGTCCCAGTAAGCATTGCCAGTGGGGCTCCATGAGTTAAAATTGAATCCTACAAACATCATATATTGGTGAGTGAGATGCAAAACTGTGAGACAAACACATCAAAACTTTGTCTCTTCAGAAAATATGATTTGCATTTGAGGTCAATCAAATGAATGCAAGAAGTTGTCATGTCTAAAATTGAGATTAGGCAATTGAGAAATTGTGATAGAGATTGAGAAGTTGTCAAGAAAAAAAACTGAGACAGCATTTTTAGAAGCTGATTGTGTGAGTCATATTCGATTCTTGGGATCATGGTTGGCATAATTGGTGATTAGCAACTAATCGTTGAGTTTTCTAGTAGGGCGATTAAATCCCAGAAAAAATGGTGACTCGGCACTTCTCAAAAACTCGCTGTTTTTTTGGTTTCCCGGCAGATTAATCAGTGAGTTTTTACCTGTGACTCGGCTGTATGATAGACAGCGGCGTTAAAGGCAAAATAAAGGTATTTTTTTGTTTACCAGTTTCAATTTTAGAATTTGGAGGCTTGAGCAGTGGAGAAAAGAAGTGTTCCAAGACATTTTTAGGTGATTCCGAGCTATTGTAGGTGGATTTGGAAAAAAATGTATTTTCAGTTAATTTAAGCAGTTTTTTAGGTTCCCAAGTTTTGAAAAACTGGCCGATTTTTTCCCGAATAAACTTTTAGGGGCTTGGTGAGTTGTTACCAAGTGAGAGTTTTCCAACTATGCATGGGATAACTCTCTAAATACATTTTCTAAAGTATTATGTTCTTTTTCTTAAAGAGTGACAGGAAAGTAAATATCTTATTCTTTTTCCTTGAACCTTCACCATAAATCAAATCGCCACTAGTTAAGAAAACATATTGTCTGCCAGCAGTTGCTCTAGTAGGCCTAACAATTTAATTCTGACAAGCCCCAAGAGGCACAACCCTCAGCTTTTTATTAAGGATGTCAAACGGTTATGCAAGATGAGCACAAATTATACGAAGTAGATACTGCTGCAGGAGCAAAAAGATATTGCATAAGGATCCATATTGGTGTTCATCCAATGCTCCATATGACTAAAGGACATGTTGTCCAAAGGCAAGTTATTAGTTCGGATCTTTTTAGTGCACAATTGTCACTAAATTTTGAATAAACGAAACTTTTCTTTCTTTTCTGGATACGCAAGTTTTGCTTAGCCAATAGATAATGTTTTTCGTCAATAAGAATTTGAATCTGTAGGTATGTCAAATTTACAGCTTCACAATTTAACTCACATTAAATCTTCTATTTAAGTTCCTAATTTTTCCTCCACCAACTTAGTCATTTTTGACACGTTCATGTTGGAGTAACATTTTAAAATATCCAAAATAATGAGAGTCCCATTAACCATAAGCTAGGGATCCAAGTCAATATCCCGGCTGATAAGATCTAGAATCCCATCTCACTCTAATTAAATCTTTTTAGTTTGATTCTCAGTACATTTAATAATACATACAGGTTTGCATTCCAACAAGACTTTTTCTCCCATGAATAACATTTTCAAAATCACACTAGTTAGTTAATGTCTAAGATATACAACTTAGCTAAAGACAATCTAATATGAAGGATAAATTATTACTCGTGATTGATTCATGAAATTCTAATTATCATATACAGAAATCTGGCATCCATAATAAAAATAGAAATATTTTCAAGTACATAAGAAGATTATACTACCACATCGAAGACAAAGTTGAGATTAAAATACTCAAGTATTTAGATTAAAAAACATTCAAGGCTGTATTGAAACTAGCCAAGAGAACAAAATAAAAAACTGTGTGACAAGTCCTTGCGTGAACTTTGCAGCTACTTTTGTGATAGCATCCATATGGAGCTTTAGGGTTTCTTTAGGTAGGTAGTACCGTTGCCCTCTACCTAGCCTGTCATTTTGCATTTATCGCGGGATTTTGGTCAGCTGCTTGTATGGCCTCAGCCACGTTTGGCTCGGCAATTTCTGTTGGTGCCGAATTCATGCCTCCCTCGAGCAAGCATCCCAAGAAATTTGTTCCCAAGGTATTTCACGAGGTAAGTCATCTCCCTCTCAAATTTTATTTGCCATTGCCGAATTTTGACAAAGCTTATGGTTAGATGGAAAAATACACTCTAGTTGGTTACTTTGTGGGTAGAGTCCCTTCTAAAAATTTGTTGAAAGGATGGGTTTCCAAATTTCGGATCCCTCGTGGGGTTCACCTAAATGGTGTACAAAATGTCACCAGAGGCTCCTTTCTGTTGCACTTTGGGAATCCTTCTCATGTTAAGAGAATTCTTAGTCATGACCCTAATTTGTTTGCACTTCACTCGTTTTCCAACCTTGGTTGTGAGACTTTTTTGTCTCTATCAATAAAAAGCTTCAAATACTCGTGTGGGTGGAATTTCCCGGTTTGCCTTTGCCTTTGCCTTGTTGGCCATTTGTGCAAAATATTGCTTAAACGATAGGTAGAATGGTATGCTTCAAACCTAAGAATTTTTTTCATGCTCACCCTTAAAAGAGGGTTTGTGTAGAAACTGACCTTGCCTAAGACCTTAGAGAGTCACTTGAGATTCAAATTGGTTGTAATATCCCTTGCAATTCTGATTTTTTATTTTTCGATTTCTTAATCTAAGAATTTCATTAAACACTTTGCAAACAAAGGACATATTGCAGATCTAAATTTTGATTTCTTTCTAAATGCCAAACTTTAATAAATATGCTTGCAAAGAACTCCAAAATGTCTAACAATAAAGATGCAAATATTTTTGTATTTTTTTGAAACATATAACACTGGTTACAAATGAGAAAATATGCATCTACAACAATAAGACATTAAGGTAACACCTTCTATAATGTTCAATGATATCTTAATCCCTTATAACAAATTCTGATTAGAACTTTGATATAAATCAGATTAAAATGCTTTACAATTGATTTTTAAATTTTTACACATGCCCTAAGATATTCAAATCTATCCTCCATCCAATGCAAAATGAAATGAATAGGAACCTAGAAACCACTCAAGAAATTTGGATTTTACTATAGCAAGTCGCTGTAGCAGCAGCATGTAGAAAATCACTATAGCAATACCTAACTTATTCCTTCAATCATACTCCACAATCTAGCCCTAGGCCACAAATTTGGCACAATGAAAAGACTAATTTGTCTTCTCCAATAGTTGTAACCCTTCGGAAGATCTTTCACCAATATGCTCGAATAGAACACTAGTATGATGTCCTCCCAATACCAAATTCACTAGGTATTTCACCAACTCAAATGGAGGCACACAAAAGAACTTCGTTCTTCAATGGAAAATGTTGAAACCCATGCTCAGAGCTCAAAGAAATCAAATAAGACAATAATGGATGTCTAACAATGAAGCTCTTGTTCTCTATTTATTCTTTTCCTTCACCCTTCTAGAAGGAAATAAAAAAAATTTAATTGCACTCTCTAGAAGCTTCCACCTTCCAATACAATAATTAGTTGTGCTTCTAGAAAATTAAATTAATTAAATATAAAGTCACCTTTAGATTTATTTATTTATTTATTGACTTTAATTTAATTTATGTCTTCTTATTTCTCCACTTAGCCTTCAGTGAATGAAAGGCTAAGAACTCCACTAAGGGTCAAAAAAAGGGGAACATTACAGTTCGCCCTCCCTGAAATTGCTTGTCCTCAAGCAACTTCAGTCCAGGGTGTTGCAAAATCTCCTCATTCTCCCCTGTCTCATCCTCTATCGACAAGTCCTTCCATTTCACTATATATTATCTTATAGTACGCCGCCTCAAGTTCCTTTCCCTAAAATCAATGATAGCCTCTTGCACCAATACCAATTTTCTCTCCTCATTCAAGGGTGGAAGCACTGTAGAATGAACAACATGGTGTCCTAATGCCTTTTTAAGACGTGACACATGAAAAATATTAAGGACTTTGCTCTTTGCTGGAAAATCCAACTCATAAGCCACCTCTCCAACTCTTGATCACCCTAAAAGGCCCATAATAGCATGGCTTAAGTTTCTTGGCACCACTCTTTTTTAGAGTGTACTTGTGATAAGGCTACAACATCAAATATATCATATCACCTACCTCAAAAGCTCAGTCCTCTTTTGATCAGCATACTACTTCTGTTGATTCTATGACTTAGTGATATTCTCCTTAAGAGCCTTTACAATGTCCTGGCTCTCCTATAATAAGTCTCCAACACTGGGCACTCTACTATTTGATAGCAACAAATTGAGTGTCTCATATCCATATAATGTCATAAATGGTGACATCTGGATAGACATGTGATAAGTGGAATTATAACAACACTCGCATAGATATATCCACTTAAGCCAAGCCTTCTACTGCCCTACTATGTAATTCCTGAGGTATACCTCCACCCATTTGTTCACTATCTCTGTTTGACCATCTCTCTAGGGTGGTAGCTGGTACTTGGAGTGAGCTATGTCCCACACAATCTGAACAACTCTTGTCGGAAGTGACTCATAAACTTGTTGTCCCTCTCATTGACGATACACTAAGGTAAGCCATGCAACTTGAATACCTCTTTGAAGAATAAATATGCCACCTACATAGCAATGTATGTAGTAGCGATTGGGAAGAAGTGGGCAAACTTCGTAAGCCGATCAACAACATATATACAATCTCTACCTTGAGCTCTCGATATTCCTGTAATGAAGTCCATGGACAAACACTCCCACTTCCTGTCAAGAAGCGGAAGTAGTTGAAGTAAGCCAGCTAGGTAAGAGTGCTCCTGTTTATTCTACTAGCAAGTAGGACACTCTCTAACATACCACAACACCTCGACTTTGAGCCCTTTCCAAGAAAAAAATTCATGAATCTATTGGTAGGTTTTGTAAAAACTTGGATGTCCTGCCATAGGTGAGTCATGATAAACTCTCAACATTGTCCTCTTCACCTCTAACCCTGACACCCAAAAAAAATTGCCTTTGTAAATGATGAGCTCATTCACAAGGGTGAAATCACTATTCTGGATTGATCCATCTATGAATCTCGATGCCCATGTATCCTTTGCATACTCTACAAGGATCAAATGTCTCCAATCCTCTGATATATTTTTCATCAAGCTCAAGTGAGGTCTTCATGACAAGGCATCTGCTACCACATTTTGTGTCCCCTTGAAACAGGTAATATCAAAGTCATATGTATGTAATTTACTTCCCATTTTTGTTGCCTGCCATTAAGATCTTGCTGCCCGAGGAAATGTTTTAGGCTATTCTGGTCGGTTTTTATGTCGAATTTGCTACCCGCTAAATATACTACCTGAATTTGGCCAAAGCATGCATTATGGCCAACATTTCCTTATCATAAATGTTGAAGCTTCTCTCAGGCTCTCTAAGCTTCCTACTCTCATAAGCAACCAACTGCTTGTCCTACATAAGCACCACTCCAACACCTTCGCCAAATGCATCACAATGCAACTCGAAAGGTTTACTGAAATCTAGTAATGCTAGCACTGGACAAAAAGTCATCAACTCCTTGAATTTATCAAAACACTCATGTGCCTCAAGAGTCCATAAGAAAACCCCCTTTCTCATCAAGTATGTCAAGGGTGTTGCATGCCTAGAATATCCACTAACAAGCATTTTGTAGAACCCACACAACCTAGGAAATCCTCTCAACTATACTAGAGTAGGCCACTCAATAATAGCACAAATCTTTTCAAGATCCATGTGTACTCCTTGAGCATTGATAATGTGACCCAGCTATAATAACTTCGGTAATCCGAAATCACATTTGGACTCCTTTGCATACAAGGACTCCTTGTGCAGAATACTCAACACAGTGTCTAAGTGTCGCACATGTTCATCCCATGTCCTACTATACACCAGGATGTCATCAAAGAAGACTAACACAAATTTTCTCAACTAAGGTTGAAAGACCTTGTTCATTGTGGATCGAAAAGTAACTGGAGCATTAGTTAGCCCAAATGGCATAACAAAAAACTCAAAATGGCCATAATGACACCTGAATGTTGTCTTCTCTATATCAAATTCTCTGACTCGGATCTGATGATAGCCTGATCTCAAATCAATTTTGGGGAAAAAACATGCTCCATGTAACTCATCTAATAACTCATCAATCCATGGGATGGGGTACCTATTTTTGATAATCTTTTTGTTCAGGACCCTGTAATCTATGCACATTCTAAGAGTTTTATCCTTCTTCTTCACCAAAACCATAAAAGAAGCGAAAGGCAACTTACTTGGTCTAATGTGTCTCATAACAAGTAGTTCCTTGGTGGTTTTCTCAATCTCATCCATCAATCTCTTTGGATGCATGTAGGGTGTGATCATGATGGGTTTAGCACCCTCCTTTAACTCAATAATATGTTCAATACCTCTATTTGGAGGTCTACCTAGTGGTATTTCACTGAAAATATTGTAGTGCTTGATTCTTAGTTCATGTATGTCTGGGTGATATTATGCTTTTTGTTGCCCCTGTGATGGCATTAAAGTGCAACGGGTTGCCCACTCAACCTAGTCATGTCTCAACAAGCTCTCTATGGTCTACAAAACATGATCCTAAACCCATTGTCATGAATGGCCTTAAGTATATGGGCCTTCCCATCTAGTTGAAACTTCATCTCCGTATCTCTCAAATTGAGAGTGAACTCTCCAATACCATGTAGCCAAATCATGCCAAGAACTAAATCTATATAATCCATGTTAATGACATTAAAAACTCCTTTGAAATCAAAGTTGATGATCTTTAGGGGCAAACCTATAATCTCCCTATCACATTTGAGGATGTAGCCATCAGCTACCCTCACTCTCAGACCCACAAACTACTATGTTTGTATTCCACGCCTTTCAATCAACCTGAAATCAATAAAATTATGAATAACACTTGTATCAAGAAAATTGATAACTCATTGACCAGCCAATACCCCTCTCATCCTTAATGATCTCTCGTGTTGTACACTAGTGAGATGGGCCTCCTTAAGTCTACACTTAGTCTTCTCATCGCATGTAGCCATTTTGTTCAACTTTTCATCATTTGTGCCGCCCTTTTCTTCAATTGATTCCTCATTTTCAGAGTGCTGGTCCAAATTTTCAAAATTAGAGTCTTCATAATAAACCCACATAACCTTGTTTGTTTTCCCATTTGGCCTCAAAGGACAATCATAGTTCATGTCATAGGGTCCATTGCAATAAAAACAAAGTTTTTTCTTCCTTAAATCTCTCTATCCAAAGGAGCCAGTGATTTAACTTTATTTTCAACCTTTGTTTCATTCCTCTTAGGATTCTTGAAGAATGGTTTGTTGTCTTTGCTAGATGATGCACCCTTTGACTGGAATTTATTTACTCAAGTTGCTTTTTCTACACTTCTAATCTTCATAATCACTTCTTGCAAATTGAATGGATCAAAGTCTTTTACCCAACCCTTCAGTGGTTCGGATAATCTTTCAATGAACAAAATAACCAATCTCCTATCTCAGATATCGGACACCATAATAGGTAGCCTTTGAAAGTCACTAATGAAATACTCCAATCTATCTGTCTGTCTTAACTGTGCCAACTCCTTGAAGTAGACTTATGTATCCTTCTTATCAAACCTCTCTACCAACCTATCCACAAAGTCCTAATATGAAGTCACCTAATTACGCTGAAGGGTAACCATCCCATAGTACCACCAATCATATGCAACCCCCTCTAAATGTAGTGTGGCATATTTTATTGCCTCCACTTTTGTCATAGGTCTTAGTGCTAATACGGTATTGAGCTTTTGAATCCAAGCTTGCATTGTCATTCTGCCACTACCATCAAATGTAGTTAAGGAAAGCTTCCCTGTAGCACTCTTTAATTCATTATTCTAGCCACGAGGTCTCCTATCCTATCTTGATGTCCTATAATGCTCTCTCCTCATGTTAACAAATTGCTCAAATGTCATCCTCCCTCCCACTCGTGGAGCTAATAAATCTCATTCGTCATTTGCATCCATGAGGATATCTACGAATGTCTCCTCTCTTGCTTCTTTTGTAGGTGTTATCTCAGGCTCATCTCTAAGGAAGGTAGGTTGGGTAGGCATGTCTACTGTCTTGGAGTGTGTCCTATGAGCTCCAGGCGACCCCACTACACTTTTGTTATCCCTCTGCTTTTGTTTCTGTCTGTTTTGTGGGTTCATGCGTTGAACTATGGTGGTGAGTGCCTACAAAGCTTGAGCCATCTGTTCATGTCTTGTAACCATTGCTCTAAAAAAATCCCTTGTTTCGCAATCTTCATTCTTAGTGTCTCTAGGCGGGCTACCCCCATGGTGTACAATTATCTGTCAAATTCTTGTTCCCTGTCAAAAAAAGGTCGCCTAGAAGTGTAAAATCTATGAGAGCCAACCTTAGATGGCTACATGCGATTGCTAAACCCTCAGGATGGCAGGAGTTAGCTCTAACACCAATGTAATATCCATTACCATTCCTCGAACTTGACTTGTACTTGGGAAACTAATCCGGCCACCATTGGTCTTCAAAGACAGTCTCAGGACTCACTTGGGCCTCTCTCATGCTATGGTCGCCATCTCCTCCAACTTTGTGAGTCGACTGATTTGCTAATCGTAAATGGCCTCTCCTATTTCTCAGACTCTGAGCTCTTTCCTGTTGGCCTCATTGTGGGGGCACAAGTGTGGTTGACTACGCTCTGACGTAGGCTTCCCTGGTCCCCTTGATCAGCAACTTCACTATCACCTACTTATCAACTTCACTATCACATGCCTCCCTTAGGCCGACCACTCTGTCCTCAGTCTCTTTGTCCACTTCACCCCCTTGCCTCCACCCCCCCCCCCCCCCCCCAACTTCACCCCCAATCCTTATCCTCAGGCCCACATACCACATTCTACTTCTCAGATTGCGACTACTACCTCTTCACCCTCCATCTCATACGACTTCTCCCCTTCAACCACTTTTCGGTTATCTCCCATGCTTCTCTTCTTTTGACCTCATTGCCTCTTCTTTATGGGAGTTTGCCCTCCTTTCCATCTCCCATCACACTTCCTCCCACCACAGTCCTGCTAGCCAGAAATCTTGCTCCATAACTTAGTGGTTCGAAAAGGACTGTTAATCTTTCCACCACTCCATGTGTGCTTCCTTTGTGACTCACTCCCCCTCTTACACCCAATTGTGTTCTTCTTACCGCTGCCTTATTTGCTTCAAGAAGCGTGTTTTTGTGGCCTCGAACTGAAAATCTCTATGCGACACTCTCACTCATGACCCAAAAACCTTCTAGTGTACCTTGTTCCCCTGCCTTCTGCCCTTGACTGAAACTCATTGGTTTCACATACCTCCACCCTCTATGATATACCTAGCCAACAGCCCACTCACCCTCCCATCCCCCCACACTGCCATCTTTTCAGCTCCTCCACCAATTGTGAGGGCATTAGACTCATGAGATGCAACAGGGCTGCTAATGAGGAAGGTTTTCAGGAAGAGCTCTTCAAGCTCAGCACTTTGATCCTTTGTTCTTATCTTCTGGCACTCTTCAACAGATTGGTTGGCACTGGGTTTCCTAACTCTTGTTCAGGACACATGATTTATCCAAGCTATAAGTTTGGGATGGTTTTGGACCCTAACAACTACATGACCATCATGATTGGGCATACCTTTGCCAAGCTCTATGTCACAGTCATGAATATTATCATGTCTGGATACCTTGATAGGGGGTGGCACCATGCTAGAGGACAACTCAAGTTTCATACAAATTATTAGACTATGGATCACATCTTGATGTTGCGAAATGTCATTAAGGAGGCTCGACATTGTACTGCGAAAGTCTACTGTTGTTTTGTAGACTTTCGTAAGGCTTTCGACTATGTTCCCTGTGGAGCCCTTTTCCAAAGGCTCAAAGACATTGGTATTTTAGACATTCTTTTGACAGTGATCATGAGATTATATGAGACAATGGTGGGTAGATTTTGGACTCTTGAGGGTTTCTTCGATCCGATTCATAGTACCATTGGGGTGAAGTAGGGCTTCCCCCTCTTCCCCCACTTTATTCAGTATATACATTAATGAGCTTGAGACCTTCCTTAAGGAGACCTCACTCCCCAAAGACAATTGCTACTTGCACCAGGTTCTTATCTCCATTCTCCTCTTTGTTGATGACGTGGTTCTCCTTGCCTGCTCTCCTAAGGGGCTTCAGAGACTTATTAATGGATTAGCCTCTTTATGTGTCTATCGCCAACTCGTTGTGAACCTAGGCAAGACTCAAGTAATGGTCTTCAATTTCTTGAAAACCTCTCATCTTCACTTTACCTATTAGGATTAGGGGATTGAGATTGTCTCATCATACACCTACCTTGGGGTTAAGTTCTCTAGCCCCAGGTTCAGCATGAGACCAACTTGCCTACCTAGGGTTGCCAAGGGGATGGGCTCCCTTGCCCTATTGGAGAGACAGTGCTTCCGGCATCACTTTCAGGACACCAAGTCCAAGTTATCGCTTTTGGACTCTTTGGTTAGATCGATAGTTCTTTACGACTCAATGGTTTGGGGACCTTCACTTCTAGACTCTAACCAGGCATCAATCGAGCAAGTCCAGACCCTTCTCCTTGGTCGGATCATCAGATGTTGCTGGTACACCCCACACAATATTATCTTGGCTAAGTTTAGAACTCATCCCTTCAAACTTGGTGCTAACTTCGAATTGATCTAGTTTCTCCACCGCCTCAGAGGCTTAGCTGACTTCGTGGACATTTGCCACAAAAACTCCTACCTCGCCTACTACTCTATTAATATCGCCACCTTCAATTTGAGACCTAGAGCTCATGGTTGGTATGCCCAAGTCACCGCCTTACTTATGTTGATAGGGATTGATATTGATCGTCTCCCTCCTTACCATTTCTCACTGGATGCTCCCCTCACAGGGTGAGTTGAATGGACATGTCAGACTCAACATTTACAGATAATACACCACCAAAACCTAGGTTAACCCACACGGGGATCTACACCTGTGGATGGCCTTCTACTTGGAGCATTTTCTTGAGATCCATGAGGGGATTATTGTGTGCCCTTTCTACTTGAGCCAGTGTCGGAGCCACGCTCGTATCTCCGTGGGGTCCTTCAAAGTGGGTTCACACAAGCTGCGTTGCCAGACTAATCACCACTAGGTCAAAGACAATCAAATATGTCGCCTTTGTACTCTATCTGAGATGGAGACTAAGATCCATTTCATCTTTAGATGTCCCATCTACTATGAGATCAGAGGCAGGTTTCACTGCCTATTCAGAGACTGCAGATCTCTGTTGGCCTTCTTCAGCTACCCTGACCAATAGTGTTTAGCCCTCTACCTCTACGAGACTTCTTAGCTCCGTGATCACACTTTCTAGCTCACATTTCCTCAGAGCTAGGCCTTGGATCAGTTCATCATCACCTTCTTCCCTCATTGTCACCCTCTAGAGGCAGAAAATGACCGTCGGATACACCCACATCAAGATGCACCAAATCTATTTGATCACATCATAGATTTATCAAGTAGTGACATTCTACTCCCAATGCTAATTGCATTCAAGCTCGAGCTCCTGGTCTCCCTAGGTCTTATCCCTCAATGATGGATTTCTTTGTACCGAGAAAGCATATCTATTTCTTCTCTCATCTGTTCATTCTCATTTCCTCTCTTTGTTTTGTTGCTCGTTCTTTTTTGGACATTGTTTCATGCTCCCGTTGGGTTGTTTTTTTTCCCTGTTGTATCTTCCAGTCCCTTGGACCCTTTGTTGGTGTTTTGTCAGACATTAATATCATTAGCTTATCTTATCTTATCTAAATGCCAAACTTTAATAAATATGCTTGCAAAGAACTCCAAAACGTCTAACAATGAAGATGCAAATATTTTTGTATTTTTATAGAACATATAACACTGGTTACAAATGAGAAAATATGCATATATAGCAATCAGACATTGAGGCAACACCTTCTATGATGTTCAATGATATCCTAATCCCTTATAAAAAATTCTGATGTAAAACTCTGATATAAATCAGATTGCAATACCTCACAATTGATTTCTAAATTCTTACGCATGCCCTAAGATATTCAAATCTATCCTCCATGCAATGCAAAATGAAATGGATAGCAACCTAGAAACCACTCAAGAAATTTGGATTTTACCATAGCAAGTCACTATAGCAGCGACGAAACTGTAGCAAATCACTGTAGCAATATCTAACTTATTCCTTCAGTCATACTCCACAATCTCGCCCTTGGCCACAAATTCAACACAATGAAAAGACTGGTCTATCTTCTCCAATAGTTGCAACCCTTCGGAAGATCTTTCACCAATATGCTCGAATAGAATGCTTGTATGATGTCCTCCAAATACCAAATTCACAAGATATTTCACCAGCTCAAATGGAGGCACACAAAAGAATTCTATTTTCCAATGGCAAATGTTGAAATCCTTGCTCAAAGATCAAAGAAATCAAATAAGAAAATAATGTCTAACAATGAAGCTCTTGCCTCTATTTATTCTTTTCCTTCACCCTTTTAGAAAGAAATAAAATATTATTTAATTGCACTATCTAGAAGCTTCCCCCTTTCCAATACAATAATTAGTCGTGCTTTTAGAAAATTAAATTTATTAAATATAAAGTCACCTTTAGATTTATTTATTTATTTATTGAGTTTAATTTAATTTATTTCTTCTTATTTCTCCACTTAGCCTTCAGAGAATGAAAGGCTAAGAACTCCACTGAGGGTATAAAAGATGGGGGACATTACATTGGTGGGCAATACTTTACCCAAAAAGTCATGTATTTGAATTTACCAAACACCTGCTTTCATTGTTACTCTATAGACCATAAGATTAAGGATTACCCCTTGGCCATCAACAGGACTAGGCCTCCTCTTAAGCAACCATTTGTTTCATGAGGTCTCGAGGCTTTCAGAGATGATGTCACTTAGACAACTATGGTTTGTCAAGGCAAACAACATGCAATTTCCTAGCCAAAGTAGGCTTCTTTGACTATCGATTCACCACCTTCGACCAAAGCCATGAATGTTGCTTCACACCCTATTTCCTAGGGAAGAATTTTAGTTTCTTCAGAGGTTTTATTCATCACTCCTAGTGTCTCTACAGAGCCCAAGGTTCCTCCCCCAACTCGCCAAGATAATATAAGCACTTTATGTCATCGTTCTCACAACCCTCTTGGGCATGATGAAATTGATGAAGCAATGTTAGAGAAGTGATAGGTGTTTCTAGGAGACCTTTACCCAACCTACCTATTAGAGACACCCTTTTTGCATACTAGTTTATCCTCACTTGAGGATGAAGAAACAATGAATGATGGTTTTTGATCAATTTCCTTTCTTGCAATGTGAGGGGTCTTACTGACCTCCCTCACAAATATAACATCATAAGTTTTCACCACTGATTTCCTCTAACAAATGTTTTTTGTTTGTGAGAGATTAAGATGGTTTCTTTCTCACAATAGCTTGTTGTGTTATTTGACCTTACAGCTTAGTTAATTCCTCCTCGGATGAAGCAAGCGAAGCAGGGGGCTTACCTTGTTGGTGTGACATTGATAGAATGTGATTTTACAACATGACGAGGATCCTTTGCATCGGCTAGTGTGGATTCTTTTTATTATAAATAATCAACGATTGGGTGTTCTTAATTTGTATGCTCCCAATGATGTTGTGGAAAGGGAATACCTATGGAGCTGGCTAGCCGACTCGTTGTCACTTGCTACTTGGGTTTTTTGTAGTGATTTTTCAATATGGTTGAAGTGGCCTCTGACAAGGATGGCATTTCACCATTTCGTTAAACAATTGGTGAGAGGGAATCCTAGGTTTACATATGCAATAAATTAGGCCTTTATGATCTCAATATCAAATGTCGCCTATCCCATGCAATATGGCATACCTAGAGTAATTTTAGAGTTGGATTTGATAGGTTTTTTAAGCATCTTGATTGTGCCATGATCTCTTGTCAATATTTTTAAACTTTTGGGACAAAGCAACTCTTGTCAGTTTCGCCTTTATCTAATATTACTTTGTTGGATCATTTTCCAGTAAAAATTCCATTGAATGGTCTACCTAGTTGCCACTTCTCATCTAGTGTCCCTTTTTATTTAACATGTCATTTTTGAAACATTCACCTACCTTGGTCCACATAAAGCATGTAAGGAACCTTCAACCTAGGCCCACACACTTTGCATGTTGGATTTTCTAGTGGAATGATGCTAATATTCACACCTTTATATTTATTCGCTTTTTATGGAAAATAGTTGGCTATCTTATACCATCATTCCCATGCACGAAGCACAAATAATTTACGTGCATAAGTTGAGAATTTGGCAGCTCAACCTTTTTCCATTGATTTACAGTTTAAGGTGGCACCACTTTTTCATGCAAAGAAGATAGTTGACACTAATGCATCCAGAGGAGTACAGCTAAAGGCATGTGTGTATTGGTTGAAAGTGAGAGATTGTGCTAGTAAAGAATTTATCTTTACTATGCCTAAGACATTCTACCTTGAGCATTAAAAGGATTAGAGAAGGGAATCCAATTCTTACTAAACTTCTAGACATTCTCCAAGCTTTTGCTTCTCATTATAAGTTTTTACTGTTCAAGGGGAAGCCTCTCACAAAGCCTTAGAGGATTGTTTAGCTTGTGTACCCCATAGTTTGTCAAAGTTTAAACAAGTTTTTGGGGATCATACTTTGCCCATTGAAGACCTTATGGAGGCTTCCTTCTCCATGGTCGATGACAAATCCCCTGGTTGTGATGGTTTCCCTCATGAGTTCTACTAAGCCCTTCGAATTTGTGTTGGATTAGACCTTCACAATGTTTATTTAGAACGTTTTCATTAGGCACCCTAGGCCCAGAATTAAACTAAATGGAACATAAAATTCATACCTAAAGTTGGTGATTCTAAGGATATTTGTAATTTCTTGGGCCTAGTCACTTTGCTCAATGTTTCCTATAAAATTATTACTAAGGCTCTAGCTTTAAAAATATGGCATCTCCTCCAATTAATTGTTTTCCCATAACAAACTAGTTTTATTCAATCCCAATATATCCTTGACAACAAAAAAAAAATTGCGAAAGGTATGGAATGGGCTTGTTATTATGGCCAACATGTTATTTTCTTTAAAATTTAATTCACCAAAGCCTATGACCAAATTGATGGCCTTTTATTCTTGCTATGTTTTCTACACTTAGAATTAGTGGCTTCTATTAAAATGTTTTTTGCCAACGCCAATGCCTATATTACCATCAATAGCTCTTGGCCTTCCACTTTTGGTTTACACTGATCTATTCATCAAGGATGTCCTCTTTCTCAAACTTTTTATGTTTTGGTCATTGAAGGCTTTGGCTATTTGGTTGCTTCCATTGTTTCTTTTGGTACAGTTCATGGCATTTCCTTGCTTAGTTGCACTTATTTTCTTTTCAATGGGAACTTTGTTGATGATTCTTGTTTAACTATTATAGAGGATGAGGAAAATGTTCAACAAGTTCTTAATTGCCTTGAGACTTGTTGCTTAGCCTCTGGCTCCTCCATTCAATGGCATAAGACCCTAGGTTGCCACTAGTCTTTTCAACCCCCACCTCAATGGATTTTACAATATGATTGGAAGTGGATTGAATGTGGCTAGATATTCCATTTCTTGGGAATTATGGATCAACGACTAAGCTCTAGAATGTCATCCTCTCCAAAATAGAATCAAAGTTGGCTTACTAGATGACTATACCTCTTTCTCTAGCTGGGAAATTTCAAATTCGCTCTAAAATCCTAGCAGACACTCATGTTTATTATTCCTTTTGTTGGTATCCTTCTAAAGCTTCTTTTTGGAAAGTTGGAGTGTCTACTATGTGATTTCCTATGGGCATTTTACAAGTAAAGACATGGGTTTCATTGTGTTGTTTGGGAGTATTGTTCCCTTCCTCAACATTCAGATGGCTTAGGGCTCATCTCCACAAAGAAAGGGTGGACACTTTGTGTTGAATGGTGGTTTTTTGTGGTTCTGAAAATGAATCTTGGAAAGTTCTCTTGTGACACTACATTTCTTCAAGCTATCCTCTATATCGCCCAATGTGGAGAAATAATGGCTTTTATACTCTCTTGTTTATGAGGGAGCTTGTTCAAATTCAAGGCTCTTTTATTGCAAAAAGCATTTAGCATACATGGAAGGTTCCCAACCCTTGGTTGAGATGGCATGGTTCTAGTTCTAGAGATGATTTTTCATTTAATCAACAAAATCTCTGGTAGACGCCCCTAATTTAGATGTAAGGATTACCTCTTGCTCAATTTCCAAGAGTGCATGCTCTACATTTCCACAGGTGTAGTTTTCAAACTTTGGGAGATCCTTTTTGTACATCTACAATGTGACTCCACACTTGGGAGGGTGCTCATTTCCAATTTAGATTGACCAGTCAGGTAGAGACACCTTTCAACTACTTGTTTCTCTTTTGCCTCCATACCATTTGCATAAAATGGGGATAACAAGTCTCATTATGGTGGAAGGTTGGAGATAGTACCTAGACACTGCTTTTCAATGATACACACCATGGCAAGTATATGAATGGATGTCATGTCATTTACCTATGGTGGATATTTTAAATCAACAGTTGCAATCCTCTCATTCTACATGGAAATTTTGTTTTATTACTATTCAAGGCCTAAAATTGCACATTTGATGACATGTATTTTATTTCAAAGCTTACCTTTGGGTTCTCATCTTCACCATCTAAGTATTCCAAATCCTCATTGCCCTTTTATTATTAGCCTAAATTTTTCCTTTGGTTTTTTTCATAAAGCTCAAAATTATTGAGTTTGGAACCATGGGTTCTTTTCCCCGTTTTGTCCCACCATGTTCTCTTACCAAATGGTCCTTCTAGGTGATCTAATCCTAGTTTTCCTTTCCCATGCCTACATCTTTGGTACACTTTTAGAAAGGAGATCTTGCTTGCCCTTTGGAAGGAAAGAAACTCGGTGATTTTTTCAAACACTTTAATTTATACTAATGTATCATTGTTTTTTAAAGCTTGTATATGCAATAATGTCATACTATGGATATAAGTTTTGGTGGATAAGGTCACCATTGAGGTTTCTCATCTTCAGGAGTTTCTCTAGCATTGGAGAAATGATCTTTGCACTATGGTTAGAGTTCCTCTAGATGCCTCAACACATGGCATCCGTTCTAGCCCTTGTGATCAACTTCATGGAAGAAGTGGCTTCAGTAGGCAGGGATATACTCATTCTCAACCTTAGTGTCACTAGTTACTCTCTCGACATTTCTTGCCTCAAGGCTCGATTGTGCCTTCTCATTATTGTGGATCTCCCTCGGGCTGTGCAGCAGGTCCACCGACAACTACTGGATGGCAATCTGGAGGTGACATTGCAGGTGAATAAAAGACAAAAGATAAGATAAGATAATGATATTAATGTCTAACAAAAGAACAACGAAGGGTCCAAGGGACTGGAAGGTTGGATATTGTTAGACCTAGAGCCAACTCAGGAAATAGGTTTGAGCAATAAGGATGAACTAGACCCTCCACTTCCTTCTACCACTGCTCTTGCGGCATGAGGGTGTTCCTTTCTAGGCTTGGCCCTTTTATTTGTCAACTCTTGTTTCTAGGCTACGTCCATATGACTTTGTTTTAAGATGCGGTAACTATTTCTAAGCATTACCCATATTACTATGATATTGTTCTTGCCCCAAGTTGCTCTTAGGGGAGATTGTTTAATTATTTTAAGCTCATTTCCTTGCTTTGTAAGTTTCAATAATTGTCAGTAATAAATTTGGTCATCTTTTCTACCAAAAAGTCATCCAAGAATAAACTACCTAAGTCTAAACATCTTGACTCCATGATTAATTAGGCTTTAAGACAACATCAAAATTATTTATCTTAGACCAAGGTTTCTCTTCGATCTAATTATAAATTATATCACAATGAGTCATTCATTTGTAAGTTATACTAGTGAAAACTTTCCTTAAACATATTAAATCTATCCAAGTATATATGGTATTGCACTGACCATTCATAACTATCAATATTTGATATTTTCCAAATATCATTTAATCAAGTAATATATTCATATTTGCTACATATTTTCATTAGAGTTACTAAACTTACAAATGAGTCCTTTGCAAATAACCTATGAAAGTAGTAACTAACCCTGTAACTATTTGCTAAGATCAATAACAATAAATTAATTTTACTAGGTTATTCTCTTTTATATAATGTTAGTTTGAAATTTTGGTATCTATAATACAATACTTTATTAAATAAATTAATGTTATAATTTCTTTCTAATAATGTATGTATAATTATTCTAAAGAGCTTGGATAGTTACGTTTAAAAATGTACTATAAGATAAATATACGAGGTCAATTTACTTTTTGGTTTTTGTTGAAGCTTTCATTTGTATATCCTTACATAATCATTAAGCATTTTACAATGAAATAACAAGCATATCATGAAGGGATCTATATATAGCAGTGTTTTAGGAAAGATTTAGACGATTATCACCAACTTAGAGTTATTGTTGAGACCAACTACATAATCAAGATATAAAAAGTGGAAGCATAAACAAATTACATGAACTCAAGATATATTCTAAAGAACGAAGAATGTAGAAACATTAATAAGGAAAATATATTTTAGTTAGACTTAAAAAAAAACTTGAGGAATTATTAAATAGTTCACTTATTTTTTATTGGAGTTGAGGATTTGATGATGCATTTCAGTGGCTCCTCTACTCAAGCATTATGTTGGTCTAATTTTTTGCATGACAAAATTCCCTTTGTCCAGGTATAAAAAATCAGATTGGATCCATTAGTGGCCAATAGGGTTTCTCATTTAATCATTCATTTGTTAGCCTTTGAAATTTTTTGTTAAAACCCCTATGGCTCATTCCTTTTAAAACTTGCGGGTGTGAAATCTTTTTGAAAAGAGAACTTTGGTGAATATTCTATTTTCTTTTAATTTTTATGAACCCTCAAATAGTCTTTCCTCCCATGTTCCTCACCGTCTAATTTTGAAAAGATCTACAGTTCTCGTTATCTTGCTATGGAAAGATGTGTACTTTATATGTATAGCGAGCTAGCGAGTACCGAAAAATTTGAAAATGGAACCGTAAAGTGAAGGTGCAGCGGTCGAAGATTTGGTTGCGGCCACAATTTCAATCACATGCACTTTGTTGGTACTGTCAGAGCAGTAAAAGTAATCCAGTAAAAAGCAGCCAGAAGATGTCGCCAGTATAAGAGTTTTTTCAATGACTCGCTACCTCACTATCGAAAAAACTACGTATCTCGCTGTTAGCAAAGTAGCGAGTAGTCGGTAAGTACAAGATGCGATGGCTTCCAAACTTCTCGGTGACCATAAATTTGTCCAAGTGGCATGGTGAGTAATAACTATTACTATCAGAAGCAGTTAATATGAGTGAGGGTGGCTTGAGTTGTTTCTATTCTTTCAGCACTGAGTTTTGTTAAAGATATTGGAGCTCGCTACCTCGCTATCAAAAAAATTTAGTATCTCACCATCTGCGACATAGCGAGTCACTGTGAAATGAACATGTGGTGGAACCTCAAAATAGTATGGAAAGGTGACTTGGATTAGAGTAATTTTTGTTGTGCTAGCTGTGTAGAAATTTTTATGTCATCAGTATCCTGGGCCAATGCCCCATTCATAAAATGCATGAGGGATTCTGATCATCAGATCAAGCTGAGATCAATGATCCTCACTGCCTTGCTATGGAAAGATCTGCAGTATTTACTCTATGAAACATAGTGAATATGGGACCCACCACTCTTCAATGTACTTCGTGCAGTTTCTTAACCCTTGGATTGATCTCAGATCATAAGTCATCATTATCTTGCTAGGAAGAGTTACTCAAAGGATATGTATAGTGAGGTGGCGAGTAAGGGCCCACCACTATTTTTCTAAGCAATTCAGTAACATGTCATCCACAAGATCAAGATCGAATCGATGGTTGTTGCTACTCTGCTATGGTATGGTACTCATTCTTTATGTATAGCAAAGAAGCAACATGTCGGCACATGTCTTCAGTCACCAGTGGATCCAGACGGAGATGCCACCAGGAAGGGAGCTATATACGTGGTCCATTCTCATTGGATTGACTAACCAACTTGTCAAGTGGAATACTTGTCACTTTTTTCGCATCCCTTGATCACAAGATTTGTTAAGATCAATGACGCAAATTTTAAAAACGCAGAAGGTGGTGCCACTCTACGTATTAATTAGATATGAAAGCTTCACATGTGTTAAAAAAAATAGACTATAACACAAAAGATTTTCTCAGTCCCACCTTAGGCGAATAAAGATTTCAAGCCTTTTCTGAGTAGAAGCAATTAATGAGAAGATTGTATCTGGCAAGTGTGTGAAGTAATTTGTTTTTGAAAAGGTTGCAGAATTGCAGAAAGAAATAAGATAGAACTTCAGTTAAGTAACTATACTATAATTTTTGTTGTGCTCCAGCCCTGCAAGTATAGTCAAAGAATCCCTCCAATGGACTCATCAAATCTTGGGTTGTGGATAGTAGAGGGATTGCTTAATGAAAGCAATTGGGTTAGGGATGTTGATACCTCGCAAACTGATTTAAATTTGCACAAAAGATGGTTTGCAGAGAGGAAGTTTTTTATTCCACTTGCCAGTATATGGAATTTTAATCGAGGAAGACTAGTAATCCCAAGTGTTTTTGTGGATTACGATCTCTTTGAGACTGTGATAAAGAGTTGTGATCGAGCCACTAAGGTAGTGAAAAGAGCAAAGGGTGAACTTGGCAAAATTAGAATCCTGTCAACAACAATATCATTCTTTAAAGAATTTTTCAAGAGAACATACTTCAGTACCAAGGTAATAGAGATATATAGAGTCCTATGTAGAGTTTTTGAAGAGCGTGAAGAAGATTTTATACTCATGGGTTTCATGCGTATAATTACTCTTACTTTTTGTTAACGCGCGTCTTTCTTTTCAAAAGAGGGACATATTTTGGTAGAGGAATGGTTTTGAATGCAAATAGGGCTGAGGAAGTAGGAAATGTTCATTTTTTTATATTTGACAGCCACATTGCCTCTAAAGCTCCGATGCGTCATATTAAGTGACAATCCCATTACCCTAGGACACTAGTATAACCAAGGAATAGTGACAGGTAAGAGTGACTCTCACAATACAATATAGTGATAATGAAACCCATGGGTTGAGGTTAGTTTACAATCTTTAGAACAGATTTCATCATTAGTGGGCTTAGCTATTGCATACACGAAGGAATCAAAGTTGCAACCAAATCAGAATATCGAAATGTAACAGAAAGGAACCCACAAGGGAATATTTGATCTGCATATCTTTCCATTGTTTGCAGTCTTGTCTTTTTTAATAGGTTTTTCTAGGCCTCTTGTGTAAAGGACACCTATAAAATCACATTTTACCTTAGCTTGTTGCAACTCATGCCTATATAAATGAGTTTTCAAGGCAATGTGATGGTTCGAGACATGTATAATTTTCAGTCTTTCAAAAGAATACAGTCAGTCCAGTATATGTAGTTGTTTTTCTAAGTTTATTTTCAATTATGTATCTTCTGATAGTATTAAGGAATGACAGAATCAGTAAGATATTTTGGGTTTCTGAGTGAGTTATTGTTGGTTATTGTATTGGTCATATAAAAAGGATAATGCAAAAGGGTATTCATATTATATCTGTGTCACCATTTTCTGTCTCCCATTTCATGAATTTGTAAATTTTGAAGTCATTTGAATAGGGTTCAATTGGTTGAATGCAGCTTGGATGGGTTGTATATTGGTTTATAGTTGCTTATAATTCAATGGATTATGTAAGTGCTTCAGTAAATCGATAGAATTCATGAGTTTATGAGGGGGATATTTCATAAGAATGGAAGTTGGTGATTATAGTTGATAGTTTCATTACAAGTTATCTAAAACAAGATCTCCTGCCAATAGTTGACTCCTTGCCCCATGGATAAGGCACTGGTATACAAATCAAGAATAATTGAGATCAAATTCTATTTCTACATGAAAAAATAATTATAAATTCAAAATTATTCTTATTCTATTTGGTTCAAATTTATAATGCTGGTCACCACTCGTTTACACTCAATTTTTTGGGTTTTAGATAGTCGTTGTTCCCAGGAACGCTTGTGAACTCAAGGAAAATTATGACCAGATTTTCTTATCTAGGATGCATATAGATTTGAGAGTTTTAAAGAAAATTGACAAACTATGTATGTGCCTAAGGGTAGAAGATGAGAATCAGAATGAAACTAAATAATTTCATACCACAGTTTGCAATAGAGTCATCCCTAGGTATACCTGCCTTGGTTTAGCAAAGCCTAAAGAGTAGGAAACCATCCTTGGTTTCATTGATGTTGGGTCCAAATGATCTTCTTGTGTAATTTACTATAAGAATTGGCTAATCCTTAGGTTATTTGAGTATTATCATTCTGGTATTGAGGTTCTATATTGCTCAGTAGTTTTAAAACTCCAACAAAATGGTGACTCTGCTGGGGATATATTTAGTGTTGCCATAAAATAGTGAATTATTAGATATCTGTGTCCCCATGGGTAGAGTTATATAAATTTCATGGGAAGATTCCTGTGCATTTGAAAGTTGTTAACATTTTGCTTGAGATTATTAAGTGAGGTAATTGCAATTATCCATTCAGCAGGTTTATTCCCATTTTGATAGGGTGGGTGGCGACTCAAATGGTTAACCAATGTCAGTTTTTTTGAAAAATTGTTGTCCCAAATTATGGAAAATAAAAGAAATACACCAGCAAATGTGAGAAAAAACCTGGGAATCAAATTACAAATTGATCTCCCTCCTAGAGGAAGATAGAATTGGGTTGTGAAGGGAAACCAAATGCAGAAAGGAAGCTATTCATAAGAGCAAATAGTAGGGAAAGATAATGTTTACCATTCTACTATTGAAAAGGTGTCTTTCTCCAAAGGTCTGAAATCTCACCCAGTTTTGTTTGATGATGATTTCTATAATACCCCTGAAATGATATGTCAGGAAAAGGTTGTGCAACCACATGCACTTAGTCTTGAGGATAGGATTAGTAACAATCTGTTCCAGCATAGCACGAACCCTTTCATGTCAGATTATTCTCCTGAAAAAGTGAGACCTAAACACTTAGAACCTAAAAGTTTCAATGATGAGAAAACATCTGGGTCTGAGTTTACTATCCCTAATCCTTGTGAGAATGAAATTTTGAGAGCACAACTTGCTGAGAAAGAAGCTATTGATAGGAGGTTTCAAAAGGAAAGAGAAGAAAGGATCACGAAGGCTTATGAAGAAAAGCAAGAATTACTTAGGCGAATTGTTGCTCTAAAGAAGAAAAATGAGGTAGTAGCTAGTGCTTGGCAGCCTGAGATTGTGGGACAAGTTGAATACCTTAAGAGGCAATAGCAAAATTTACTAAAAAATCAAAAAATAAATTTAGAGGGACCTATAATATAGCAAATTAGGAACTATACTACTTTAGAAGTTGATAACAATAAAGTAAAGAATGTGGAACCTACTGCAAGTGTTAAAGATAAGGGAAAACAAAAGGAGATTGCTATTAAGATTAATGAACCAGTAGAAACAATTCAAATCCATGATTCCATGTCACTTTCAGATATCGAGCTAGAGAAGAAAAGAAAAGAGAAGGATGCCTTGGTTAAGAAATTGGAGATTGCAAAAAATGAAGCAGCCATAGCTGATATAAACAATAACATCAAATTCTTGGAGAATGCAAAAAGGCAATCTGTAGGTATGCCTAAAGATGATGGTGGATCTAATGATGCAAATCAAAATACTACTAAGATACATGCTCCTTTCTTATCTTCATTTTCACATAAAGTAGATCTTAACAAATCTATTGGTGATGCTAGCACTAGTAATACTATGGGTAACACGAGGAAAGATATTGACCATTATCCTAAGCTTGATTTACATAGAAGACCTATCTAGTTAGTAAGCTATAGGAAAATATGTTTTGATGGAATCCCTAGTTACCCTAATATTATTCCACAAGAAATGAGAAAAAGGTTGCCTAAATTTGTTGGGAACAATGCTATAACTTGCAAAGACCATTTGAGGAGTTTTCTTGATATGATGAGTGATTATGAGGTTGAGGTTGAGGATGTTATTATGAAGTTATTTGTTCAGTCCTTAACTGAAGATGCTAGAGAATGGTTCAAGAGACTTCCTAAATTATCAATTGTTGATTGGAAAGATATTGAGTATTGTTTCAAGGAACAATATGGTGACAAGAAAAATCAAAGCTACATTTTGAGTGAATTCAATAATATTAAGAGGTTACCTAATGAATCTATCACTGAATTTAATATTAGATTCTAGAAGACAATGTACAAGCTAATGCAGGCCATGCAATTAGATGATAAGGTATGCTTGATTAATTATTTGAATGCTTTTGATGGTAAAATGGCATATCAACTTAGGGATAAAGAGCCTAGGGCTTTAAGAGATGCTTTCAGAATTGCCATAAATGTGGAAAATAATTTGAGAATTTCAGGAAGGCTTGAAAGTAAGAGAGATGGCCCTAGATTTTTTGGAAATAAGGGAAACAAAAAGGAGGATAGCAAAGGTATAGGTGGAAAAAGCAAGAGCCTAGTGAGATAAGTCAAATTTTAAATGCTATAAAGAATTTAAATATCCCTCAAGTGAAAAATGATAAGAATCCTACTAAAAATAGGGTCCCTTACCAGTCAAATTTCAATAGAAAAAATAGGTTGCAAAATTTCCCTTATACTACCACCTGGAAAGATGGTCAGCCAAATGTCCCTTCCCCCAAAAATACAAACAACAGGGTCACCCCTGATCCCTTATCAAAAAACTATGAAAATGTAGTACACAAACCTGAATTCACTACTGAACTGATATGGTTTTTTGTGTGTCAATTACCCCATGCTCTTGAATCTTGTGCAGTAACCTTATCTTTCCCTGGAAATCAGAATGTAGTAGAAAAATTTCAAGAATATCAAGAAGACCAAGAGGATGTAGGGTGTAATATGTTTCAATCACATTATGATCATTCTAATTGTGAGGATTATTACAGAGATGTAAATGAGCAAAGGCAGTTTTAGAATAAAGTGCAATAGAAAGTGTTCTCTAATGAGAGTGATGTTGAAGACAATGTATGTAACATGGTAAGTTCCAAAGAAGAAATCACCTTAAGGGAGCCTTCTGGGGAAGAGATTGACCAAATTACTGCAAACATGATAGCTCAAGTACAGACTAGAAACATGGTTAAAAGGGAAGGAAATGATAAGGTGGTTGGCATGTTTATATAGGGAATTAATCCTAAAAAAGGGGAAGCGATGAAGCCTAGAGAGATCCCTGCTGAGAAGGTTAAGATTACAAATAAAAAGTGGGAACCAAAGAAGGAAAATAATCCTAAAGTTGGTAAGTTCCCAAGTAGTGTTTTGAAGAAGTTAGATGAGAAGATACCAAAAGTGATCATTACAAGTAATAGAAATCACCAAGGTGAGGTAAGTATTTTTGATAAGCATCATGATAAGAGGAGTACATTCATTGATAGCTCATCTTATTCTTTTATAGATATGACTACAATGTTATCACAAATCATTGTCAAAGTTCCTTTATCTAAATTATTAAGGATCCATAAACATAGAGATAAAGCTTTAGCATGGTTGGGAAATATTGGTACAAATGTAAGACATGAGTGCAATGAAAACCACAATCCAAAAGAGAGTAGTAAGGAAAAGGTAAAAGAAAAAGAAGTTGAAGTAGTTGTATCCCAAATTGCTCAGATGTTTTTGGACAGCTCTATTAATGAATGTTTGGGAAGTGTTGAGCCATTCTTCTTGAGTATCATAGTAAATGGTAAAACATTAAAAAATTGTATGATCGACTCTGGTGCTTCCACTACTATTATGCCTTTTGAAATAATGAAGGAACTAGGTTTGAAGGTTGACACCAATCAGGGGAGATGTTGTGCCATGGATAAAAGAGAAGTGATAGTCATAGGTACTATTAATGCCTTACCTTATAGACTGATAGCCTGTCCAGACACAGAACTTACTATGAGTGTACTAGTTGTTGATATTCCACCTTAGTATGGTATGTTATTATCTAGAAAATGGAGTGCTGCCATGGGAGGGAGTTTGCAATGTGATCTATCATTTTCTACTTTTAGCATTGATGGGAATTTGGTAAAAATAAATAGAGAACCAAAGAGTATATATATGATAGAAGAAAATATTGAGGATGATATGAAAAAATTTGTGGATACAGATGTAAATGCATTCAAAGCAAAGGTTTTGACTTTGAAGAAATCCAAACATAAGTCTCATATGGAAATGGAAGCTGTCACAAAAACAGACAAGGGTGATTTATGGACTATGTTTTTTGATGGTGCATGCTGCAAAGATGGATCTGGTGCAGGCATTTTGCTAATATCTCTAGCAAGGGTAACATACAAATTATCCTTTACTTTAAGTTTCCCTTGTACTAAGAATATAGTAGAATATGAGGCTTTATTGTTAGGTCTTAGATTAGCTCATAAGCATGGGATAAAGTGTTTACATGTTGTAGGAGATTCTGAATTGGTGGTATCCCAAATAAGAAATGCTTATGTGTCAAAGAACATATGGGATATTATTGAATGTTTTGATGCATTTGGGATAATTTGGAAAGAGAGGATAAATAATAAGATGGCAAACTTATTGGAAAACATAGCAATAAAACTTGACGATATTACATTTGCCAGTGTGTCTAAGATTGAGATTCAAACTACACCTTCTGTCCCTGATAATGTTTAGAATTGGCAAGTGTTTGAAGATGATAAGGATATTCTGAGATTTTTGAACTGTGAGAATATGTTGTCAAGAAAAGAGATTGATTGTGTAGCTTATGTAGAAAACATAAATGGAAAAGATATTGTTTTTGGGAAGGAAGTTGTGCAATTGAAAAAAAAAAAAAATTCCAAAGGGTCTATTTGTTTTAGAAACTATTTTTGACAACCAAGATAGGTGACAAATGGATACTAATGGATATAATGCCAAAGATTTAGAGGAGGTGAACTTGGGAACTCAAGAAATGCCTAAAAAGGTATATATTGGTGAGAAATTGCCTCATAAAATTAGGAAAGATTTAATAGACCTGCTAAGGAAGTATAGACATGTATTTGCATGGTCATATGATAATCTAAAGGCCTATAGGGAAGATCTCTTTCAACATTAAATCCCTTTTAAACCAAATGCTAAGCCTTTTAGAGAAAAATGAAGGCCAATAAACCCAACCTTGGCTCCCAAAATGCAAGAAGAATTGACCAAGTTAAGAGATGTTGGGATTATAAATCCTATCAGACATTCTTCTTGGGTATCAAATCTACTACCAGTAAGAAATAAAAATGGAGATATAAGGTTATGTGTTGATTTTAGGGATCTCAACATAGCTTCATTAAAAGATAATTATGGTTTACCCAATATGGAAGCCATGTTGCAAAGGGTCACTGGATCAGAACTGATGTCCATGATGGATGGGTTTCCAGGATATAATCAAGTGGTTGTCAAAGAATCAGAACAGTTCAAAATTGCTTTCACTACTCCATGGGGTACTTATGTATATGTCAGGATGCCATTTGGGCTTACTAATGCTAGGGAAACTTTTCAACGAGCAATGGATGTGGCTTTTGCTGATATAATTAATAAATTCTTGGTTGTATATCAGGAAGATTTAACTGCTTATTCTAAGGATGAAAATGATCATTGCATGCATTTAGAAAAGGTGTTTATCAGGGCCCTCAAGTATGGTGTCTCCTTAAATCCTAGAAAATGTCAGTTTGGTGTTACTGAAGGAAAATTGTTAAGACATTTAGTTGGCAAGCATGGAGTGAGGATTGACCCTGAAAGGGTAGAAGCAATAGATAACATTCAGAAACCCAAAAGTGTTAAAGGCATTCAGTCATTCTTTGGACAGATCAACTTTCTTAGGAGATTTGAGACAAATTTTGCAGAGATTAGTAGACCAATATCAAGGATGCTAAAGAAAGGATCTAAGATAAAATGGGATAGTGAACCTAGTATTGCATTTTAGAAAATTAAGCAAGCTATTAAAGATGCCCCTATCCTTAGAGCTCCAAATTATGATAAACCAATGCATATATTTTCTTTTGCCTCATTTCACACTGTTGTTGCAGTATTGTTACAAAAAAATGAGGAAGGTTATGAGTAACCCATTGCATTCTTCAGCAAGTCTTTGCAAGCAACAAAACTTAAGTATGACATCAACAAAAAATAGGTATATGCACTGGTGAAAGGAGTTAAGCTTTTAGATGTTACTTAATGGGATCTATTGTCATTGTTTTTGCTCCTACTGCTGCCGTGAAGGACATCTTTTCACAACAAGAGGTATCTGGCAGGAGGTGTAGATGGATTAATAGGATACAAGAGTTTAATATTAATATTCTGATTACCAAATTGGTTAGGGGTCAAGGTTTGACCAAATTAATGACAGAAGCTAATCTAGAGGCAAACCAAATTAATCAACTTGATGATAGTTGCAAGGATAATTTTTGTGATATGGATGCCTCTGACTGGTATAGAGATGTAATCTATTATTTGCAAAATATGAAATCTCCATCAGATTTAACAAACAATCAGAAAAGATCTCTTAAGGTACAGGCCATAAGGTTTGTTATAGTGCAAGGTCAATTGTGGTGGAGAAATATAGAAGGGGTACTTTTAAAGTGTGTGGATGAGATTGAGTCTAAAAGAATTTTGAAAGATATGCATGAAGGTGTGTATGGTGGTCATTATATGGCTAAAACCACTGCTCATAAAATACTTAAGTCTGGTTTTTGGTGGCCAACACTTTTCAGGGATACTCATGAGTTTGCAAAATTTTGTGATGCTTGTCAAAAGTTTAGTGGAAAGTTAAGATTCTCTAGGAATTTTCCATTAAGACTTGTTGAAGTACAAGCACCATTTCAACAGTGGGGAATTGATTTTATAGGTGAGATCACAAATAGGTCTAGTGGTGGTCGTTCATGGATCTTAGTAGCCACTGATTATTTCACTAAATGGGTGGAAGCAATCCCTACCAAGAATGCAACAAGAAAAGTGGTGATCAACTTCATCTTAAATAATATTATAACCAGATTTCGTTGCCCATAGAAGATTGTAACTGATAATGCTATGTGTTTCAGATCAGAGGAATACAAAAAAATTTATAAAAAGTATGGCATTACAGAGTACACATCATCATCTTATCATCCTCAAGGGAATGATCAGGTAGAATCAAGCAATAAGAGTATACTAAAGATTATCAAAAGAATTCTAGGGGAAAAAAAGAAGGCGTGGGATTCAAAATTGCCATTAGCTCTATAGGCTAATAGGGTTACTGTGAAAAAGGCCATTGGATGTGCCCCATTTGATTTGGTGTATGGTATACAGGCTAGATTCCCACAAAATAACCTAAAGGAGATGTATAAATTTGATCAACTATATGAAGATGACATCATTGATGAGATGCAACTCAAAATGGATGATATTTTGCAACTAGAGGAAGCAAGGAAAGAGTCTTATGTTCAAACTACCAAGTTACAATCACAAATGAAGCATTTATATAACAAAAGAACCAGTGACAGGAAATTTGAAATAGGTGACATGGTACTGATGTGGAATACTAGGGTGGAAGATAAAGGAAAGCATGGTAAATTTGACCCAATTTGGCTTGGCCCATATAACATTTGTGATAAAAATGGAGAAGATTCATATTTTCTAAAGGATTTAACTGAAGGTATTCTTGAATTGCCAGTACATGGACAATTCTTGAAGATATATTTTTCTTGAAGTATCTATTTTTTCTAAACAGTAGTTTAGGGTTTTTTTATATTTGTAAATCCTTTTGTCTTTGTATAGTTTTCTTGTTCATAGTTTTCTTGTATGTGTTGTTCTCTCAACGTTGTCTATCTGTAGGGGTTCTTTGTTTTTTATTGTCTGCTTCTCCCAGAAATTCTAAGCCCTCATTTGAATCTTGAAAATTCAATGTCCCCAGATAGAGCCACTGTTGGTCTAATTTTTCGCATGACAAAATTTCCTTTGTCCAGGTATAAAAAATCAAATTGGATCCATTAATGGTGAATAGCGTTTCTTGTTTAATCATTTATTTGTTAGCCTTTGAAAATTTTGGTAAAACCCCTATGGTTCATTCCTTTTAAAACTTGTGTGCGTGAAATCTTTTTGAAAAAAGAACTTTGGCAAATATTATGTTTTCTTTTAATTTTTATGCACCCTCAAATAGTCTTTCCTCCCATGTTCCTCAACGTCCAATTTTCAAAAGGTCTACAGTTCTCGTTATCTCACTATGGAAAGATGTGCACTTTATATGTATAGTGAGGTAGCAAGTATTGAAAATTTTGAAAATGGAACTGTAAAATGAAGGTGCAGCAGTCGGAGATTTGGTTGCGGCCGCAATTTTAGTTACGTGCACTGTGTTGGTACTGTCAAAGCAGTAAAAGTAATCCAGTAAAAAGCATCCAAAAGACATCATCAGAATAAGGGTTTTTCTGATGACTCACTACCTCACTATCGGAAAAACTAAGTATCTTGTCATTAGCGAAGTAGCGAGTAGTCGGTAAGTACAAGATGCGGTGGCTTCTAAACTTCCTGGTGACCATAAATTTGTCCAAGTGGCATGGTGAATAATAACTATAATTTTTAGAAGTAGTTTATATGGGTGAGGGTGGCTTGACTTGTTTCTATTCTCCCGACGCTGAGTTTTGTTAAAGACACTGAAGCTCGCTACCTCGCTATCAAAAAAAATTTGGTATCTCACTATCTACGACATAGGGAGTCACCGTGAAATGAACACGTGGTGGAACCTCAAAACAGCATGCAAATGTGACTTGGATTAGAGTAAGTTTTGTTGTGCCAACTGTACAGAAATGTTTATGTCATCAGTATCCTAGGCCCATGCCCCATTCATAAAACACATGAGGGATTATGATCGTCACATCAAGCTGAGATCAATGATTCTCGCTACCTCACTATGGAAAGATGTGCAGTGTTTAATCTATGCAACATAGCAAATATGGGACCCACCACTCTTCAATGTAATTCATATAGTTTCTTAACCCTTGGATTGATCTCAAATCATAAGTCATCGCTATCTTGCTAGGAAGAGTTGCTAGGAGGATATGTATAGTGAGGTAGCGAGTAAGGGCCCACCACTATTCTTCTAAGCAATGCAATAACGTGTCATCCACAAGATCAAGATTGAATCAATGGTCGTCGCTATTTTGCTATGGCAAGGTACTCATTCTTTATGTATAGAAAAGAAGCAACATGTCGACATGTGTCTTCAGTCACCAGTGGGTCCAAATGAAGATGCCACCAGGAAGAGAGCTATATACATGGTTCGTTCTCATTGGATTGACTAACCAACTTGTCAAGTGAAATACTTGTCACATTTTTCGCATCCTTTAATCACAAGATTTGTTAAGATCGACGGCGCAGATTTTAAAAACGCAGAAGGTGGTGCCACTCTGTGTATTAATTAGATATGAAAGCTTTGCATGTGTAAAAAAAAATAGAGTATAACATAGAAGATTTTCTCAGTCCCACCTTAGGCGAATAAAGATTTCAAGCCTTTTCTAAGTAGAAGCAATCAATGAGAAGATTGTATCTGGCAAGTGTATGAAGTAATTTGTTTGTGAAAAGGTTGCAGAATTGCAGAAAGAAATAAGATAGAGCTTTAGTTAAGTAACTATACTATAATTTCTATTGTGCTCCAGTCCTTCAAATATAGTCAAAGAATCCCTCCAATGGACTCATCAAATCTTGGGTTGTGGATAGTAGAGGGATTGCTTAATGAAAGAAATTGGGTTAGGGATGTTGATACCTTGCAAACTGATTTAAATTTGCACAAAAGATGGTTTGCAGAGAGGAAGTTGTTTATTCCACTTGCTAGTATATGGAATTTTAACCGAGGAAGACTAGTAATCCCAGGTGTTTTTGTGGATTACGATCTCTTTGAGACTATGATAAAGAGATGTGATCAAGCCACTAAGGTAGTGAACAGAGGAAAGGGTGAACTTGGCAAAATTAGAATCCTGTCAGCAACAATATCATTCTTTAAAGAATTTTTCAAGAAAACATACTTCAGTACCAAGGTAATAGAGATATATAGAGTCCTATGTAGAGTTTTTGAAGAGGACAAAGAAGATTTTATACTCATGGGTTTCATGCGTATAATTACTCTTACTTTTTGTCAATGCACGTCTTTCTTTTCAAAAGAGGGACATATTTTGGTAGAGGAATGGTTTTGAATGCAAATAGGGCTGAGGAAGCTGGAAATGCTCATTTTGTTCTATTTGATAGCCACATTTCCTCTAAAGCTCTGATGCATCATATTAAGTAACAATCCCATTACCCTAGGACACTAGTATAACCAAGGAATAGTGACAGGTAAGAGTGACTCTCACAATACAATATAGTGATAATGAAACCCACGAGTTGAGGTTAGTTTGCAATCTTCAAAATAGATTTCATCATTGGTGGGCTTAGCTGTTGCATACACAAAGGAATCAAAGTTGCAACCAAATCAGAATATCGAAATGTAACAGAAAGGAACCTACAAAGGAATATTTGATCTGCATATCTTTCTATTGTTTGCAGTCTTGTCTTTTTTAATAGGTGTTTCTAGGTCTCTTGTGTAAAGGACACCTATAAAATCACATTTTCCCTTAGCTTGTTGCAACTCATGCCTATATAAATGAGTTTTCAAGGCAATGTGATGGTCTGAGACATGTATAAATTTTTAGTCTTTCAAAATAATATAGTCGGTCCAGTATATCTAGTTGTTTTTCTCAGTTTATTTTCAATTATGTATCTTCTGAGAGTATTAAGGAATGACAGAATCAGTAAGATATTCATGGTTTCTGAGTGAGTTACTGCTAGTTATTGTATTGGTCATATAAAAAGGATAATGCAAAAGGGTATTCATATTATATCTGTGTCACCATTTTTTGTCTCCCATTTCATGAATTTGTAAATTTTGAAGTCATTTGAATAAGGTTCAATTGGTTGAATGCAGTCTAGATGGGTTGTATATTGGTTTATAGTTGCTTATAATTCAAGGGATTATGTAAGTGCCTTAGTAAATCGATAGAATTCATGAGTTTATGAGGGGCATAATTCATAAGAATGGAAGTTGGTGATTATAGTTGGTAGTTTCATTACAAGTTATCTGAAACAAGATCTCCTACCATTAGTTGACTCCTTTCCCCATGGATAAGGCACTAGTATACAAATCAGGAATAATTGAGTTCAAATTCTACTTCTACATGACAAATCAATTATAAATTCAAAATTATTCTTATTCTATTTGGTTCAAAGTTATAATTTTGGTCACCACTCGTTTACACTCAATTTTTTGGGTTTCAAGTAGTCGTTGTTCCCAAGAATGCTTGTGAACTCAAGGAGAATTATGACCAGATCTGCTTATTTTGGATGCATATAGATTTGGGAGTTTTAAAGAAAATTGACAAACTATGTATGTGCCTGAGGGTAGAAGATGAGAATTAGAATGAAACTAAATAATTTCATACCACAGTTTGCAATAGAGTCATCCCTAGGTATACTCGCCTTGGTTTAGCAGAGCCTAAAGAGTAGGAAACCATCCTTGGTTTCATTGATATTGGGTCTAGATGATCTACTTGTGTAATTTACTATAGGAATTGGCATATCCTTAGGTTATTTGAGTATTTTCATTTTGGTATTGAGGTTCTCTATTGCTCAGTAGTTTTAAAACTCCAACACATTAAACGAAGTTTGCACCTAAGGATTTTCATAAGCGATGCTTACTAAAATGCCTCTAAATGTGGTTCTTCCCATTTCAGTTTTTGATAGTGCATATTGCTAACCAGAATTTTGTTATTTTGATAGGATATTTTGTGAGGAGGGTCTCTTTTGAAAACATGCTTAAATTATGAGTGCCAAAGGATAGGGTCCTCACTTTATGTCATGTAAAACTTCATCAATGGTTTCTTTTTCTTTTCTTTTTTATGTAATTCTCAAGCATAGTTCTTGGTTTGATTGTGCATCTCATTTAGTTTTTCTACCTTGGACTCAAGATTTCATTCTTTGACAAGAAAGGTCTCAATGTCACTCTCTAGGTGCAACTTCCTAGGTCTTATTTTTCATGCTAGACATTTTTTAATGAAGATGGCCTCTTCAGTAGGAAATTCCATTTTGTCAAACTTGACAAGGTCTTATTCTTCACCCCAAAAGAAAAAAAAAAAATTAGGCTTACCTCTGCAAAGATCTCAAGGGGAATATTGATAGGGCACATTCAACATGTCCTCTGTTTGAACTTTTCCAATATTTGTTATTTTTGTCAAGCTTATGATCATAGATTCAAGTGTTCCTATTGATTACTCCCCTCAAAAAATTATTATGTGACCACTTTTTGATATTCCACCTTTTATAAATATGAGAGGAAGGATATCCAATGGTGATAAATCACTAGTAGCAATGGTGGGGCTCCACTCAAGTCCTCCATTAGAAGGAGTGACATCATAAGGACTCGAGAAAGAACAATTTCAAAATATTGAGACTTTAGAAAATCTATTGTTCACTCTCCTACTCATCAAATCATGGTTAGTGTTATTAGTAATATCTTCTTAAGTGGATTCCCTTAACTAGTTTCTGTCACCACCACCAATGGTTTAGTAGAGGTCTCACAATCCACTTGATTGGAAGAAGGTAAGTCAATGTCGAAGAAATAGTGACCCCTCCAACCTTTCATTCAAATAGGAAAATATCAATTCAGCAAAGGACTTTTTGCAAAATAGTTATTTAGCTCTTGATGAGTTGGATAGGTAGGATATGGTCCTCAACACCTGCTTATGACTTTTATGTCCTATAATGCAAGAGGATTGACAAAAATTTCAAGAAAGTATATATTTGAGACACTTGACAAATGTTTCTAGATATAGGCATTCCTTGTTTACAAGTTAATATTTTTAGTATTTTGTCTTCTGTTGCATGTTTTTTAATTAATTTAAACAACCTAGCAAGGGGTTTGACCCTTACACCAGCATAGCCCAAGTTTGTCCTATACAACTATTTACAACGAGTTACACAAATGAGCACTAATGACAAAATCAAAAAAATCATCAAGCTCACATCAAGAGTGGGTAGGCAGCATATCCCCAATGTAGGGAGGACAATGAATATGTAAAGTGGTTTTTTCTTGACTTGTAGACAACAATCCAGACAATACTTTTAGTAGGATCCCCATCAAAAGGGGAAGGTGGTGGAGTCCTCTTCATGAGAGAATTGACAACTAGAATATAGTGTTGGAAATGTTGTACATCAATAGCCAAGGGTTGGTGTAAACTAGAGCAACAATAGTCAAAGAAGGATCCACATGGCTAGAGGGGACCACATCAAAAACAAGTGGTGCAATTGGATCCATTGGATCAAAGCATGCCAACTCAATAGAATAATCTCCTTGTAAGGAATCATTATCAACCTATAAAGAGACATCTAAGAGAGATTTAGAGTCATGAATAGGAAAATGATCATCATTTGTGCCCCTCTACCAAGTGGCAACACCTCTTTGACAGGCTAGACAAAAAGCTATGGTCAAATGACTAGTAGGGAAGAATTGCCAACATTGAAAGAGGAGGCACTCACAATTCAAAAATTGAGTGTATAGCCTATCCCCAACCATGTGAACCACCTTCCCAAGGAGGCATGTGGAAATGTTGATGATGACTAGAATGCAAGGAAAGGTAGAGAGGTCAATTGCAGTTGTAGCCTCATCCACCTTTAAAAAGTGACCAATAACATTACTAATAGACTCAAAGCAAGAGTTATCCCAAAAGTGCAAAGGGGATTGGGCACATTAACCCATATTGGATGCACACAGAGTGATTTAGTAAGATGGTTAAAGGAGGTTGTCCAAAGTTTATCCAAGAGAGGGTGAATCCACCACACCCACAACTTGCTCAAATCTACTCCAAGTCAATTTCATCAAAATATTAAAACAATAATAATAAAAGCTGTTAACATAGAGGAAAATATTGATGTTATGTGATAGCAAAAGTCTCTAAGAAACAGACACACAATGATGCAGATCATGAAGAGAGGAATAAAAGCTAGTGAATCTACAAACCAACCCACAACATAGGTAGAAATATGCAATATCTATCACTTCTAAGCCACACACTACCATAAGGGATGTCATGGCACATGTCATGCATCAAGATTTATCCTTTTAAGGGATAGAAATAGCGGACTTTGAGACATGCAAAAAATTGTGACCACTAATTGTAAGGAGAGGCTTTAGGGGCCTAGACACAAACACTAGGTCTTTATGAAGTGTTCCCAATATACATTACTCTATCAGATCCCCTTTCACCATCAACAATACCCCCACATGACCACCCAACCACCCCCTCCCTAACTCACCATCAAAACCAAAGAGCATATTTGAGTTTGTGAACACCCCTCCCACACCTAGCAGACCATAGGAAACTTAGACATGGTAATGAAAGGAGACACTAAAGAAATGCCACCAAAGAGTGATGAAACTCTTGTTCCTAAAAACACAACTTGGACAACAAACTCAAAAGCTAGATGCAAGAGTGGGACTAAACATTTTTGAAAAATCTCTTACACCTATTTTCTATTGCATGTTTTGTTATTATTGACCATTAATTTTTTTTAGAGATGTTTAAGCGAATGTTGAAGGAGTTGTCATTTTTCTTGCTGGAATATAACTTCAACCTTTAGTTGAGCATGGAAGTAACCCCACCAATCAATTCTTGTGGGATTTTTTGGATTTATGAATTTTTTTTATTGGAAGGATGTTGAATGTGTTGTTCTTTGGATATAGATTTCAATTCCAACTACCACTTAATTTTTTTGTAAAGATATTAATATGATTGTTATAATATATCATAACTGTGATGTTTTGCCTATGCCATAGATAATTGATGAAAGAAAGGCTTGGTACTACATACGTAATTATGTGGGTTTTTTAAATCTTGATTTTAACAAATAGCATAATCATTAAACATGATAATTTAGCAAACCTTGAAGGAGTTTACAAATGAATTGCTAGAACCATGTTTCCAACCCAGTCTTCCTTCTACTTCTCTAGTTGTTTTTCTTTTGCAATTAACTCCTTGATGGATGTTGTCCTTTCAAACCACTATCATAGTATGACAACTTGATAAGCCCAAGGCCATGAAAACTCAATTCTTTATAAACCCATCATTGTTATCTCATAAAGCCATATTGTTACGCATTCAATGTTTTTGGAATCTAGAAACACATCTCATGCATGATACATGGTGGATTTCTTGGTAGAATAATGTCATCAGACGCACATGTAATTTCCTCTATATTTATGCTTGTTAGTTAGCTTGCTTCTATCACACCCAATAAAAAGGCACTATCTTAGAGCTTTACTATGGTATATATGCTTTAGAGGCACACTAGTTTGATCAAATGATGTTACTACATGGTCAAACTTTGCCACCCAAAAAAAGCAAGGTGCATATAGTCATTTACCCTAAAATACCAAAATCAAAGCTTGACTCTACTATAGAATTATACTTAGTCTTGAAGACTTGCCACATATCCCACCCATTAAAAATCAAGAATGGCCAATTTTTATGTTTGAAATGTGACTTTTGTATAGAATTATGAATGATTTTTAATTATCCAACAAAATACTCTTACAATGTGGTGCCTTGTCAATTCTCTAACTCCCAATGCATTCTTTGTGATCAATTGCTTACAAAGGAGGATTTGTGTGAAGTTGTGTTCGCCATGTATAGTAGCAAGGCCCTGATCTTAGACAAAGCTCCTTTTGAATATTTCAAATCTTTTTTTAACTTGAAAAAACTAATTTCATTAAGTCATGATACATCCTCCATAACATTACTGTCATCTGGGAGAAGAAGCAAGCATTAGGTTTTTGGCCCCATTTCTGAAACAAATTAAGATGATTCTACTTTCATCATTGTAAATGGAAAATAAACCAATATTTTTCTAGTCTCTTTAGCTTATGCATTTATTGTGCTTGTTGTTAAATGCTCTAGATATCATTTGGTCGATGTTGTTTCATGGAAGTTGTCATGAGCATTGTCTTTCCCAAATTATTTTCTAGCTTGTTAATAGCCACTTATTTCTCACTTTGATTCAAGAAAAATATAATCATCTTCATTGCCTCGGCATTTACAAAAAGCTTCAAGTTGAACTATTTAAAGGGAAAAATGATTCAAAGCTCGAGACAATATTTCCTTTCTAATTTTGGTTGGTGAATTTGTTCTATAGGAAGAGGATTGATCATGGGGAGTTCATATGGATTGACGATATATTAAAATGTCTTTAGATTGGTCTTTGATTTCCAAGTGTTTTTTAATTTGGTTTTCTACTCATGTTTGTTGATTTTTTCTTGAGTTCTTATAGTACTTTGTATTTGAAATTTGAAAAACTTTTTAGCAGTTCTCTTTAGGCCTCTTTTGATGAGAGCAAAGACTTTGACAATGTGATTTTGGAATATTATTGCTAGTCTTGTAACTCTAAAGGTTTTAAGTTTTCTCTCAATGTGTTCTCAAGGTTAAGTGCTTTGTGCTAAATGGATGATTAGGACCTTTGAATGCAAGGAAGCTTGGAAGATTTTTTATTGGACAAAACTTTTCCTTTTAAGTACCATTTGGGCATCCAAATTGGAAATTCTCTAGTCTCCAAACTCTCCTCATTATGAAGAACCTCATTTGGAGACAACACATTTTAGTTTATTATCTACAAGGCTTTGGGAACCACCAAGCTCTAGCTTTTATGGGTTGACATTATTTTCACAATTGTCTTTCTATTAATTAATCACCTACATGATGGTCATCATTTCTCTCATCTCAAGACAAATATATAGCTCAAACCCCTTAGGTATGAACTTTGAAGTTTTAAAATAGTGGAGTCAAAATGTTGTTAGATATTTTCCACAAAATCAACAAGAATCCCCCATCTAAACCTCAAGCCAAACTAAAAATTTATCTCTCCAACTAGGATGGTAAACATACCAAGAAATTAATAATGTCATTCCTAGTTCACAAAATTGAGGTTAAGACTTTCTAGTTCTATTGGGAAATGGTATTATGATATACCATTTTGTAATTGCAAACCTTGCAAGGGATATTGTGGCTTACACCCAATTTGATGGAAGGAGGGATAGGGAAAACTAGGGCCAATAGCACACCCAACTCTCTGAACCACCCTGCAAGAGTTAACACAGTGAAAATCTAACACATAGAATCAACAACTAAAGGAGGAAGAGCAAACACTTTCATTGATTCTTCAAATATTCACCATAAATGCCCAACTGTAAGGCCTTCTAGGTTATGGCCAAATACAAAATACATTCATATTCAAAGATCCAGTAGCAAATTTGCACTTTTTAATTATGCTCTCAATCCTCTCTAAAACTCTTAACTACCTAGCTCTAAGCCTAAACACTCTATTTATACTAGCCAAAACTACTTACAAATCGTTCTAGAACATAGAGAACCCACAAGTTGGCTCTCAACAAATATTAAATGAAAATAAACCTAACATTAAATACACAAGTCAATCTGCATTAGCAATTAAATATCCAGGAATCAATGTTCGAGAAAAATCATGATATCTCCTAGCTCCAATTAAATTAGAACTTGTGCTTTAAACTATGAGTATATATTTAGGTCCTTTAGAACCCCTTAAGTGTGCAAAGGCTGATTCATCAAGGAAACGTGTGCATTTATTCCAAAATTCAAGCCAGAAAACTATGGTGTAGAACTGTCAGAAATTGATACTCTGGGAGAATTTCCATATCTCCCAACTTATAGGGAGTTAGAACTTGCGCCTTGGATTATAGATATTACTCTAGGCCCTCTTCAATACTTTAAGTGTGGAGCCTTTCATTCATTATGTAAAATTAGTTACATGGCTTCCAATAGGCACACAGAAACTAGAAAACACAGTTTCAGCAAAACACGGTTTCAGCAGCAAGATAAGAACTGAAAACATGGAGGATAGCAGTGCGACCTAGGATGCTCTTGCATCAGACAACCAGGGTTGGAAGAAATGATTCTCCTAAATCATTGAGATGTTGCAACCTGAGCTGAATCCAACTTAGATTGAGAAATCCATGAACCATCTTCCATAGGTGTATTCTTCCACTTCACCAGATATTCGTAATAATATTTTCCTCTTGTGCTCTTACCAATTCTCTAATCCAATATCTATTCAACTTCTTCAATATACTTCTTAGGATAGTCCTCTAATACAATAACTTCATCATCTAACTCATGATACTTGTATGAATCAGCAACATTGAAAATAGGAGATATATCCATGTCATCGAGTAACTCAGTTTCATAAGCATTTTTACTGTCAACCTTTTTCAAGATCTTACAAGGTCCAAACTTCTCCATCTACAACTTATTGTATGTTCCAACTAGAAATCTTCCTTTCTTCAGATGAACCATCACCTCATCAACAATTTGAAAATCATGATGTCTTCTAGATTGATCAGCATTCTCCTTATACTTCTGATTACTTTGTTTTGTCCTCAACTTCAATTCCTTATGTAAAGACTATAAAATCAGCAAATTCTTCTTCTGAAGCACTTCTCTTTTCTTCACCATCAATATCTCTCAAATCTGATACTCCTTGATGACATGAAGAAATAGAAGTCTTATTAGCCCTTTTTGTGAACATTTGTCTATAACATATTGAACTTTATCATCTTTTAGTATAAATGTTTTTGAACTTTTGATGTATAAAGTATGGACATAGGGCATAAAAATGACAATCGAAATTATATCTAAAAAGGGGATCATTTTGTGGTAAAAATCTTTCTTCATGAATGTTTGATATGGGTAGATCTTCTTACAGCAGAAGAGATTGCAAAAACTGTTAGTTGAATAATTAAATGCCTTTTCTTTATAAACTAATAAATGAAAATAAATGTTTGTGAGAAGTCTTGTGTGTGTTAAATGTTGATTGCAGGGATACAAGCTGAGCGAGATTTAAACAAACTACGAAGGAATAGTGCTAAGGCATTGATGCTATTAAAGAGAGTTTTATGACACCATTATAGCTAGAAGACTTGGCGGCAAAGTCAGAAGGGACCTGTCTTAATGAATAACAAAGAAAGACTTGATAAAGCAGTCGAGCAAGGAAGTAAGCATCAAAGCAATCAGTTAAACATGCAATGTGTAATCACCTAAAAATGGTCATCTAGACTATTAGCTTTCTTTTCAACATTTTGGCTAAATTAATTTAATCACTTACCTAAGCCAAATTGCTAATAATCAATTTATTTGATTATAACCTATAGCTTGACTATGCTATCCTAAGTTCATTATTTGATTAAAAGAACATGTCCCCTTTTAATTAAATAAAACACCCCATTCTTCTAACCCACTTAAAGTGCACACATAAAGTCCTTTTTCTATTTTACAATTAAAAGAAAAGGCTTGTGAGACTTTTGTCTTATGTGACAAGTCAACTTATATTCTATTCGTTGACTTGTGTGTGCACATGGATCACTCCTCTTTTTGAATTCCACCGTTGATCATCCACCATTTTCATCTTGATCTCTACCGTCCATACGACTTTAAAAGGGAGAGAGCTTTCCCCCTCAAAGCATCCATCCTCATTTGAATACTGTTATGTTGCAAGTTTTCTAACAGGTTTCTTTGGAGCTTTGTGGAGAACTTCTATTTCTTGTCTACATTCTCTCATCCATGGCATCATGGAATTCTAGCTTAGGTTAGCTTTCATTTTTACATGTAGCTTAATCTCACATAGCTTAATAATGGTATTGTAACACTCTCATACATTTTTTAGCATAGCTCCACTTTGCATCTCATTCTAGCTTAATTTTTATTTGCATTGCATTCTTGAGGAACTCCTTGGGACATTTGCATTCTTGCATCTTGTCTTTGGAACCTCCCATTGCATGGTTTACTAGCAAGAAGAGTATCTCTAAGGCTCATATGAGAGCCCTTGAACTTGAAATACACTCTCTTGCACTCCGTGGATAGGGAGCTCTAAGCTGGCATCCAAGCATTTCGAACTCATGGAATCGTTTGGATAGAAGGGTTTAGAGTGGGACACTTTCGAGTGTACACAATGCACAATACCTAGATTCTTGGAAGTTGTTTGAAATCAGATAAACGAGCAGATCTAGCATTTGCTATGATCTCTATATTTGTGGGGAATTTAAGGGAGAAATAATGTCTTTCCAATTGCATGTTTGCAGTCTTAAAGTTGTAACTGATTTTCCTTCATGAGAAAGTCATAGTTTTAGGAGTTTGTTGTTCTTCCTTCCTTTTAAATAAGACCTCATCTATATCTATGAGGTTAAGTAGTGAATAGACAGACAGAGTTGATAGACATCTTACTGTTTTTCCTAAGTTATTGTAATACTGCATATTTGATGAATACATGCCTTCACTGAGTTTCTACACTTTTATCTGAACTTATCTTTCCTTCATTCTTCCATGGTGGCCCACGCGGAAGGTGGAGTTTACTTTATTAAGTAGGAGTTAGACTCAGTTTTCTAAGTTAAGATAGAACTTATGTTCCTGCAGCCATTGGAAATAGAACTAGTCACTGTTCCTGCAATAGTAGGTGCATAGATTTATGGCTAAATAATTAGAATTTCCTTCCAAGTATTTGATAGTTGTCTTTCCTTTGGATAAACTAGATTTCCTTACATGGTTATTGCATTCAAGGTAGTAATGATTTTTAGTGAAAACTAGAGCATATACTTTGCAGACATCATCTCAAGTTCACGCTCCCGGATTGACATTTAATGAAAATTAGCATAGTACTTTGGTAGTAAGGGATGTCCAATCCTATAACTAAAAAGGTGTTATATTGATTAGACATATTTTTGGCGCCATTTTCGGGGATGGTGTCAGTCTAGTATTCACTATTGAGTCATTTAGTTTCATTTTTAGCATTCTTGCATGCATAGAAGAGATCACCTTGGAAGATTTCTTCCCAACTTCAATCAGGAAGATCTTTTTTATCCTAACCCTAAAGAAAGAGAAGAGAGAGAAGAAATAGAAGAAGAACTATTTGAGAACATATTTGCGAAAGTACCAGAACAAGTACAATCACCAACCACATCTGAAGAATCCTTCTATTTGAATAATCTTTTTGCTGAGCCAGAATATCAAGATAATCCATTAGCTCTAGTCATTTATCAGCCACCACTAGGACATCTACGAATGGCAGCAGCTCAGCCTACCTTTCCCTTTCCCTTTCCAATTCCTCCTCAGCAGGGTAATCAAAATTTGAAAAATATACCCTCAGTTGCCCTGCCTAAATTTTATGGCCTTATTACTGAAGATCCAAAAACTTTTCTCTTTGAGTTCGACATCCTTTATCGAAGTTATGACTACACAATTGATGCCCATAAGTTGAAATTGTTTCCATCAACCCTCAAAGAAACTGCTTTGCGATGGTTCATGAGTCTAGGTGCCAATGTTGTGACAGATTGGCCAACTATGAGTAACATGTTCCTTAATAAATATAAGGAATATTGCAGAGGCCATGATTTGAAAGGAGATGACATTTTTAAAATGTCACAAAAGGAGGATGAGACTTTGGAGGACTATATTTCCCGGTTCATGTTTAACCTACAGTGCAACACACAACATCATTTGAACGAGGGGTCTCAAAAGCATCTCTTTCTGAAAGGAGTACATGACAGGAGTATGGAAGCTTTAGACTTAATGGTTGGAGGTGATATTACATAGAAGACGTGGGCTGAAATTTGGAATATTTGTTTGAACTATTCCAGAGCAACAACAAAAAAAGGATGAGGTTTGAGGGACTTACTCAAAAATACTCCTGGGGTGGGAGTATCTAAGACAGAACTGTCAAACCTCTTGTTGGATTTCAAGCAAGATATCATTAATGATGTTGCTACACAATTGGATACCATGCAAGCACGAAGGAAAAAGGAGGATGATGATAGTATGTTGGCAGAATATCACCCCCATTGTAGAGAAAATAAATGCAACTGTCAATGTAAGCCTATCACTAGCTTGGAATCACAGCATGTGCCTACTGAGTTCAAGGCAATTGATGAAGATGGGGAAGTCCTCTATGTTGCTCAACGAAGGTCGTGGGCTCCAAGATCAGGTATTCCTCAAGACCCACTCCATAATTACGGTGGTAATAGTCAATGGCAATAACAACATGGTAATTATAATCATTGGCAACAACCTTACCAAGGTTGGCAGAAGCCTCACCAAGGTTGGCAACAACCTAACCAAGGTTGGCCGCAGACCAACTAAGGATGGCAGCAACCTAACCAAGGTTGGCACCAACCTCAGCAGGGTTGGCAACAACCTCAGTAGGGTTGGCAGCAAACCCAGAATTGGCAGCAGTACTAGTAGCAGTCAGCTTTGACTCAACCTCCTCAACAGCAAGCCTTAATGCCTCCTACATCCAATACAACCCCTCTAAAACAACCATAGTTACCTGCACAACCTGCACCTAATCCTAATAGTGCAAAACCTTCAGCCCAGCAAAAAATTTATTCCATTACCCTGAATGATATCCATCTAAGATCTGGAACAACGCTTACCTCACCTTAGTAGCCCATTATAACAGAAATAGATGATACAAATGTTGAGTCAGTTCAAGAACCTACCACCACTATTTCTCCTGTAGCCAAGACACCACCATTTCCTAGTAGGTTAACAAAGAAAACCCTGCCAAGCAAAAATCAAGTTGCACTAGACTTACTTGAGCAACTCAAGCAAATGATGGTAAAAATTCCCTTGCTTGATGCAATACAGGAAGTACCTATATATTCAAAAGCTATCAGAGAAGCCTGTGTTAAAAAGACAGGAAGGAAAAAGAAAGACCCAAAGACTATCCATGTCTTTGGACAGCTTTCTGATCTTATGCTTGATAACTGCAAAATGCCTAAGTATGCAGACCCTGGAAGCCCAGTAGTGACCTTCACCGTTCAAGGAGTGCAATTGTAGAACGTCTTAATAGACCTAGGAGCATCCATCAATATAATGACCAAGAAAGTAGTGTCCAAATTAAGCATCATTGGTCTCAGGCAAACGCCAACAATCTTGCAACTAGTAGATAGTTCTACCATCATTCCTGATGGTATGCTAGAAGATGTCACTGTCACATTACATTCATGGGAGTATCTAGTTGATTTTGTCGCACTCTCTCCAAAACCAGTACTAGGGGATATCCTATCATTTTAGGATGACCATGGTTAGCCATAGCAGATGCTTATATTGGATGCCAATTAGGGAAAATGACTATTTTAGATGGAACGAACACTAAAAATTTAACCTTGTATTTGTCTGCTCAGCCTTTGCTACAAGATGATCAAGTTGTTTGGCCAAATATGGATGACTTTGATATGGACATAGATTCTATTCAACAATTGATGATGATCTCACGGGACTCATTTGTAAACATTAAAGAAGATGATGTCATTTCTTCTATCATACTAAATGAGTATGGAACACAACCTGAAACGTCCTCTAAGCAAAAGTGTGTTTTAGAAACCATTCTGCCTTTATCTGTTGAACTGCATTATTTTGAGTCTGCACAGCCTATGCATTTACTCCTACCACATGAGATAGATTCACAACCAATTGTGCAAATTTCAATGGTGAAAAAAGTAGTCAAAATAGCAATTGTTCCAGGAAGAGAATTAAATATAAGCAAGTCCTTATCTCAAGCACAACATCATGATACCTTGTAGCTAGTACAAAAGCACCAGAATGCTTTTGCTTGGGAGTATACAAATATGAAAGGTTTGGATCCTGCACTCTATACCCATAGAATTTATATCAGTCCAGATTATAAACCTGTGAGACAACCTCAGCGTAGGATAAACCCAACATTAAGGGATATTGTCAAAAATGAATTGCAAAAGCTACTCAATGTTGGCTTCATATATCCTATTTCAAATAGCCAATGGGTGTCACCATTGGTTATTGTTCCCAAAAAGGGGGGAAAATGGCGAGTCTGCATAGATTATAGAGAACTTAACTCTACTACCAAGAAGGATCATTTTCCATTGCCTTTTGTTGATCACGTTCTTGACAATCTTGCAAGAAAAAAATATTTTTCATTCTTGGACGGATTTAGTGGCTACAATCAAATCCATATAGCACCAGAGGATCAGGACAAGACCACATTCACGTGTCCATAGGGGACATTTTCTTATGTTGTCCTACCATTTGGTTTGTGCAATGCACCTGCAACTTTTAAAAGAGTTGTCATTAGCATTTTTTCTGACATATCTGTAGATTGTTTGGAAGTATATATGGATGACTTCACCACATATGGACAAACATTTGAAGAAGCCAAGGAAAACTTAGACAAGGTTTTACAAAGATGCAAAGACTACAATTTGTCTTTAAATAGTGAAAAGTGCTTTATGATGATGCAAGAAGGGGTGGTGTTGGGACACTTTATTTCCCCTAAAGGAATTGAAGTAGACCCAACAAAAATAGAAGTCATACATACATTGGTTGTACCAGCTAAATTGAAAGAAGTCAGGAGTTTTCTAGAACATGCAGCATATTATCAGCATTTTATCAAAGATTTCAGTCAAATTACAGCACTTTTATATAAATTGCTCCAAAAAGATGTAGAATTTGTATGGGATTCAGAGTGTACAAAAGCTTTCCTATAGCTTAAGGAAGCCCTCTCAACAGCACCAGTGCTCTAAGGACCAAATTGGGAGTTACCTTTTCACATACACACAGATGTTTTAGATCATGCCATTGGAGTGGTACTTGGCCAAAAGATAGATTTAGTAGAACATGCAATTTACTATATCAGCAAAAATCTTCAAGGAGTCGAGTATAACTACACTGTGACATAGAAAGAACTACTTGTTGTAATTTATGCTCTGAATAAACTCAGACATTACATTATAGGCTACCAAATATTTGTGCATACAAACCACTCTGCTATCAAATATCTGATGAACAAGCCAGCAATCTCTGGACGATTGGCTTGATGGTTGTTACTAATGCAAGAATTTGACATCACCATTATTGACAAGCCAAGAAAAGAAAATGTTGTAGCTGATTTCTTGTCTCAACTCCAAACACCTGATGATCCTACAGCCATAGAAGATAGCTTTCCTGATGAAAATCTCTTCCTTTTGTCAACACAAAACCCTTGGTATGCTGATATTGCCAACTATCTAGCTACTGGCAAAACTCCTCCACATTTTTCTACAAAAGAAAAATGGTTGCTAGCAGCAAAGAGTTTTAATTTCTCATGGATCTCAAGATTCATGTTTTATACTGGACCAGACCAGGTAACACGAAGATGTCTTAGAGAGGATGAAACATATGATGTTCTTTGTGCTTGTCATGACGAGCCTTGTGGTGGTCACTTTGCTAACAAACAAACTGCATTAAAGATTTTGAATACAGTTTATTATTCACCTACACTTCACAAAGATGTGGCTCAGTATACAAAAAAATGTGATAAATGTCAAAGAATGGGTCAACCGACAAAAATAGGTGAAATGCCCCTACAGCCACAGATAGTAGTAGAACCATTTGATAAATGGGGAATTTATTTTGCTAGCCCTATTGAATCACCATCAGAAGGGAAAAGTTACATATTGGTTTGCACTGATTATGTTACTAAGTGGGCTAAAGAAAAACCCATGAAGCATCCTCGTGACAATAATGTTGCCAAGTTTTTGTACAAATGTATCTTTACCAGATTTGGTGTTCCAAGAGAATTACAATCAGATCAAGGGCCTCAATTCACATCTAATCTCATAGCAGCACTCATGGAGGAGTATAAAATTCGGCATGGCAAATCATCTCTGTATCATCCACAAGCCAATGGACAGGTAGAAGTGACAAATAGAGAGCTTGAACATATTCTCACTAAAACAATGTCTTTGCATCAGAAAGATTGGGCAACTAGACTTCCTGAAGCCTTATGGGTGTACAAAACAACATGGAAATCCACTACTGGGTTTATGCCTTTTCAACTCCTAAATGGGAAGACGGTTGTTATGCCCATTGAATTTGAACATAAAACTCTACGGACAGCTTTGGAACTTGATATCACCCTTCCTACAGCACAACAACATCGCATTTTACATCTCAATGAGCTGGATGAATGGCAAAAATCAGCTCTTCATAACATGAAATTAATTCAAAATCAAAGAAAGCAATGGCATGACAAATTCATCAAAGACAGAGAATTTTCTGTTGGTGATTGGGCGCTCCTGTATGATTCACGATATCAGCATCACCAAGGCAAATTTCAGACTTGATAGCTTGGTCCCTATGAAATCATTACAATTTTTAACAATGAAGTAGTTCAACTGTAAACAATTGAAATGATCAAATTCAAACTCCTGGTTAATGGGCATCGCCTGAAGTTATATCATAGACCAACAACCAGGGAAGAATTTCTTCAACAGTTCACCACAGTAGAAACATCTCTTCCTACAGCCACTTTGTCTGAGTCTCCCACTCAGATGCATGCAACCCCTTGAATTTATTTTCAAGGCCTTCATAATAAAAACTTCGCACTCATGCGAAAATTCATTCCTTTTCCACCTCATTCCATCCCATCTTCTTGTCTTTCCATCATCATGTCATCTCACTTTCTCTCGTATGGCAATATTCGGACCATCCTTCCTATCACACCTCAGGTTAGTCACATTCGACCCCTTTGCATTTATTTAATTTTTTATTTATTTAGAAAAGCATTTTATTTCAATTTTAGAATTTGCAATCTTTACGGACTAGTGGGACCCAGTCTCTGCTAGGTTGGGGGGGAGGAAAAATTGAAATCATGAATGCAAAATCAAGGAAATCTTAAGTTGGCATGAAGGATGTACGGGGAAGAGTCATTTTAGTAATGAGCTAGTACCCCTTTGTACTTCCAAAATTTGTGAAATAATGTAAAGAAGGCTAACTATTAAATCATGATTTGGCATAACCCCTCATTAATATGGCGTATGTTTCTAGAATATCTGAAAACAAGGGAGTTGCACTTTCCCCAAAATCTAGAGTTGGCCATCAACAGGATGCCCAGGTATATGATGTTAGGGAGAAGTCAGAAAAGTTATTGGGTACCTCTTCGTTTCCAACCGCCCATACTCTTACATCCTATGCTTGGAAAGTATGATTCATTTGTTGAATATAACATAATTGCCGAAGAACAAAAATGGGAAAGGTTGAAACAAAATCATGGATATTTTAATTATAGAGCTCATGAATCAGGGGAGAAAATTGCCAATGATCTCAGGCTACGGATGAGGATCAGAAACCTATAGAGGCTGAAGGGACTAGCCTCAAGACGGTTGGGGAGAAAAATGATGACATGAAGAAATAGAAGGCTTATTAGCCCTTTTGTGAACATTTATCTATAACATACTAAACTTTATCATCTTTTAGTATAAATTTTTTTGAACTTTTGATGTATAAAGTATGGACATAGGGCATAAAAATGACAATCGAAATTATATCTAAAAAGGGGATCATTTTGTGGTAAAAATCTTTCTTCATAAATGTTTGATATGGGTAGATCTTCCTACAGTAGAAGAGATTGCAAAAACTGTTAGTTGAATAAGTAAATGTCTTTTCTTTATAAACTAATAAATAAAAATAAATGTTTGTGGAAAGTCTTGTGTGTGTTAAACATTGATCGCAAGGATACAAGATGAGCGGGAGTTAAACAAACTGCGAAGGAATAGTGCTAAGGCATTGATGCTATTAAAAAGAGCATTATGACACCGTTGCAGCTAGAATATTTGGCGACAAAGTCAAAAGGGACCTGTCTTAATGAATAACAAAGCGGGACCTGATAAAGCGGCCGAGCAAGGAAGTAAGCATCAAAGCAATCAGTTAAACATGCAACGCATGATACCTAGATTCTTGGAAGTTGTTTGAAATTAGATAAATGAGCAGATCTAGCATTTGCTATGATCTCTATATTTGTGGGGAATTTAAGGGAGAAATAATGTCTTTCCAATTGCAAGTTTGCAATCGTAAAGTTGTAATTGACTTTCCTTCATGAGAAAGTCGTAGTTTTAGGAGTTTGTTGTTCTTCCTTCCTTTTAAATAAGACCTCATCTGTATCTATGAGGTTAAGTAGTGAATAGACAGACAGAGTTGATAGACATCTTACTGTTTTTCCTAAGTTATTGTAATACTGCATATTTGATGAATACATGCCTTCACTGAGTTTCTACACTTTTATCTGAGCTTATCTTTCCTTCATTCTTCCGTGGGGGCCCACACGGAAGGTGGAGTTTACTTTAGTAAGTAGGAGTTAGACTCATTTTTCTAAGTTAAGATAGAACTATTGTTCCTGTAGCCACTGAAAACAGAACCAATCACTGTTCTTGCAGCAGTAGGTGCATAGATGTATGGCTAAATAATTAGAATTTCCTTCCAAGTATTTGATAGTTGTCTTTCCTTTGGATAAACTAGATTTCCTTAAATGGTTATTGCATTCAAGGTAGTAATGATTTTTAGTGAAAACTAGAGCATATACTTTGCAGACATCATCTCAAGTTCACGCTCCTGGATTGACATTTGATGAAAATCAGCATAGTACTTTGGTAGTAAGGGATGTCCAATCCTATAACTAAAAAGGTGTTATATTGATTACACACTCCTCTAGGCTTCATTCTAGTAACAATCTCAAAAGGTGTATTTCTTGTACTTCTATTCACAGAATTATTATAAGCAAATTTAGCTTGTGTCAATACCATTTTCTAATTACTTGGCTTATTCCCAGCTAAACATCTCAGAAAATTACCCAACTTCTATTTATAACCTTTGTTCGTCCATCTATTTTTGGATGGAATGTAGAACTAAACTTCAATTCAATACCCATCTTCTTCCACAAGGTCTTCCAAAAATAACCAACAAACTTACTGTCTCTATCAAAAATAATACTTCTTGGTAATCCACGCAATCTCACAATCACTTTTTTGAAAAATTCAGCAATATGTTTAGCGTCTGATGTCTTCTTACATGGTATTAAATGAGCCATCTTAGAAAATTTTTTCACAACAACAAATATAGAATCATACCCCTTCGTTGTTTTAGGCAATCCAAGATCAAAATCCATATGATATCACTCCAAGGTTTCTTAGGAATAGTAATAGGTGTATACAAACTATTATTTTGACTCACTCCTTTTGCAACTTGACAAACTGCGCAACTCTTTACAAATTTTTGAACATCCTTATACATTTGTGGCCAATTATACTTCTCTTTTAGCAAACTCAATGTCTTATCAATTTCAAAATGTCTAGCCAATCAACCACCATGATTTTCCTTAATCAGATTCAACCTCATAGAAATTCTAGGAATACACAACTGAATATCTTTGAACAACATACCTTCTTGAATAAAATACTCATCCAACTTACTTATGTGATCTATCAAATTTGGTGCTTTGCACTCTCTCCATGCCTCAGAAAACTCAGGATCAACATCATACAACTCTTTCATTTCATCAAAACCAAGAACTTCAACCTTTATTTCAAGCAACAAGGAACATTTTTTACTCAATGCATTAGCAACTCTATTAGTAACTCCACTCTTGTGCTTAATGACAAATGTAAAATTCTGCAAATACTCAACCCACTTCATATGTCTCTAATTCAATTTCTATTGACTTTCCAAGTATTGTAAAGCTTTATGATCAGTATATAGCACAAACTTCTTAGGAATCAGATAATGTCTCCATTTCTTCAATGCTTGGACAATAGCATAAAATTGTTGATCATACACAAAATGTTTCCTTTTAGAATCATTCAACTTTTCACTAAAGAAAGCAACAGGTTTACCTTCTTGACTTAATACAACTCTGATTGCACTACCACTTGTATTACATTCAACTTGAAATACTTTTTTGAAATTAGACAAAGCCAATACAGGTAATTCAGCAACCTTTTGTTTCAAAGTCTCAAAACTCTTATCAACTCCATGTGTCCACTTGAATTCCTTTTTATGTCCTCTTATTGTCTCAATCATAGCATTACAAACAGAACTGAAATTCTTTATAAACTTTCTGTAAACACTAGCCAAACCATGAAATGATCTTACCTCATCCACATTCTCAAGTGTAGGCCACTCCAAAATTGCCTTAACCTTCTCAGGATCCATCTTCAATCCATTAGCTGAAATCACAAATCTCAAATACACAATCTCCTCTCGCATAAAAGAACACTTTTTTAGAGTAATCAGCAACTTTTCCTCTATCAACCTCTGCAATACTTGTCTAATATGCTCAAGATGTTCTTCCTTAGTCTTACTGAATATCAGAATGTCATCCAAATAAACAATCATAAACTTACCCAAAAATCTTTTCAAATTTTCATTCATCAACCTCATGAAAGTACTAGGTGCATTAGTAAAACCAAAAGGCATAATCAACCATTCATACAAACCATCTTTTTTCTTGAAAGCAGTCTTTCATTCATCACCTTCTCTGATTCTAATCTAATGATAGCCACTCTTCAAATCAATCTTGTTAAAATGCTTTGCTCCACTCAAACAATCTATTATGTCATCCATTCTTGGTATAGGAAACTTATATTTTCCTGTGATTTTGTTAATAGCTCTTAAATCAATACACATTCTCCATTTTCCATTCTTTTTAGGTGCTAATATAGTAGATACAGCACATGGACTCAAACTTTCTTTGATTAATCCCTTTTGTAGCAATTCATGCACTTTTCTATTAAGTTCTTCATTCTCTATAGGTGTCAATCTATATGGTGCTTTGTTTGGAAAACTAGCTCCAGGAATCAGATCCATACAATGACTTATACTTCTTACTAGAGGTAAACCCTCAGGAATATCCTTAGCAATGATATCTTTATACTCATTCTACAATTTCTATTGTCACTTTGTCATTATCAACTTCTACTGCAACTCTCGGTCCTCTTAGAACTATAGCAAAACAAACTTGATTATTCTTTACTTCCTTTTCAAATTTCTTTCCATTAACCATGCAAACTTTTATTGCAGTACAACTGACCTCATCTAGACTTTCAATCAAAGGTAGCAATATTTGTTTCTTCCCATTCACCCAAAGAGTATATTGATTCAATTTTACATCATGCACAGCATATCTATCATATTGCCAAAGTCTACCCAACAAAATATGACAACAATCCATAAGCATAATATCACACAAAACTTCATCAAAGTAATGTCCAATTTTGAACATCACAATACATTACTCACTTACCAATATCTTATGCTCATCTTTGATCCATGAAACATGATAAGGTTTGGAATGTTTTAGCCTCTGCAACTACAACTTGGTAACCATCTCTTTTGATGCCAAATTTTTTGAACTTTCACTATCAATGATCACCTTGCAACATTTTCTAGCCATCTTACATCTGGTCTTGAAAAGACTTCTTCTAAGGATAGGTTCCTCATCAGTTCCTTTATTACATAAGGTTCTTCTCACCATCATATTTTTCTCCATCCTCAAGTCCACTTGGTGAACTCTTAATGTCTCCTTGAATCACAACATTTCTATTATTCTACACACTTTTAGAAGATCTACATTCAAAATATCTATGCCCTTCTTTGCCACATCTAAAACAATTACCACAAAAACTACTTCTAGAATAAGAATTACCTCTTCTTCGGTAAGATCCAGTACCTCCTCGGTATGAGCTATCACCTTTCCACTCAGTCTTGTCTTTGTCATCATTCTTCCATTCAGATTTTCCTTTATCCTACACAAAATTTTTAGATCTGACACCTTCACCATAAGACCTACCTTTGCTTCTCTGGAATCTACCACCTCTACCTCTTTGTCTTTGTTCATGCTCCTTTGTTAAGATCTCAGCTTTCAAGGCACATTGATATGCTTCTTCCACACTTTCCAACTTCACAAAACTTATTTCATCTTGAATTCTAGATCTCAATCCATTTATGTACCTTGCAATTTTCTCAACATCATCATCCACATGTCCAAATCTGATGTCCAATCTATAGAATTCCTTGGTATACTCTTTCACAATCGTGTCCTTTTGTTTCAAATTTTTCATTTTTCTCAATAAGCTAACTTGGTAATCAACAAGAAGAAATTTGTTCTTTACCTTGTTCACCATCTTCGGCCAAGTTCTGATCTTCTCCCTTCCTCTCCTTTGTCTATCAGTTTGCAAATGCTCCCACCATAGTGAAGCATGACCTTTCAACCTAATAACTACAATCTTCACCTTTCTATAATCAGAAGTTTTTTCATACTCAAAGAACTTCTCCACATCTGAGATCCAATCCAGCACAGCATTGCTATCCAAATTTCCATCATAAGGAACAACTTCTACAGCGGGCTTTGAATTTTCCCTAGACAACACTTGCAACAATATTTCCTCATCTTGATCTTCTTCAAGTTTCAGATTTAAGTTTGGTGTTGCTACTTCATCATCACTTACATCATCAAGATGTGCTCCTCTCCTCTGGGTTGTCTCCACAACATCTAATCTAGTTGCAATTTGTCTTAATTAATTTAATATAGCATTATCAGCATTTCCTCTACCACAAACCATCTTTACAAATCAAGTTCCTGCAAGATCATAAATCTCTACAAGTTATAGGTCAAATCCACAGATCTACAACCCTACAACCAATATCCAAATAGGGTTTTACACGATCCAATCTCCACAAGGATGAACCTCAAGCTCTAATACCACCTAACACAAGGAGGGATAGGGAAAACTAGGGCCAATCGCACACCCAACTCTCTGAACCACCCTGCAAGAGTTAACACAACGGAAATCTAACATAGAATCAACAACCAAAGGAGGAAGAGAAAACACTTTCATTGATTCTTCAAATATTCATCATACATGCCTAATTGTAAGGCCTTCTGGATTACAGCCAGATACAAAATACTTTCATATTCAAAGATCCAGCAGCAAATTCGTACATTCCAGTTCTACTCCAAATCCTCTATAAAATTCTTAACTACCTAGCTCTAAGCCTAAAAACTCTACTTATACTAGCCAAAATGGCTTAAAGATCATTCCATAACATAGAGAAGCCACAAGCCAGATCTCAAAAAATATTAAATGAAAATAAACCTAACATTAAATACACAAGTTGGCCTGCATTAGCAATTAAAAATCCAGGAATCGATGTCTGAGAAAAATCATGATATCTCCTAGCTCTGATTGAATTAGAACTCACACTTTGAATTGTACGTATATATTTAAGTCCTTTACAACCCCTTAAGTGTGCAAAGGTTGATTCATCAAGCAAAAGTGTGCGTTCATTCTAAAAGTCAAGCCAGAAAACTATCGCGTAGAAGTGCCAGAAATAGATGCTCCAGGAGAATTGCCATGTCTCCCAACTTATAAGGAGTTAGAACTTGCGCCTTGGATCATAGATAGTACTCTAGGCTCTCTTCAATCCCTAAAGTGAATATCTTTCATTCATTATGAAAAATTAGTTGCATAATCTACAACAGGCACCCAAAAACCAGAAAACACAGTTTCAACAAAACACAATTTCAGCAACAAGATAAGAACTAAAAATATGTAGGATAGCAATGTGACCCAAGATGCTCGAGCATCACAATTTTCCCATAGTGACCTAGTTGAATCAATTCTTGCATCTCCAAAATTATTTGGTCACTTGTCATCATGTATTTTAAACTTCATGGGCTACTATTATTGAACCCAATTGATGAAGGGTGCTCCCCTTAATACCACAAACATGCAACAGAAATATAGAATCAACAACAATTTGAGAGAAAAAAATATGGGATTCTTATTATCTCCACAAGTGTGGAATTACAATATTCAAACCCATATGGGTGCCTTCCTTACAATAGTCTACAAGAAATAGTTGTGACTATCACCAAGAATTGCCCTAGGCAACCTATAGGCCTTCCTTGTATAGGAATTTTTCACTACCCAGGAAGGTTCTAGATACAAAGCCCCAACCCTTGAGGTCGACCAACCTCATATCATATTATTTCATTACACTCTATAACATAGAATTGGCTCAATTTACAAGTTATATTTTCGGATGGCCCACTTCTGGATACCATAACTAATAAATTGTCTAATGGACTATTATTACCCCTTTTCAAAAATGGCGGCTAAACTTCTACAGTAGTTGATCGCTCAAGCATCCATCGGTCGAGGTTTGACCTTATTTTAGAGCCATTTAGCCTTCATCGTTGAACCTGAAATGTGGATAGTCAAAATTCATACTAAAAATCTGCAATAATTGCACTGATACATATGATATGTAAATGAAACTCATCTAATAGGATGATATGTCTAAGATGAACCTTCACATATGCAATTAGAACAATATGATCCATAAGACCAACTAACAAACCTCAAATAGAAAATCTACACAATATTAGCCCTTATTGAAATTACAAAACTAGAAACTGAAATCTTTTTGGGTGATGCAAGATTGCCCTTACACCCAGGACGCTCTCGCATCAAACACCCGGGGTAATTTGAGAAGTGACTTTGCCACATCTCAAGTAGTTAGAGGAAAACCAAGATAGTCAACATCCTCCCTTGTCAACCATAATGAATTCTCCAATGTCCTCTCTCTCCATTTGACTAGATACTCTTCATATGATATGTTATGTGTACTCCTTCCAATACAACTGTCTAGTATCTCCTCAATTTCCTTTCTGGCTAAAGTAGTTGTTGGAATATCCCACTGTGATTTTGTGACCTTATCTTCAATAGCTCCTTCATAATATTTTGTCAAGTCTAAAACATTGAATATTGGTAAATATTTAGTTCATTAGGAAACTCTATTTCAGGGGCATTTCCAAAATCATACTTTTTAAGTATCTTGCATGGTCCAAACTTCTTCGTCTTGAAGTTATTATATGTACCCACTGGAAATAAATTCTTCCTCAAATGAACCATGACTTCATCTCCAATATGAAATTCCTTATACCTCCTTTTATCATATGCCTTAGCCTTGTACTATGTATTTATCCTTGTAATGTGCTTTCGCACCTCCTTATGGATGGTTGTCAAATGATTTGCAAAATCCTCAACTTCAAAACTAATTATCTCTCCTTTTTCCAACTTCCTCAACTGAGAAGCATTTATGGAACTGCTCCCATACACAATCTGGAATGGTAATGAATTGAACTTAAAATCTATCTTCAATTTCTTCCACAATGTATGCCAGAAATAGCCAACAAATTTGGTATCTTGATCTGAAACTATACTCTTTGATAGACCATGTAGTCTCACCACTTCTCTAAAAAAAATACTTTTCCACATGAACATCATCACTAGTCTTCTTGTAGGGAATAAAATGTGTCATCTTTGAAAATTGTCATCCACCACAAGTATTGAATCATGCCCTCGTTGAGTCCTTGCTAAACCAAAAATGAAATCCATGCAGACATCCTCCTACGACTTCTCTGGTATAGGTAATGGTGGATAAAACCCCATATTTATCTTCACTCCTTTCTCCATCTGACCTATTCTGCACAAACTTCTTGACATCTTGCATCAATTGTGGCCAATAATAATTCTCAGCAACCAAAGCAATGGTTTTATCTCTACCAAAAATATCAAGTCAATCCTCCATTATGCTTCTTGATGAGATTCTCCCTTATAAAGCTTCTTGGAATGCACAATTGGCTTCCTTTGAATAGTATACGGTCCTAAATTATGAAATCTCACTTTGTCATGTCAAGTGTAACAGATTATGGACAAGCTTTCCAAACTTAACCAAAATCAAGATCATCTAGATACAAACTCTTGAGTTCTTTGAACCGAACCACCTCAATCTACATTTATGTCAATAAAAGTTATCTCCTACTAGGAGCATATGTAACTCTATTACACTTTCCACTCTTGTGTTTCAAAAGAAATACATAATTGTGCAAAAACTCAACCCATTTCAAATGTCTTTGGTTCAATTTCTCTTGACTATTCAGATATTGTAAAGCTTGATGACCAGTATATAAAACAAACTCCTTAGGAAGAAGATAATGTCTCCACTTCTTCAATGCTTGAACTATATCATATAAAAAAATTATCATAAATAGAACATTTTCTTTTGGAATCATTCAATTTCTCACTAAAATAAGCAACATGCCTACCTTCTTGGCTCAAAAAAACTCCTATTGCAGTACCACCAGCATTACAGTCTACTTGAAACACCTTATTAAAATCTGGAAATGCTAAAATGAGTTGTTTTGTAACTTTTTGTTTCAAAAAATTGAAACTCATATCTTCTCCTACAGTCCACTTAAATTATTTCTTATCTCCTCTCATTATTTCAATCAAGGTTCCACAAATATTGTTAAAAAATCTAATAAACTTTCTGTAAAAACTAGCGAGTCCATGAAAATATATTACCTTTATAGCACTCCTTGGAGTAGGTCATTTGAGGGTAGCCTTCACTTTCTTAGGGTCCATTTTAAGACCTACTAAAATTACAAATATCAAGTACACCAACTCCTCCTTTACAAAACTACACTTCTTCAAATTAATTAGCAACGTTTCTCCTTCAACTTCTCAAACACCTTACAAATATGCATTATATGCTCCTCTAATGTCTTACTAAATATTAGAATATCATCTAGGTAAAGAATGACAAACTTACCCATAAATTCCTTCAGAACCTCATTCATGAGCCGCATAAAAGTGCTCGGTGCATTGGTTAGCCCAAAAGGCATGACTAACTGCTCATGCAGTCATTCCCTTATCTTGAAGGAAGTCTTCCATTTATCTCCTCCTCTAATTTGAATCTAATTGTACCCACTCTTCAGGTCTATCTTTGTGAAATACACTACTCTACTCAAACAATCCATGATGTTGTACATCCTTGGTAATGGGAATCTATAATTGATTGTGATCTTATTTATAGCTTGATAATTTGTACACATCCTTTATTCCCCCTTATTCTTTGGTGTTAATACTACCAATACAACACATGGACTCAGACTCTCTCAAATCCACCCCTTCTATAGCAACTCATGTACTTGTTAGTTCAACTTTTCACTTTTTACTAGTGTCATTTTGTGCATTGCCTTGTCTAGAAAACTAGTTGCTAGAATCAAGTCCATCGAGTGACTGATCTTTCTCATTGTTGGTAATCCATCAGGCACATTATCGAATACAATATGTACCTCTTCTACTTCTTCTTTACCATCTTTTGGAATTATAGCAAAACACATATGCTCATGCCTCATACCCTCTAGGAATTTCTTTCCATCAACAAAACATATTATGGCGGCACTACATACCTTTCCTTCTTTCTCCTTCAATGGCTTCATCTTATGTTTCACTTCATCCTTTGTTAGCATGTAGGTATTCACACAACCATCATGTACAGAATGCCTTTCAAACTATCACGGTCTACCCAACAACATATGACATATGTCCATAGGTATGACATCACAAAGTACCTTATCCTATTATCTTCCAATCTTGAACTTCACTAGGCATTGTTCAGCGACCATGACCTTGTGGTCATCTTGCACCCAAGCAATATAGTATGGACGCGGATATTTCTGCCTCTTTAGTTTTAATTTTGTGTGACCATCTTTTCTAACACCAGATTGTCAGTGTTTCCACCACCTATCATCACATTACAACATTTATCTAATACTTGCACCTTGTGAGAAACAAGCTCCTTCTTTGATCAGGTTCATTCTCACCACTCGACATGACTCTTCTGTTAAGTATGACTTCTCTTTTAGCATCTTCAAAATGTGATGATTTGGCATCTTCATTGGCATGCACAACTCTAAACTATCCTTCATTTCTCTTGTTTGTCCTTCCTTGGCACTAGGGACATTCAAATGCCCTATGCCCTTCTTCTCCATAATGAAAACATGTTTCATGAAAACCTCATTTACCATATCCGTTTCATCTTCCTCTTCCTCACAGATCTCTATTATTCTGATCATGGGAAAAATTAGAATTATTTCCCCTTTGGTTTCGATTACTACTATTAGCCTCATCTTTCTTCTTTTGATCATCATTTCGGCCTCCATAAGACAGACTTCCAGATCTTCCACCATCACCTCTTTCACTTTGTCGACTGTCAAACTTCTTGTTCAGCTTTTCTTCTACCTTTAGGGTAAAAGTACAGATTTGTGTCACCGTTTGTGATACAAAAACTTGTTTTGGTCAAATCTCATTTCTCTATCAAAACTCTTTTTTTTTTAAAAGCTAAAAATACCCTTTTATAGATCTCAGATTCAATATCATCATTATATAAAAAAATTTAGTGTTTTGATTAGTTATAATATGTTATAATCTCAAAATATTATAAGTTGATATTTCAACATTTCAGAAGATGTCTCAAAAAATGAAAAAAATTAGTAAATCATATCAAAAAAATTTTTAAAATAATATTTATCACTAGAGGAGAGAATCATCTTCACGACTATGTAATTTTTTTTCAAGAAGGTATAGATTTGATAGGGAAGTTTTGATGGGAGAAAAAAATTGTTGGATTCTGACAAGGTTGAACTTGAGTACTTATGACAAAGAAATTATACATCAAAAATAATTATTTCTTTTTTTGTTCACTAGCTATACATGTCATCTATAAAATATTTTCAAATCAGAACAAAAAAAGATGATTTGCACATACTTGTTTGATGGGAACTACATCCTATAATTTTTTACAGTTAAAAAAGTGACTTCAAAATAAAATAAAATAAATAAATTCTTAGTTAAAAAAATTATAAAAATTATAGGCATAAAATTCATACAATTCTACACATTTCATCAGTTTACATCATCTTCATATTTTAAACACAAATACTATTTTTTTTGTCATTAATGTTGAACTGTCAAATTCTGATATCACGTTTCTTTATAAAAGGTGACACAGGTTTGTGCTTTTACCCTTTAGGGAAAACTAGTATGCCTCCTTAGCTCCTTCTAAATGGTTGGCCTCAACCCATTAAGTAATGAGAAACTTTCTAGATGTGTTTTCTTTTGCATGGCTCGTTCTTATGAGAACTTGGTAGAACTCTTATGTATACTCTTGGACATATCTTCTCGCTTGCTTCAACCCTTTGATTTTCTTTATCAAATCAAGCTCATAATCAACAGGAATGAATTATCGCTTGAATTTAGAATTCATTTTATCCCATCTTGTGATTTTATCCTTTTCTCTTCTATTCTGCTCTAATAGAATCTCATGTCAACAAATCTTCGCATGACCCCTTCAGTTTGGCTTTCACAAATTTGACCCTATTCGAAACTTCAATATCTTCATACTCAAAGTATTCTTTTAATTCATTGATCCAATCAATCAATTCCTTCAAGTTAAGATTTCCCAAAAATGTAGGAACCTCAAACTTAGGTCTTTTTCCAATCTTGGGAATGACCCTAAAAAGATTTTCCTCCTCTGGATTCAAACCTTTCTTTTAAAATTTTGTCTCGATGTTTCCTTCTTCTCTTTCATCCTCATTTTCATCTCTCATGAGAAGATCCATTCCTCCATGCATATGTTCTTTCAATGCTTACATTTGTCTCTGGAGGGCTCTAAACCCCTCGGGTGTCACACCTCTAGCCCTTCCACCACATTCTCTTTGTGGAAGCGCTTCCACACTTTCGTTGAAACCCTAACAAAAATTGCCTCACAATCGACGATCTATCTGTATACTTAGCCCAAACCACAGTCTAGTACAAACTGCCTCACAGTTGATGATCGGTTTACACACTCGAGAACTTACCCTTTGATACTACTTGATGAAGGGTGCTCCCCTTAATACCACAAACACACAATAGAAATATAGACTCAACAACAATTTGAGAGAACAAAATATGGGCTTCTCATTATCTCCACGAGTGTGGAATCACAGAATTCAGAATTACAATATGCAAACCCATATGGGCACCTTCCTTACAACAGTCTGCAAGACAGAGCTATGACTATCACCCAGAGCTATTTTAACCTACAGGTCTTCCTTATATAGGAATTTTTCACTATTTGGGAAGGTTCTAGATAGAAAGCCCTAACCCTTGAGGCCTACCAACCTCATATTATATTATTTCATTACACTTTATTACATAGAATCGGCTCAAGATAATTTACAAATTACATTTTCGAATGGCCCACTTCTGGAGACCATAACTAAAAAAGTGTTGACCCGATGGGCTATTATAACCCCTTTTTGGAAACAACAGCTAAATTTCTATAGCAATTGATTGTGCAAGCATCCAACTAGTTGAGGTTTGACCTCTTTTCAAAGCCATTTAGGCCTTCATCATTGAACTTGAAGTTTGGATAGCCAAAATTCATACCAAAAATCTGTAATAACTACACTGATACATATGATATGGAAATGAAACTTGTCTGGAAGGATGATAAATCTAAGATGAACCTTCACATATGCAATTAGAACAATCTGAACCCATAAGACCAACTTACTAAAATTAGCAAGCTACCTCAAATAGAAAATCTGCACAAGAATAGCCCTTATTGAAATCATAAAAGTGGAAATAGAAATCTTTTTGGGTGATGCAAGATTGCACTTACACCCAGGATTCTCTTGTAACACTAATATTTGTCATTGTATTAGTGTATTATTTATCAAGGTCTCTTACTTCAATCCATATTATCTCATATAGGAGTAATCACTTCTTTACCTTTTCATAAACCACTCAAGGCTCTCAAACACCTTTGCTTTTTTTTTGGATTAGAGCTCAAGAAGATTGAACTTGGATTCCTTTGAATCTCAAGCTTTTTAGAATTGACTCATTTTCATTGCATATGGTTTTATTGGGAGGTCAACCTTGCCTCCCTTTTAAGCCTATGTTACAAATTTAGCACACTTTAGGGTGTGAACTACTTTTAGCACTTCAAAATATAGAAATTATGTTTTTTTTTTTTTTGGTTGCATAGTTGATGTTTATTTCTTATTTACACTAAATCTATGATTTGTTCCAATGTCTTTATGTCAATTTAGGTGCAAGTAGTTTAGGACCACTAGAATGAAGCACTTGTGTTGTTGTTGATGTCATCTCCTATCTCCCACTAAGGCCATTCCTCTCCATGTAGATACAAACATGGACATAGCCAACTTACCAAAGAATATTACGGCTTATATTTGCATGGCTCTTTGTCACCTTTCAAGAAAGCTAGGGACCATTCCACCTAATACTTTTGATAGTCTTGCCAACACTCGGTCATTTTATAGTCTCATGGGTGTAGCTCTTCTAGCTATCCAAATTCTAGCAATTTTCTTGGCCTGCATATGAGAAATTTCACAAATTTGTGGTTTAAAACATCTAGACAAAGATAAAAATCAACAAAAAGAATAGGCAGTTAGGATGGGAGCAACCAGCTTGGCCAAGCATCTATTGTGTGTATGGCTATTTCAATTTCCCATATGCACGTGCATCCCTGTGCGTGTGTCCTTGCATTGCGGTGGCTTTTTCCAAACCTATGTTTGCATTGGTTTTTTCTATAGGTTTTGGCCTCTCATATAATGTTAGGGAGACTAATGTGGCTGTTGGGTTTGCTTATGGAGGGCTTGTGTGTTCTTCTACTGGTGTCAAGGTCCTGATGGATGTTGTTGATGATAGTTTCTCGACTCGTGCTCCTTCTGCAGTAGTGGATAGTAAGAAAGGCATCGCTACTTTCGCTCCCCCAGTTTCTGGGTGTATTTTATCTTTAACAATGGAGATTTTGAATGGGTCCCCATTTTCCCAACCTCTTATTGATGAAGCGATCTTGCTGGAAGATTTGATATGGAAGGAGGTTTTTGTTGATGTGGGGGTTTTGGGGGGCATGAAAGGGCCCTCTTACACCCAAACTATGTGTAATGGTGGGAGTTTGGAGGTTTCTACTAAGCTAACAATCTCTAAACACTTTCCCACATGTAGCCTTGTTTCAATCAATCTAGAAAAAGATACAATTTCAAAGATTGAGCAACGGACTGAGGCCTTTGATGTGGATGCAGTTATTTGTCAATTTAGGGCTTCTAGCCCTCTCTCAAGGAGCTCCATACTTGGATCTCTAAGCATTGGGATCCATATCTTACCAACTTTGTCTAGATCTTCTCTCTGGTAAAGGATTTTTTTATTGTTAGATTCAATAATGTGAATTAAAGGAGAACCATTCCATGTGATCATTTCTTCACACGGTAAAACTGCTTCCCTTTGATGATTAAAAGCACTTCCAAGAGATATTATTCTTTGTAGTCCTATTGTCTCTTGGACACAATTGTTAGATTATAAAGCCCTTCTGTTTAGATTTAAAAGTGCTTAATATCGAGCATGTTGCAACTAAATGTGAGACTCAAAGAATCAAATCTAAGAAACCCTCCTCATGGTGGTTGGGTGCTTTACGGTAGCATTATACAATGATCAAAATGCCTAAATCTGTTGGGGAATTTCCCTTAGATTCTATTGTTATTACTCAACGACAGGATGGTGATGTTGCCCCTTCTCCTGGTCTTTTGCTAGCAGTTGGGTCTAGTCAGATGGATGTTGTTGTTGTGGTCCTTCATGTGGTTGGTTCTATTAATGGAGCCTTTGGTGTTACTTTTACTGTTTTTGCTAATCATAAAAAGATTGATGTTGTTGGTCCACTCCAGCATGGTGTTGTTGAGTTTGTTGTGGCTAGAGTGATGTGGCTTCCATGCGAAAGATTAATGATGTTGGTCATGTCCAAAATGGCTTTGTTGAGGGTGGATCTTGTGTTTTTGGTTTTTATAATGTTGGCATTGCATTAATGATGTCGGTTCTATTGGTTCTATCAGTTCAATTAATACTATAGCCTAGCACTCTATGGCAGCCAAGATTGAAGAGGGATGGATTACGGTTAAAAGAAAAATATTCAAAGAAATTTCTCTCATTTTCTTCTAATTCCCACAAGAAGGGGGTTAAGGGGAAATCTTAAAATCAATTGTATTTTTTTGTAGGGTGGTATGTTTATTAAGTGCTTTTCCTTCCCTTGACCACTAGTTTGTGTAGGTGGAGGTTGTGGGTTGTATGGGCACCCCCTTCTCTGTCTATGGATTGTTTTATCTCTTCCTCATTTTTCTTTGAAGAGCATATTGTATATCTTTCGGTTTGGCTTGCAAGTTGCTATGCTTTGCACTTGCTTTGTATTTGGGTTTCAGGGTCCCTTTAAAACCTATTTTACTTAATCAAAAACATCAAGATGAAGATCAAGAAAAGGGTGCTCTTAAGGATTAAGAGTCAATTACTAATAGTTTCATCCTTGCTAATATATTGGGAAAATTAAATTATCATGATCACCTGGCAATGGTGTAGTTCTCATCACTTATGCTTTGATGTTTCTTGATGTTTTGGATTGGCCCGATAAGAATTTATTTTGTTGTTTAAGCTTCATCCCACATATGCTTTAAGAGTGGGTCTTCCACCACACCTCACTTTTGTAAATTGATAATTGTTTTGGAACCATTGAGGTTAACCCATCTTGACAATCAATATATACAAGATTATGAACTATTTTATGTATTAAATACAACATTAGTGGTATTATCTAAAAGTAATTAAAGTCCTAAACCAGCCACATTAAATTTTACTAGCAAAAGAAAAGTATGCCATCTACTTTAATTGTAAAAGTCTAATCATCCAATTTATAAAAAGGGATGAGAAATGTAAGTGGTGCAATAGAAAAAGAGATCACCATTGTTCTAATGCTTGCAATAGCTAGCATAATTAGAAACATGGAGATTCTCATTTAGTCTTCACATGATATTTGATTTAATTATTAGTTGTAGCGATGGTGACCATTATGTTTTTGATCATGTATTATTTATTGTTTTTGTTGATGTTTGTCGAATCTGCTGCAAATGTAATGGCATTGCCTGTATTGAGGTATATGTTTTCCATATGCAACATCCTCTCCTTATATTGAACATAGGTCATGAATAGACATGTCCCTTCATGGGACATGTCTATTCAATAATCAAATGATTATTCTATATAAACTTAACTACTGTTATATATATGTTTATCAAATATCACATATATCAGAGGACATAAGTATAATTATAAGAGTTAAGAATAACTCTCTAACTAATCTGTACATTAACACTCCCTCTTAGATTAGTGGGGTAAACACATATAAGAGGTCTTTGATCAGAAGACTTCTTTTATTCAATGTCAAATATAAAACATTGTAACACGTGAGAGTTTGGCCTACAAGAATATCAATTTCATGATATTCACCAATCTCTCAAAAGCAATGGCCTATCAAAAACATCAACTTAATGATGATCACCAAATGCTTAATGTGGTAATGGCCTATCAAAATATCAGGGCATGATATACACCAAGTACCGAAAATATATATGTATACAAACAACTTGTAGATAATCAACTTAATGATATCAACTGCCTAGTTGTTTGATTTACAAGATAAGGCCCTTACATGAAACACTTTCACAAAAATGAATCATGCTACAAGTTATTGTAAGGACGTCACTTTACAACAACTTCTCCTATACAAGTGATAATCATTTAGAAGTTGTCACTTCTTCATGATGTACACAGGGGACAAGCTCATACATGAATAACATCAAAAGTTCACATGAAGTCTCCACGAATACTGGCATGTGGTGTTGTCACAACATTCACCATAAACATATCATAGAATAAGGTTTCTCCCTCTTAGTATGATATCAAATTTTCTGACCTCTTAGCACAAGGTTCTCTCCGATGAAGTGATAGACTTCCTCTAAATCAATAAGATCGAGTTCACTGAAGGTTAACCAAATAGCATCCTCAATCTTCTCCCTCTAAATCTTAATCTCCCTCTTTTTCCTGCAAGAACATTCGTGGAGAAAAAGATCAGGGCATGTGGCTCTTATAGTGCATATATAAAGAAGAATATGTTAACATTGATTTAAAATGTTAGTAAATTGACTCATGCCTATTACTACCAATCATAAATGATTATAACATAGCTCTTTGTTTTATATTATCAATAATAATTCTTTAAATAAGATATAATAGAAAATACTAATTAAAATATAGTTAGACCTTCACTTTACCATTTAAAATTCCATGATGAATCACCTCATATTAGGCTTGCTACACTTAATCACTTTTGAGTTAGCGGTGGGTCCTTCACATTCAGCTCAACTCGACCACCAAATTTGTCAGATTTTCCAAGGATCAAGGTGAAGTCATTTATGTTATCGCTTTTCGTGGGTGATATTTGTCAAACCCCTCCAGATCACATCTTAATTTATCTTGCTAAGAATGTCTGATTAGTATGTGATATCTTGTCAGATTTATTTGATGATTTGTGATCAATCCAATCAGCAGTGACTTCCGCTATATGGATCCAAGGGTAGATGCTTCTGATTATTTTATCAATGGTATAAGTGCCAGCCTTGTTTGATGTTCAGAGGATTCATGCTAAATCGTTTTCAATAGAGCGATGCCCTTTTTTTAAAGAGATTGAATTCAAACATTTATTTGGCCTATCTTCTCTTGCAGGGTCCATAAGGAATAATCATGCACTATGAGGTAGTTAAAGTCCTTCCACCCTGGCAGTAGCAATAGTTATCTTTGAATATGGGTCGTCTTTCCTTCCACTGACCACGGTTATATTGGTATTCAGGTTTCCTTGTGTATTCCCCTCGTTGGTGGTATTGTCTACAATGGGTGATTCTGCCCTCGTCCAACGTAGCTGTAATTGTCTGGTTAAAATATATTTATTTTCTCTTATGCCAAGTATAAACAGGGATGTCCCGCCTAACTCGGTGTTCTAATGTGTGTCACTTCATACTCACAACTTTTAATAGATAAACAAGACGCCGACCATCTCAGAACTTAACTTACAATAATATCCTTATATTTTAACGCTATGTTCCTTAATCTTGGGTAGAGTGCGCTATATATAGGTGTTGACGTGTGACGTCTTCACCAACTATCCTTGTGCACTGCTTTGTGCGAGCTTTGATTTCTCTCACCCCTTCTTATCAAAATGCTACTTGACTTTGTACTTCGGTATTTGAAATGGTCCATCCAATGATTGATGTTATCCTGTCGGTTTGTTGTTAATCAGATTAGTGCACAGATCATTTTCACGTGGTTGGCAAAACATTTGAAAATATTGATGATGATATACCAATTGGCATGTTTATAGGCAGCTTCTCCATGGATACTCCTCTCTGTAATTAATTCAATTCAATGTGTTCTGCTACAGCTAACGTGTTCAGATTTACACCCAAGAACTAATGTTCAGGAGTGAGAAGGTTATGCAACTATGTATGGATAGTATTCACCAGCGTTAAGGAGAAGGAAGGCTTCCAATCCAAACCATAAGAATATTGCCACGCCAAATCTGAATATTAACAATATTGATTTCAAACACTAGCCACAACAGACTTGAATAGTTCTTCCACAAATATTATCGTTATTAGCAAGTCTCGTCCCCAATAATTAGCCAAGGCACTCAATAAATTAAGTGCCTTATATAATCTCAGAAACCTACTAATAATCAATAAGTGGACTACGCGGGTTACACTTCAAGTTGGTCACTGTCAACGCAGGAGATCGGCGTTCCCATTATGGTGAAAGTCAACACTCACAACAATGTCTCCGGTGAAAACAAGGCGCTGAGAAATCTTTGTGATTGGAATGAACATGTAATGATTTGGCAATAGCATTCAATTATGTGGGGGGATGTTTCATTCGGTATGATTGCTTTGGCAGCCTGCTCTGATATTATGTTGATGTTTGTTGGATCTGCTGCAAATGTAATGGCACTGTCTGTATTGAGGTATATGTTTTTCATATGCAACACCCTTTCTTTATATTGAACATAAGTATGAATAGACATGTCCCTTCATGAGACATGTTTATTCAATAATCAAATGATTATTCTATATAAATTTAACTATTGTTATATATATATATATATCAAATATCACATATATCAGATGACATAAGTATAATTATAAGAGTTAAGAATAACTCTTTAACTAATCTATACATTAACAGTTTTTCAGTGAAAACATAGAGATTTTCCTCTGTTGAGTGTATTGAACTTGGGAGAGCTATGTAGACTAGTTGTAAGAGTTGCATTTCAACATTTTATGTTTTCTTAACACTATGTAATAGATGAGTTAGCCATGTCCTCTATATGAAGTAATATAGGTAGACTTTGTATGGCTTGATTTATTTATTTTATTTGACGATGCCAATGCAATGAAAGTTTCTAGATATTCATTAGAGTGTACTCTTTGATATCTTGGTTTGTTGATTACTATTATTTTCTTGTAGTGGGTCCAATGACTCAAAATCCACAAGTTTCATTCCGTTTTGATATAGGTAATGTTAGATGTCATTCTTTATGATCATTCATGCATTGATATGTTGCATTTGAGATAGGAGGATTGATTTAGAGAAACTTGGTTACAATTTTTGGTTGATATATGGATGACAAGAAGTTTCTATATAGTGGTTTACCCTAGTTTTAGGGTATGTTAGGATTGGATGAGCAAGCAACTTGTTATGGCTACTATTCCAAATTGGTACAACTTGAAGCCTTTGTTATCATTTGAATTTGTTGTTTGTATTCATTTATCGATTGGTGCAAGATCCAGTAATGATTGATATGCTTTCCTTGACAAGTTTTTTCTTCCATAAGCAACATGTTGGAGAATGTAAGTAGTAGTTTATGAGTGATAGTGGTTACCTTGGTGGCTATTGCAAGTATCTAGTTAGAGCACAAAAGCACATGGGAAGTGATACATGAGTAGCTAAATGATGTCTTATTTGACGGAGCAAGAAGGCATTGGGGCTTCATTATTATACTTGATTGTTTATGTATCTGATAAATGTAATTGAATGTATAATGTCAAGAAACATTAACCTTGCATTTCTAAATATCTCATGCATCTCCATATTCTTTGGAAAGTGGTCTAGTTGTCATTACAGAGAAAATACTTATTATTGATTGCCATTAATAAAATGTAATCGTGTTTCATAGAGGTGGGCACTAGTTAAGAGCATCTTGGGGAATACTCCTTCCAGAATGTCCACTTTCTTGGTAGTTACCACCCAAAAATGTGCATTTGCATGTTAACATGTCATTTGTGTACTATCCAAAGTTGGAAACCCATATTTACATGTTCAAGGATTGAGCCATCAAAGTTATCAAAGAGTTACAAAGCACTCCAATTTGAACATTTCTAATTGGGCTAAGTGCTCATGTGGAGACTAGGTGAAGATTTATTAATTTATACTAAGTTCACATAATTGTCTAGTAAGATCCATGTAGGGTTTTGGAGGGTAGCATTTGTCTCTTCTTTTGAGAATCTAAAGTAATTTTTTTTGGCACTAGCTCTTCTATACACTAATGCCTTGGGTGAGTAGAATGTAATGTTCTTTTGCAGGTTGGAGAAGTATCATAGTGTTAGTTAAATAAAAAATACTGAAACTTTGCAAGTGAATGTATTTAAAGATATACTCATTTGGTCTCTCTTTGAAGTGGAGATTTTCCCACGAAGATTTCATCATGTATATTCTTTTTTTTGAAATCTTCTCAAATGATATTTATGTTCATATAAGTTAATTAAGCATATCAAATATATATATATATATATATATATAATTTAATTTCAAATTTGCATACATCATACTCATTAGATATAGTCCAAACCTTTAAACTCGCCAATATGTTTAATAAACTACATTCACTTGCTTTATTCCAATATTTTTAATTTAACACACACTATGCTACTTCTCCAACCTGCAAAAGAACATTACATTCTACTTACCCAAGGCATTAGTTTATAGAAGAGTTGGTGTCAAAAAAACTGCTTAAAAATGACACAATTGACGATTGAGACCTCTCGATTCAATTGCATGTGAACTTGTAAATTGACGATTGACTTGATTTATTTGGCTTTGGAATGTGCAAGCTTAAGACAAGGAATTTACTGCTGCTACCATTTGATAAATGCCTGTAGGATTTTTTTTTCAGTGAGTTAATTGTGAAATGATGAGAATAGTGAGTATGAACAATTATTTAACTATTTTTAATTAATCAATTGTGCACAAGTTTAAATAGTATTAATCAACTAATAAATTGTGATTAGAATTAAATGGGATTATTGATTGCTGTGGTGGAATAATTATCAACGTCATGATATTAGAGTAAATAATCTAGCTGACTTGACAGTTGATGGAATGAAGAATCAAGGTGTTTTCAGTAGCATTTACACAATTTTGTTCACAATATAGTACCTCCATCAAGGTAATTTTTAATGGCTAATATTCGCTAATTGGCAAATTTTAGAAAGTTTTGGCTAGTAATTTGACTAATAATTTAAGATTTAATACAACCTAAATCACCACATTTTTATAAAATTTAGTTCTAAAACATTTAAAATTGCTCAATAATTTATTCATTAAAAAATTTAAACTCAAATATTCGCCACAATATTAATAAATGATTAGATTTGATTCGCCTGAATATTATATACTATTGAAAAAATTAAAATTAATTCACCATTTATTATCATAATTATTAGCTATTTTAGGGATATATTACTAATATTTAGTTTTCACTATTGATTTAAAATATAATGTAATGATACTCATAATATTCCATGAGGTGACAAATGTTCAATTTTGATTTGTAACATTTCATGGTGATTAACGAACTTTCAATTATTATTGAGATTCGCCAATATTTTTTACAAAAAAAATTATGATTCCAAAATAATCGTCAATAGAAATAATACTTGAATTTAAAAAATATTGAGAGATTAGCCAATAAAAATAATTTTACTTTTCAAAATAATGAAAAATTTGCCAATATTTTATATCTTTTTCTGAAGGGGAGTTTCTTAAAGTTTACTATGATCCATTCCAAGAAAAAATAATTGATCCGTTGTACAGACATTGGAACTTCAACTAAAATTCCACAATTAGTCACTTCACGGGCATCTCTGGAATAAAGGGCTTTTGTTGATGTTCCAGATTCTCTCTGGTGCACTTCAGGCTGTAATAAGGACTGCCATTACCATAAATTGGTAAACATATAAAGTGAAATTTGGTTGTGTTACACAGATTCTTTCTATTTTTTATTGAAGAATCTCATCAACACCCACTATTATGAATATAGATCAATAAACCAAATAGAGGGGAAATAAATGAATAAGCTTAGCCACTTCTATTGCCTCGTCAGACAAATATAGCAGTCAGTCAACAGCCATTAAATTTGCACCTTTGAGTGCTTCTAAAGTCCAAATTCAGATGGGCCCTGAAAGAATGCTCAAGGTCGGTTCTGATCTAATGAGAACAACAAGCTGCTGCCATTATCCATTATCTGTGCTGTCATATGCATTTGACTTGTGTTTTGGTGTAAAAGTAAATCCTGCTGGAGCTGGCCCCAACAACATCTCAGAAATACGGACCTGATGTAATATGCAACAAGGATATGCAAGGTTACTGTATAATTCTAAATTTTGGATCCCATCTTCTTAGTCAAAGATTAATACCCTAGAAAAGAGTAAATTATATTACTAAAACTTACCCAATCAGCTGCACTCTCTGAAGCCATCAATGTTTCAAGATCATTCCTTCCAAAATAGCTTGGAGGCCTCCAGTTTATTCGCTGTGGTACGATATCCAAGAGGCCCACTGGTATGTACCTGCATGAATAGCTAAGCCACTCCAATAGGAAATGGCGGGTAGCTTCTACACCTGCAATAGGTAAATTGAGAGAGTAAGAAATATTTTCTTAATTTTTGTAGTTTAAAAGTTTCCAGGATAACTAAATCATCATATCTCCTGTACTTATTCCAAACTTGATCTTATATGTTATTTCCACATAAATCTAATCCTCTGTAATTTTCAAACACCATATTTATGACAGAAAAATATTATGATATGCTACTATCATCTGGCCTAATCAATGAACCAGGCATAAGAGTCATAGTTGCATGAGTTTCATCAAATAACATAAGCATTCCAAAATAGAAGTAGAATTTGTAATGCAGCAATTGGAAATCAAACTGCTAAATTATCTTTTCTTTTTCCTGTTTTAGGCAATTACAATATGATCAAGCACTCTCTTCCTGCTGCTTCTAATCACCTAATTGGTGCAGATAATTAAAAAAATGTTAAATAACTAAGAGTTTTTACAAGGCATATGAGAATTAGACCTTTTGTATCAGATCCCCAATGCTGTAGTGCGAAACGCACATAATCTTTCAAAATGTCAAATCTCTCCCCAGAGCTTATGTCCCAATGCCTTTGTTCCTTGATCTCGGTGAATATCCACGGCTGAAAACACTATATAATTAGAGACTCGCATATATAGCGTTAAGCCTATCATACTTGGTCAAGTATAACATTGTCTTCACATCATAAGATTTTTAAAACCAACAAAAGCTCGGTAGAATAAAAGAACATTGCAACCAGAAAATATAATTAGTTGACAGATAGAAAACCTTGACTAAGGCTCCTCGAGCAACCATGCATGTTGAGAGATTTGTCCCATTTTTCAGATGCTCATTCCAATCTGTATAAGCAAAAATATCTCCATTACCAACAACCTGCAATTCATCAGGTGCTTGTTGTGCACACTCATAGATGTAATCCCAGTCTGCAAGCTTGCTGTAGCGTTGCTGCCGAGTTCTTCCATGTATTGTTAGTGCTGCTGCTCCTGATTTACTAATATCTGAAATTCGTGAATGGATCAGGTTCCTCCCTTCAAAATAGCCTGTCCGCACCTATCCCCAAAAACATGTATAATTTATTCTCAAAGAATTGGGTAGCTTTTCTAGATTGTAGTATCATTCAACTAATAAAATTAGCATATAAGCACTAGAAGAAAGATCACCCAAAGCATATCCTGCAGTTCCTATAAATGCAATTCAATTGATCTAGCAAAGCTGGAAGAGTGAACAAAAGAAAGGCAAGAGTTCCAAGAACATTAATGGCCGATGTCTGCAGTGAATGGAGGTTCAGATACCTATCAATATATAGAGTTGTATTGGAATAACTAGTAATATAGCGTATTAAATTAGAATAACAAGTAGGGCAGACATGCATTATCAAAACATCTTAAGCAAGAAAAAGATTCTCATCCCCCTTGCAAGCTCCAGGGACACAACAAGAGGATTATCCACAATAACTGAGACAAAATAGGCTAGTGCATGAGCACATACCTTAACTGTGAGAGGTTTCTCCATGGTTGCAGCAGCAGCTTTTATGACATTCTGCATTTTTACAGGCTTGGTAAGAAGAGAAGAACCAGCTCCCTTGTTTACCACAATATCTATTGGACATCCCATGTTAATGTCAATAAAATCAACCACACACTCCCGCTCAACGAGTTCCACTGCACGTGCAACAATATCTGGATATGCGCCACAAATTTGTACCCCAAACAAATCTTCACTAGAATGACGTCTTAATAATGCCCATTCTGAAGCTTGTCCCTGTCAGAAAAGTTTCAGTTGAACTAGTAGTAGATAACTTAAAACAGAACCCAGTCACTGGTTAAAGAAATCAATCAAACAAAAAGTTTATCCAGGATATAGAAACAAAGACCTGCAGAGCTAACTTGGTGTTTCAGCAAATTGGAACAGAAAAAGCTTGCTTGAATCAGGAAAAATGGCCTAAAGCCTAGATCAATTCTAGCAGAAAAACAAAATCAAAAATAAACAATCATTCAAAAGATCAAATTTATTGCAATATACTTGGATGGAATCTCTAATAAGATATGTGTTGAACAGATATGACTAAATGAAAAGCAGATTCCCTAGTAAACTTTTCTTACACCTCACAAAATGATCCCTTGCATTATCCCTAACTGGAGCTTTTCCTCGGTTTTTCTCAAAAACACATTGCAAAATTATAACAATTTGCATGCAAAGATTTCCCATTCATTCGGTAAAATACCAATAACCAGCTGAAAATATATGTATTCTGAAAATAATATTGCTTTACAATCCCACAGCACACAATGCAATAACCAATCTTAGACACACAAATACAGTCAGATTGGTAAGGACACGGCTATCCTCCTTACAAATTGCACCATTGACTAAATTTCAAAAAAATGAAAACACAATGAAATTTTTTGAAATTTTCAGCATTTGATCTTCATGATATGTATATTTTGTGATCGAAAACAACAAAATATTTTAGAAAATTTCACTGTGTTTTCGTGAATCTGAAAAAGAATCATGTTTGACTTTTTTTTGTCTTTGGTGCATTTTGTCTGAGATTAGCCAGCACTGATTGGTAAAAAGATAATAAATGTTTGAGAACAAGTGAGATACTCGTGAAGAGCACACGATTATACTGAGAGAGGGGGGGGGGAATCAGTATAATAACAAATTTGCCAGTTTAAAACTTTTATCCAAACAGTTAACTTCAAATGCTGAAATGAACAATTATGCACATGAACAAAATACCACAGAGGTTTACATGGAAACCCGATGTGAGAGAAAACCACGGAAAATAAATGCTTTCTTATATAAATTGTTCTTTTACAATGGTTTGTAGGTTTTGATCTACTAGAGGCTCCAACCTCTGTTTATGAGCACCGACTCACCGGAAGCTCCAACTTCCACACTTTGCAAGCTCCGACCTATTGGAAGCACCAACCCCCACTGTTGTCTTCGTAAGCACCACCCCACTGCATGCACACAAATTGTTCTTCCACCTTAATAACGTTGCTTACTCAACTGATGATGGGCAATTGAATCACTTCTTTTCTTTAAACTGATATTTATGTCTACATTCACCTCTGCAAAAACATTCCTTTAATATTATCTTCAATGAAGTAGCAATCCTTCTTATTTTTCTTTTATAATTTTAACACATTTATATCGTATATGTATATATTTCAGATTTAATAGACTTGAATATCTATTCTACCATACTCTTTTTGGATATTCCCTTACTCTTTTTGGATATTCTTCTCTCTCACTTAAAGCTCTGATTGATATATATATATATATATCAGATTAGAAATCTGAATATATATTTCTTGCTTATTAACCCTTTAATTTTCTTCTTACTCTGCTGACTTACATATTCTTCTTATTGCTCACACACTACTCTTCTGAATTTTCTTCTCTTATATTTTCATATACTACTCACACATTTCTTCTTTTCAAATAGTACTTATATTTGTATCTTACATAATGAATAGTCACATCTCTTTTAAACTTAAATGACACCTCTTCCTTAAACCTTATTTATTTAATAATCTCTCTTTAATCATAATCGCACCTTTCAAAGATCCCCTTTATTACACACCTCTAAGTTAATATATTCCTTAGTAATATGTTTGTGTTTCTCCTTACTATTATCGCTGATGGATGTAACTCAGACCGATGACATCTTTAAGGATGTTCAAACTTTGTTTTACATGCTGCATAACATTTTCCATCGCTGCACCATCATGACTTGTGTAAAGGTATTTGTATCATCGTTTCTCTCAACAATTGGTCATAAACCCAGTAATAAAAATTCATATTTTTATACATGAATCGCATCAGATGAACTTCAAATGGTATCCGTCTACAACGTGACATGATAGATGTCTTTGTGCTTTCAACTCCCCGTTGGCATAGTCCTTGTCGCTGCATAACTGTAACGTTGACTACATATTCTTCGAACCCTTCTGTTCCAAGTAATCGAATGTGTCAACTTTATTTTGAATCGCTCTATTTCCGACTTGGAAACTCTTCCATTCTATTGCTATTATCACTGCAGATTCTCTTGTCACCGTTCTTCCACAATTCGCTGTATTTGATTGCTCTCTTTGAACATTATCATGAGTTCAACACTTTCATCGACGTCCGTCAGATGCATATTGATTTGTTAAAAGTTATCATTGTTTATCAAATTATTGGGCTGTTTAATTATTCATGTAACACATATGTGATATGTCTCTCTTTAATAATCCTGAGTTCCTTGTTATTGTATTAATCTGCTGCATATTTCAATCGTTAGTTATTTGCAGACTTTAATTTTTAATGTCAATGGTATCACTCCATTTTAGAAGTCACTGCTGACTGTATATGTGCCTACATCATGACTCAATTACCTTAAATCTTCCACGACATATGTCCTCTGATTTCTGGCACTGAATACGCACAATGTTAGTGTATGCTTATTTGATCTCATTTCTGCACTTACGTTGTTGTCTTATAAAGAGGTTGTTGACCTTTTAGTCGCTGCTTTCAAATCCTTCGGTCTTTGTATATTAGCCTTGTGTATTCAAACATTACTAATGTCTTGTTTAATGATAGTCTTCCAATGCATTGACATGGTGGCAGGATTGTGCATATTCTTTCATACTACTTAATGATTGCTGCTTTGAAAAATGTACTCAACTTCCTTAATCAAAACATATTGTTGTCTTCTTTCATAGTCTCATCATCGCCATTTCATTACATTTACTCTTGTTGATGACCATCTTTATTACAGAGGAAGCTTGATATTATAATCGCTACTTCTGAAGCATATTGTTGACTCACGTTACTTTCTTTCTTTGCCATCATTAATATATTACTGAAGATGCATCTGGTGTGTATCATGCTTTGTTGTCTTATATTTGTACAATCGAATCACCTTAATGGCATCTCTTCAATAATCTCTGCAGATGGTCTTCATACTATCATTTCTGCATATTAAGTCTTCCATTTGATTTCATCATAAACCAGAACTTTAGACTTGATGATCACAAAGTTCTCAACATTTGCTTACACATTAAAGACCATTATATAGCATTGACTTCACATGCCTTTAGCATCAATAACAACTTCTACCTCCGACATCAATTGCAACTCCTTGTTGTACCTTTAACATCAATGACAATATTCCTATCAACTCGAGCGTTATCTCCAACAAGACAAAGGTTTCCATCAACTACCTCCGAACTCAAGTGTTTCCGTCCTCAAACCGGCTCAAAGCTGACAACTTCCCAGATAACTCTCCAAGAGAGAATGAAATCCGAATCACAAAACCATGTATCCTGAAATGAGCTCCTCCATATATATATATATATATATATATATATATAGAGAGAGAGAGAGAGAGAGACACACACACACACACACAACTTGGTAACCCTTCAAATTCCCCCTTCCCTCTCTTAATTTCCTTTAAAAAATAATACTGTTGCCCACTAAGAAAAATAAAGTGCTTATACATAATAAAGTGACGTTAATAATATGAACTTAAGTTATAAATCTCTTTGTTAATAAATCAATTAAATCTTCAGGCATTGAAATCTCTAATCAAATGGACTCGGATATGCATATGCGACAGCTTGTCGGAAAGGTCTCAACAAGGCACTCCTAGTCCAACTCTAAAATGCCATGAATGTTGAGCTTGCTCACTTACTAAAAATAGTAAGTGTCCAGAAACCCCAAAAAACTCTAAGCTTACAAAAGAAAATGTGCTAATAAAAAAAAAACGATCCTTGAAGAAGTGAAAAACAACTGGTTCTCAAGATTACTGCTTGCAAGTTGTAACAAAAGCAAAATAAACTCCTTAAATTACTTTTGTTGTCATTTATTGTTATGACAAGATCTGTGTTCTTTTAGGTTTATAGCTAAACTCAATTGAAAAAAGTCATGCTTGATTGGAAAAGTTTTCCTCTGTTAAAAAACTCCAAGCATCCAGAAGGGAACAATGCAATTATTCAGATCGACTGATTTGTACCAAATGAAGCATTGAATCTAATTTGTCAAAGACTCGAATATATGTTGAAGTTCATAATGCCTCGAAAATGTAAACATTAGAAATATTTTTTCTACAAGAAATAGGGCATGAGTCAAGACGTGCAAACTCAGTTTACTGCCTTACTATTCAAAGAACATTAGTTGAAGGGGAATACGCATGTGTAACAATATCATCAGACAGATATGCAAGAACTTTAGATTTACAGATATAATTTGTGTGATGGTCAAATTATTCTTCAGTCTGACACTTGATTTATTATGAGTTGAATGTTTGAAAAATCTCACAGGAATTTTAATTAGAATTTTCCTTTTTTGCAAGATAAACTTACATCTTCTCAAGATGTCCTCCACAAGTGGTCATTTAGACTGACATTGAAGAACTTTAGATTTACAGACATAATTTGTGTAATGGTCAATTATTCTTCACCGTCTGACATTTAATTTATTATGAGTTGAGTGTTTGAAAGATTTCACAGCAATTTTAATTAGAATTTTCATTTTTTGCAAGAGCAAACTTACATCTTCTCAAGATGTCCTCCACAAGTGGTCATTTTGAGTGACATTGTATATCCTTATGTATGCTTGTAATAATTACCAGGCAAGAGACCCAAATTGGCAGAAAGACACCTCTAAACATTTGTTGGTAGGGAAAGGGAACAGTATTTGTCCCCTGCCTTGGGCATTTCACCTTCAAGCCCTTTCCCCATTGACAAAGCTTTTAGAGCATGTAGTGCCTTATAAGTCACCCTTATATTGCAATTCTCTCTGCTGTGAGATTAACCCAAGTATAATCCCACCACATATGCAAGAGTCAAATGTTGGAAGATTCCACAAGTATTTCAGTTAATAATATTACCTTTTGGTCAGGTTTCACTTGTGAATTGTAAGTTAGCTCAACATGAGCTCCATGAGTAGCTATTTACACTGACGACATTATATTTTCTCATGTATGCCAGTAAAAATTAAAAAAACAATGGGGATGCATTTAACATACTAGGCCTCTAAGCATTTGCTAATAGGGGTAATATTAGTGTTAATCCACCACTTCGAACTTTCCACCCTCTAGCCTCTTTCATCCCTACTAACAAATGCTTAGAGATGTTTCTGCGCTAATAGGGTCCTAATTTGTAAGGATTTAAAGAACAAGGATAAGAAAATATAATGTCCAAGTACAAGTGATTATTTGTGGAAATCATGTTGATATGACTTGTAATTTCACACAGGTTAAATTCCAATGTTACCAAAAAATCTAGAAACTGCTTGTAATCAGGTACAGTATAATTCAGTTCAAAATCAGAATTAGGTACCCAACGGAATAACACAGGATACTGATTTTGTGTAGCACAATTAGCCAACCATGTCCAAGGACATATCCTCATCATTCTGAGACCAAAACGAAAAAAATACCCTAAGCAAATCTACATGGAACTAATGCTCGTTTGCCTTTTCCTAAAATGCTTTAACAGCAGTGTGTAAGATAAGTAAAACAAACTCCACAAAAGAAAGCTGTCTATCTCCTTACTATCGTGAATTTGTCTAAAAAGCTCATTCCTTTTACTGAATTTATAAATGTAGATTTTAGATAACAATAAAAAAGGAGCTAATTATATTAAGGAAAGAGGAAGAGTTAGAAAGTAAGTCCCTAGGCAATTGATTGATCCGGAAAGAATGTAAAATAAGGCCAAAGAAAGCTCTGGAATAAGTCCCTGAAAACTAGAATTTTGGAACAGATGATCTCAGCCTGGAAATCATGGTAATGACCTCAAGATCCATCTGGTCAACTTCAAGATCTAAGCGGGAGTTTCAGTTGAGATGGATGACAGAAAACTGAACTTTCATGAAACCAACTGGATGGACCACACTAACTACCCCAAACAGGCAATAGTATCTACTGTTTATACAGACATGAAATTGTGCATAGACATGCACTCGGTCTTCACAATCCTCAAAATGGTTACAGAATTGTTATCCAATCCTCCCACTATGAGATATCCATCCCAGAAGTATTGTTGGGAAAAAAAATGTTAGTTTGGTGTAGTAAATTTCAACTTCACCAGTACATTTTGGGTCTGTGTGGAATCCCTAGCGGGCAAGCGTAACGCTGATGGCTGTTCAGAAGGTGTTGCAAAATCCTATGGAAGTTGTGCTTCTATGAGATGGAGGAGTTCTAGGAAATTGAATTCACCAGGATGCCATGAAAAAGGATATAAAAGAAGCTGCAACCTTTTGGGCTATGGACAGAGGGAGTATCAGCAGTGTAGAGTATAGTAAAATCCTATGAAGTTGTGAGAGTATAGTAAAATCCTATGGAAGTTGTGATTCTATGAGACGGAGGAGTTCTTGGAAAATGACTTCAACAGGGTGTCATGGAATAGGATCTAGCATTTGCTGCAATCTTTTGGCTATGGAAGGAAGCAGTAACAACGACTATGGGGAAAGGTCAACAATAATAGATTTCCATAATCTTATACTTATGTTTCTGGATGAGATCGTGTCTGTTTTTTAACCATCAACGTTTCAGATCATACTCAATGATCAATCATCAGGATGAGAGAGCTCGTGAATTTCAAAAGATATTAGGAAGCAGACCAAGACTCCAAAAAAAGAAGAGAGGAGACATGCATACCGAGAGAAATGAATAAAGAAGAGAAAGCAAGAAATAAGGAAAAAGAAAAAGACTCCAAAAATGAAGATAGGAAACAAACCAAGAACAAAAAGAAACTGAATAAATTAGTTTAACAATTAAATAAGAATGGAAATATATAAAAGAAATAATAAGAATATGAAAATAAAAGTTTTATATATATATATATATATAGAGAGAGAGAGAGAGAGAGAGAGAATCAAAACAGTAAAGAGGGAAATAATGTCAAACAAAAAGGTAATAGGAGCAAAAATAAGAATAACAAAAATTTAGAAACAAATAAGGAACATCAAAATATACATAGAAAATAAATAGAAGTGTAATGATGCATAAAGACATTAAGGAAGAAAATCAGAAAAATAATTAGAGGGAAAAAAATATATATGATAAGAATATAAAGCATAAAAAGGATAATTAGAAGGAAATAAGAGAAATAATTAAAAAGGATAATTGTTAATTAATTTATTAGGTTTCTTTTGTTAATTTATCAGGATCACTGTAAGTGTAATGACATTGCCTGTATTGGTATATGATTTCCAAATGCAGCTATCAATATATTTATATGGAGAATGAGTTATGAATAGACATGTCTCTTCAGGGACATGTCTATTCATAATATTAATCATTATAATTGTATATATAAATTATATATTATTTTTCTCTATTGTATAAATAATAATAAAATGTATATGTATATGTATATGTGTGTGTGTGTGTGTGTACATATCTTCACTAGAGTTTATCAGACCGAAGCTACAAAACATTAACACTCCCTCTCAACTAGTGATGATAAACACAACCATATAAAACCTCGATGTAATATAAGAAAATCGATGTCAACTCATTTGACATTTGAGTGTTGTCTCATTCGACATTTTTATGTCCACTCATTTGACATTCACTAGGTACCTTCGAGTAATGGCCTCTTGAATGTCAAGTTTGCAAGATATTCACCAAGTATTGTGAGTAATGGCATCCTTAAGTCAACTTATTTGACATTCACCAAGCACTCTATGTAATGGCCTCCTGAACATCAATTTGCATACCATTCACCATGTACTGTTTATAATGTATGTGCACTCGCATTCTCATAATGCATACCATATAAACATCCACCATGCAAAGTATCATCTATCATGATCTGCATACATATTGTAAGATATCCATCATAATAGATTAAGTTATTGAAAGATCGCCACCTTTCAATAACTTCTGCAAGTACAAGTAATGATCATTTGGAAGTCATCACTTCCTCATGATATACACAAGTAGGCCCATATAGTTGTGAACAATATTCAGGAATCACAATCCTCTTGACTGCTACAATTTATTGATTACTGGAGAATCTATCTTCAACATGTTCTACTCCCTCTCAATCAATACATCTGAGATTACAACTAAGCTCTCAACTGCACTTAGACCAATGCTATCATTGATGAAAGTGCTCTCCTCAGTTGCAGTTCTGAGATTTAATTTGCTGTCCATGTTAGTTTCATAGATAGATTATATTTAAATTGAATGTGGATGCAGATTTAAATGTTCAATCTCTCTTTACACTTGCAGTCCGACTTTGATACCATGTTAGTTTATCAGGATTGATGTAAGCGTAATGACATTGCCTGTATTGGTATATGCTTTCCAAATGCAGCTATCAATATATTTATAAGGAGAATGAGTTATGAATAGATATGTCCCTTCAAGGACATGTCTACTCATAATATTAATCATTATAATTGTATATATAAATTATATATTATCTTTCTCTAATATATAAATAATAATAAAATGTCTATGTATGTATATATATATATATATATATATATATATATATATATATATATCTTCACTAGAGTTTATCAGACCAAAGCTACAAGACATTAACATCTTTCCATTCTTGTCTTGTTTTCTATCCTCATTTTTGAAGTATTTTTTTTCCTTTCCTTATTTCTTGTTTTCTCTTCTTTATTCATTTCTCTCAGTATGCATGTCTCCCCTCTCTACCCTATGTTCTTTTTTTGGAGTCTTGGTCTGCTTCCTAATATCTCTTGGCATTCTTGAGCTCTCTCATCCTGACAATGGATCATTGAGTATGATCCAAAACGTTGATGGTTAAAAAACACACACAGTCTCACCCAAACATAAGTATAATAATATCATGAAAAGTATAAGAGTTGCAATAGAATAGTTGTGGGGGCACAAGGACGTTTGAAGTTGCAGCGAATTTCCAAAAGGCAGTGGAATAAAGAGGATAATGGAGAAGAATAAGTAATTCCCAAAATCCTACTCAAATTTCATTGAGGTAATATGATTTTGTGAAGTTAATGAGAAGCTAGCTGTTTCAAAAATACAAAAAGGCGAACAGCAATTGTTTTGGCCATTTTCAGATTTGGACTGTGCACCTAGACACTACCATGGTTGCAAACGTGACTACGTCATTAATGCAATCATAGTAGAGTCCAAGCAGGACACATTTTCCAGAAAACTAGAAATAGGCAGGAAACAAATACAAAATTAAGATTGGTGAACATAGTATCTTCATGAAGAGTTTTACGCTTAGAAACAAGTTCAATGAGTCCTAAAGCATATCTCAGGGTATGGATGCTAAAATAAGTGCTTAAATAGAGTGAAGATTCCAAAACTTATGCACTTTGTGGCTGTAAAAAATGCACCTGCATACATAACAAAGGTTGAAGTGACTTTACCTAACATCATAGAAAGCTAGAGCAACTTGTACAGAAACATTGCTAGCCACATCACAGCAGAAGCTTTGAGGGTTTGTTTAAATCATATCTTAGATTTCTGTCATCAGAAAAGGTGGCAATCATTTATTTGATATTACAACCTTCATAAATGTGATATTCTCAGACGTCCTTTCAGAAGAGTATTGAAAGCTTTCCAGATTTTCGTCAGACTGGTCTCTATTTTTTAACACTAATCTTAATGGACCGAAAGCTACTTTTCTTCAGCCAGGAAATTCAATTATAACTCATTTTATTTCATGTGTTAAGTTATTCCTCCAGTGGAGGACCATATAATTTGGATAGTACTACTATGGAGATGGCAATAGTGGAACCATATTAAGATACTACTCTTGCAATGGTTTAAGGCATGTGTCAGGAGTTGTCTAGTATTCCTCTTGCAGAACTTTAAAGTTAGATGTAGGCATAATGACCTATTGATTTGAGGTGGTAAGGAGGCCCTGGTCATGCAATTGTTCAGCTTATATGAGGCGGAGAAGCTTGCTATAGAAAACAATGGTTAGAACTTAAGATCAAAATGAGAGTTAATGGAGTGCAACTAGAAAGAAAAAAGTCATCAATGAAGATGATGGAGCTGATGCAGAGGGTACTATGTAATCACAAAGATGATGGAACTGATGCAGAGGGTAAGCCTGAAGATACTTTTTATTTTTAGGCTAATATGCACGTGGATGCTTTGTATGAACGTAGCCAACAAATAACCAGTCCCAATTTTTGTTTTACCAATGCATCTGGATCACCATTCTCATATCCAGAAAATGACTATACGATTGTACTGATTGAATCTCCAGACTAATTCAACATTTAAATTTCATCTTACAAATGTTCTTTTGATGATTGAAAAAATGAAGTATTTGCAACCAAATCTCATCATAAAAATAAGGAAAATTTTAAATACATGCACCAACTCATGATCATTGTCAAATCTATTGACTGTTAGAAGCTCACCATCAAGCATTGAAAAGTATAATAGTCATGATGGGATCTACACTAGAATCAAGATGGAACTTTCAAATATTTGGGAGAAAAGACTCAATCTAGTCAATGGAGCTGACCTTGTCAACACAGACATATACCCTCATCCAGGCTTCTGCTTTGATGCAACAGCCTGGTTAATCTTATGTACCAACGATTATTAAACCCCACTCTATCCTTCAAATTTATTCTCATGGAACATCACTAACATGCTTATGAACAGTTTTTACATCACAACATAGGAATGAATTAAAAACTGATCATTGAACATTGCAAATCACATATTAAAAAGCTACAATACCCTGATCCTTAACATAGCAAATTAAATATTAAAAACTGCAATTAATGCATATAAATTTCTGAAATAAAAACTCTGCATAAAGTAAGTCAACCTGCAAAAGATTGGAACACATTGCCATTTCACCACAAGTGATATCTGCTCCTAAAAGTTTGCACAATCTTCGGAAAGGAAGATTTCCAACTGTTGTAAGAGGTGCAAGATACAGCTTTCCTCTAAAATCTATGAGCTTCTTCTCCCGCAAATTCAATTTGGCATCTTTACCAGTTTCAAATGTATCAAAATCAATCTTTGTTTTAACATTTTCAGATTGGGATTTGCTTCCATCCTCCATACAATCTGTTTTCTGCTGACAGTCATCTCCTGTAGAAAAGATCGCATATTGCCATTTACTATTCCATACTCAAACAAATGAAATCAAGCAACTTATACTGAATTAAGGACACAAGATAAAAACAAAAATACTTTTGAAAACACTTCATGGAATCAGAACAGATACCATCAGTTATTTGACCAGCACCGATATCCCTTAAAACAATATCATCTTCTATTTTCGCTTTTTTTGAAGGTGGAAGATCACCACTTTGATCCGTTCCATCCTTGTTATTTTCTGTACCAGATAAGCAGACACAGCTGCTTTTGTTCGATTGAACAGAAGATTCTGAATCAACTTTCTCAACCCTTGGAGAATCAACAGTGTCATCCTTGGTAACATGATCAGGAGCAACATGTTGTTCAACCATTTTGTCTGGCTTTGGTTTACCTCTTTCCTGTTATTTGTGCAGACAATGCAAAATCAAACAAAAGACGGAAAACAAAAATCAATTAATAAAAACAAATCATGAAGACAATAGATGTGCTTGATTAATTAAAGACACTTCTAAAGCTTGTGAAAACCTTTCTGATTACCAGCAATGCAAACAAACCTATACTTTAACATAATCAGATTTCCACAATCCATTAGTATGTGAGCAATGTTTCTGGATTAGATTGTGTGAGTTTTTTTAGCATCAACGTTTCGGATCATACTACATGATCCATCATCGGGATGAGAGAGCAACAGAATATGAAATGTGAAGGTGGAAGATCACCATATTCTGTTCCATGTTTCATATTCTGTTGCTCTCTCATCCCGATGATGGATCATGTAGTATGATCCGAAACGTTGATGCTAAAAAAACTCACACAATCTAATCCAGAAACATTGCTCACAAACCTATACTTGCTAGCAAATTTCAAAAGAAATCAGCTGTTTTCCCCTGGTTTAATGAAAATGGAGATACCACATTTGCTTTCTTCAGTAAGCATGTATTTAGTCATGTTACCAACTTCTTTTCTAAATATTCAAAGGAGAGGTAAACCCTCCCAAAGTAACAACACTTCTTCTGCAGGTTGAACCTCCATAGGTGATAATCTATATCCATTTTATTTACAAAAAGAAACTCACATACCCCAGAAAAATCAGAATCAAAAAATATAACACAACAATGTCAATGTGAAGATAACATGAGAGTATCTTTTCCACTGCTCTATTTGATCAGACCTTGTCCCCCTTCATCCTGTTTATGTTTCATAATCTTTCCCATTTATATGCTTGCTTCAGATGCCTTCTAGAATCATTTTTTCCCAATAACTTCTGATGTAACTTCCAGACACACTGAGAATTGTTTGCTATCTGATCATAAAAAGACATTTTTGGTTTCTTTTCTGGTCTTTTTTTCTATAATTTGATATTCCAAAGTTCCAAGGATGCACCAAAGATGAAGATATTTCTGAGATGCGAGGACTTAGGGAGAATGTCCCCCCACCACACTACCACCTCTGTCAGGACATCCCCCAGACATCCAAAGAACTCCAAGGCGTCTACCAATCATCTCAGAGATATCTGGCATCTCCCACAGATGGCAAGCCATAAAGGCACTACAAACTTTTTAAAAATAATTATTAAAAAAATCCAAGGCGTGCCCCAAGGCCAAAACCTGATAGCCAATGGACCTCACACAAACCCCATAAACCTTATAAAACACCAACAGCAAGCTTTTAGTGTGAACAAGTGAAGTGCTGCAAGTGCCAGAGGTAGGACTCTACAACTTTTATCATTTTTTTATTTTTATAATTACTAATTAGTTTCAAATTCAGTTTTGAATTTCAATGCTTAATTTCATAGAAACTAATGCATATTCATTAACTTTGAAATTTGAAAATCAAAATAATCATATGCATGTAAATTGCATTTCAATTCTCATTTTTAAACTTTACATAGTTATTTATAGATTTGCTTCAACTTTTCAAAAACAAAATTATACAACAGCAAGCTGTCAACTTTTTTATGTAAGTCCAAGTTGAAATTACTTTTACCAGTTTACAAAATTGTACCCCCAGATTTTTTATTTTACCAATCTAGGATTAAACTCAGGAGTATCCTCTGCTTTTGCACTTCGTAAGTCCTGACATTAGAAAAACAAAACGCTCAAATTAATATTTTTTTAAATAAAAAATTGTCTTATTCTTTTGCATTATGCAGTATGCATAGTTTGAATTTTAATGTTAAAATTAGCACTTGCACCATAAGAGGGTGCAATAGTTATGCTGATAATAATATATATTATATGATATGTTGCAGAAAAAAATAAGGAATGTGAAAACTGAATTTTAGTAGGGAATCGAACAAATTCATGTCCTACATATCCTTCAATGATGGCATTCTATGAGATCACATTTGTTTGAGGCAGTTTTCTCAAACAGGTAATGTGCTATGTCTGTCCTACATTTTGCATGCATGTCAAACAGGACAGTGGCAACTATGATATTTTGACAAATTTCATCTGTCCTTTATGCTTTGATGGATGTGCATACCCTCTTCCAAAGCTGTCATTTTGGCACAGGCAGGAAGGATGCTTTCACGGGTTGTAGACCCTGGATTTATACTTTCCAATTGCATTTGCTTGAAAGCTTTCAATGCCTTCTCAACAAATCCAGTTTCAGTGTATCCTATAATGAATTCTTCCAAAACACTTCACATGCTTTGTCTATGCCTCCACATTTTACATACATGTCTACCAAGGGCGATTCAACCGCAGCATCTAACAATATTGCTCTATCCTTTATGATTTGATGGATGTCCATACTCTATTCTAAAGCTGCCATTTTGGCACAGCGAGGGAAGATGTTAGCAAAGATTGTAGATTTTGACTTCATAATTGCCAATTTCAATTGCTTAAAAATTTCTGGAGTCTTTTTAATAGATCAATTCTGTTTGTATCCTGCAATCATGGCATTCCATGTGACCACATTTCTTTAAGGCAATCTATTAAACAATTCACTTGCTTTGTCAATGTTTCCACATTTTGCATTCATGTCTACCATGCCTGTTGCAACTACACAACATCTAACAATATTTCTCTTTTCGTATTTTTATGCACGTCCATACCATATTTTGAAATTCCCATGTTGGCACAGGCACTGAGGAGGCTATCAAAGGCTATGGAATTTGACTTTACACCTCCCAATGGCATTTGCTAGAAAGTTTCAATAGCTTTTTCACAAAAGCCATTATGTGCATTTCACACAATCATGACATTATATAAAATCACATTTCATTGAGCAATTTTTCCAAACAATACACATGCCTTATTAATGCTTCCACATTTTGCATACATGTATAGCAGGGCAGCTGCAACTACAATACTTACTGAAATTCACATCTCCTTTACACTTTGATGGATGTCCATTCCCTGTTCAAAAGTTCCCATTTTGGAACAGACAAGAGAATGCTAGCAAAGGTAGTTGAAGTTGTCTTTCAACCATGAAGCTATATCATAACACAAAGTCCAAATATGTATATGCCCTGTTCTCAGATGCATGCATTTCACTTTCTTGGTCCTAGATGCATGAGCTAATTACAAACTTGCCCTTTCATCCAACACTTACATTCAGACTATTGTAAAGCATTAAATGAAAAAGAAAAGCAATCAAAATTCAAAAATGTGTAAAAACACAATCTTTTTTTGTTTATATACATGGGAGATATCCCTGCGACCTAGCTCAGCTCCCAGCAGCCCATATCTTGGGAACCTGTGCAGGATAGGAAGAAACTAACCCACTCACGGGTGAGATCCTCCACCTACAAACCGTCTCACCTCTTAAATCCAGGAGTAGAGTTGAACCCAAGACCAATAGTGAGCAAACCCACGACCTAAGCCAACTCTGCTACCCATACGGGCTTGTGATAACACAATCTTGTCAAGGCATTGAGACCCGACAATTCCTCAATTCTATACTTTGACAACTCACGGATCCACGAATCCAGAAAAAAAATTCTAGAGATGGGCAGCACTTTTGTGTGCATAGGCAGCATTGTGATAAAAAACTGCAATAAATAGTTCTTCTTGTTATTTTATCCTATCAAATTTTATGATTGGGGGTACGGCCCATTATTGACATTGGTGGCTTTAACTGGCAGCATTGTCGTTAAATCAACCACGGTAACTCATTTGCCTCATGCATCGTTATTAAATTCAAAAGAGGTTACCTTGAGGTCCATTTTCAATTATTGCCTGCATTTTAAGACTATAAAGGGCTAGCATTTTATATCAGTCTGCTGGCATGTCTTCGGAGATTGTATTGAGGAAGATCCACTACAGAAACAAAACATTCTCCATAAGGTTGGAATTGATTGGGCAGAGAAACTAGCTCTGTTGGAACTCCGCCTAAATTCGTAGTAAACAACAGACTTTTAGAGTCGAGGCTGAAACAGACATTGATCCTTTCCTTCTCAGTGACTAGTATTCTGTGTAGCCCCAATTCGTCTGGATGAACTAAATACATACTAAAATAGGTCAATTAATTGGGATCATCCTGATTGGAAATGAAGGCAATCCACTGGCCGTTGGGAGACCGGCAGGGCATGGTGTTGATCCAAGGGCCATCAGTCAGGGTTTGAATCCAGCCTTCCTCGCCTTCCTCTGCATCCATTATGTACAAATTATTGTGCCTGGATCTTCTGGATCTGAACGCAAATTCTTCTGCCAATTTTGTCAGAATTCTCACCTTTGATTTGACATCACTCTCTTCTCCCAAATAGCGTAGATTGAAGAGGATCAATACAACACAAACTTTAATTTTATCCGAAGAAATGATGGGCTTTGAAAACCCGGCTTTCAAGAGTCAGGGAAGACGAAACGATCGTTACAGGTATAAAAGATTTCAACTTCAGGTCAAAGATTTCAATATGCCTGAACTTCTTGAACAGACTCTGCATTTCCTTATGCCACTACTACTACTGCGATTGTATATGAAATGTGATGCATGCCTCTTGAACAAGAGGGGCTGGAAGCACAAGGAGTGAAAGCATGAACAGAGGACGAAATAATCTGCTCTGGTTAAACTATTCCATCCAGACTGGCTTTGAGATTGAGTCTGTCTATACTCCACCACCATTTTTAGACCCTCAGTGAAAGTATTTTCATCAACCCAGCTTGGCCATCCTCCTGCCAAAGCCATCATAGAACACAATCTGGAGCAAAATCTTACCAACCCAAGAACAACACGCCTGGAAAGAGCAACTTCACGCTAGATGCTTTGTGCCTGAAGCAAGAGAAATGAGTATAATGCAAACCCGATATTACATCAGACTTTTGCTGAGCTGTTCTTTATCCCCAACAAACTTGCCGACGACAACCCAAAAAAAAAAGGTGTGAGAACTAGAATTTCGGTGAGAAATACCCACATTAAATACCCTTATCAGCTAATTATAAAGTTTATATTGTTGATTGCAATGTCAGTCTGATTTCCCATGGGATGGATGAGGACAGGATTGAGGTCTACATAAAATTGAGTCTGATTATGCACATGAGGCTGATGAAATGTAGAGGTAGTGAGGTGACCATGATACACAAGTTCCATAGCAAGAGTAACTGCAAATATGAATTGCTCCTCCACAATACTTGCAAATTTTGTTAAGGGCCCCTAGCTAAGTCTCTATTGAAACAATTATAGAGAAAGCCTTGGACATCTAGGGTCACAAGGTTGTGTAAGTGCCATATTTCTAACCTTGACTTTTTTGGCAGCATTATCAAAGTTAGTGTGTTACATCCCCATTTTTGACCTAATTTAAAATGTTCATATAGCTGTTGAGGTGTCAAGTGAAGTCAGTTGACAGTTGAAATTTGTTATAATCATGTGAAATGGTAAGATGGTAAATTGTTATGAAGATGACATGCTAGTTAATTGTTATGATGCTATTATATTGTTATCTTGAAATCTTAGAAAATTGGTTATTCAGCATGGGAAGTGGGATGGTGGTTTGCCATTATGGTGGTTTATAAAAGACAATTTGTTATGGTAAATTGTTATTATATTGAGGAATATGATATAATCATGGAGAATTCCCTTGCAGGAGCACGTCGAAGGGGGGAAGCATTGCTAGAAAGGAATTGGGCATGGAGGGGCACCACCATCACTAAGCAAATAGGTACAAGCCTTGAACCACCGGGGCTAAGGATAACGACTAGGAAAGCAGCCTAGTCAAGAGTGTACATCGGACAACCCTGAGCTAACTTGATTAAATAACATATCATTTAATAGTAAACGAGATTAATAAGCCTGAATTGGAAAATGAACGAGTTTGTACCTTTGTAATTGTGTTGATGGTTGGAGCCTTCTAATGTATAATCATGTCATCATGTCGACATCATGATACCTACATATCTATACATGTATATGCGTACATACGTAAACCAACTTTATATATGTAAGGACGTATATGCATACTTGAGTATTTGGCATATACGTAAGAAATATATGGTTGGGGTTTACACATGTACACGTATATGCATACATACATATATAGGTATCTATAGATACCATGATGCTAAATACTAAGACAATATTATTTCTTTCACCTTGGCTATGGCCTAATATTATTTCATGCCTGACAACCTTTCATATTCTATTTTATTTCCATCGGGCCTTATAATTTGAGATGGACACTTTAAAATATTGGTGTCGATGACTTCTTGTTTACATTTGTAACTCTCACCGCCACCCTCTTCTTGTAATTAACGTACATATGACTTTTCTTTATTATTCTCCCCGATGCCTGGGAAGGAGGTATCTTCCTCTCGAAATTGTCTAAGTCGATAATTGTTTGCAAGAAACAAACCTTCAGCAGCATGGATTACCTTCTATTTATGCATCGCTATTTCTCATAACTATAGCCGGAGTTCTTACATCTGCTAGATACGAATTCTTCCTACATTTTGAGTTCATATAGACCTGAGTAGAGTCATTGGAAGGTGATGCTTGTCATGCACTTTGGATTGACAAAACATGGCAGCAAGTTGTATGAACCAACTCCAGGCGGAGCACCGTCCAGGTCATGCTTTGCATTTTATGTTTAAATCTTTATGCGGACTTGAACTATGTGCATCTAAATTTTAAGCCATTTCATGGTTCAAGCAATACAGGCAGCCACCCGAGGGGTGAGTGTGTAAGTGAATAATGCTTCTTTTCTTAAAGCTTTGATATCGAATCAGAATGCCAATTTGATGGCAAGCCTTGATTCATATCCGACTAATATCCACAAGAGGGTACATTCATCAGTTTGAATAATTAATTATAATTGTTTGTTTGAATAATTAATTACAATTGTTTGCTGGTGATTTCCACTTAGAAATTAATCACATAATGATATATGTTTTTGCTTAGTCAAATCTGCGAAATACACTTTATATAAGGACAATAAGCATAAGAAGATGCAAGTAAAGTTATACTTCATAATTTTGTGATGAGTCTGAAAGGGACATAAGATATTGACTATGACTATAATTCTGAAAGAACACTTAAAGCATACACCCAGGAAATTCATCCACAAGGGCCATCTTGGCTGAGATGAAGGGTGAGTTGAAAATCTTTGAACCATAGAATTATTTCCTGCATGAAAAGAAATTAACCATTATTAATAATAATTGTAAGCTCAAAAAAAAAGAGATATCAATTAACAAGAGTTGGCTCATGGTAGTCCAATATTCAAATCCTCATGCTTAGTCAAGCGGTGGGAATGATACCCTAGTACCAGGATGCACAGTGGCTGGTTAAAATGTTTCATGTCTACTTCCGAGTAGGGAGGGTCTTTTTTGTTAGAGATTGCGTGGGGATAAGTTATGGTCCGAGGTTGGGAGGTTAAGCCCCTGACAATGTTTCCCATCTCCTCAAGATGTTAGGACATGCATTAGACAAAGAAAAGATAAGCATTCAAACATTTGATAGAAATAGGTATTTTATCTTTATGATATTTATACAAGTAGAAGGTATGATGGATTGGTTTATATCATTGATTTTGTTATTTCTTTAATGAAAGAAACTCTTCTCGACAATATAATTGGTAACCATTTAGATCGGTTGACCTTTTAACTGAATATGGAATATATCTATAGGATTGTTATTTCAGTCTTTCATTTATAAGAATAATGATTATGAGCATATCTTCTAATCATATGTTATTGCCATAGATAGCAATAGGAAAAAAAGAAATGAAACAGAGGTATCTAATACCCCAAATGATACAATGGTATATGATGACCTAAATGATACAGTGTTATCTAATGCTCTAAATGATTCAATGGTAATTGATGCCTTAATTAACACGGTGGTATGTGATGCCCTAAATGATCCAATGATAATTGATGCCCTAATTGATGTAGTGATATGTGATGCCCTAAATGATCCAATGGTAATCGATGCCCTAATTGATATAGTGGTGTTTGATGGTAATCGTCATTTGATTTTGATATAGTGGTATTGGATGGTAATCGTCATTTGATCCTAAGTGGTATTTGTGGACTATCCTTGGTGTGTGCAGAAGCATCCCTAGATTGATTTTGGTTTCGAATTCCATGGTATGTAGATTTTAATTTCCATAGTAAATTCCTTGATGGTGTTCTCAATTGTTAGTTATGAAATTTCCGATTAACTAATTGTAACTGTTAATCTCATTCACTTGAATGTAATTGATATAACTGTCTTCCTTTGAAAATGAAGTAATAACTATATTTCTTTAATACGTTAGTTGTTAGTTAAGACCTGGGAAAAGTGGATGTTACATAGTGCCTACTTCATATCTCGGAAGAGAAGTAAATTTATATGGGTTGGGAAGAAACTTGAATTTTAGTGCTGAAATATGTAGGCTATAGGATGGTGGGCACTAGCTACACTGCAACATATTTGCACCAGGCCCATAAACCCGTTTACACGCCCATCCCATACCATCAAATGGGTTGTCAGTAATATTGTACAGACTTCCTCACTTCCCAAAAAACTTACAATCAACCTATTCAAATTTATATTTTTATTCCGCACTACCTACTTCCCTATGAAATAATTTTGTCGGCTGTTACTTTATGTTTGTATATATAAAGCAAAAGATTGGTTTAAAATTTTAGATTATTTATCTATAGTAAGCTTTATAATTTTTGCAAATGAATTTTATTAGTATATTACTATATAATACTAAAAATAATAATATATTTTTAAATAATTATAATTAAAAAAAATAGTATATCATTTTGCCATAATTATTATAATAAATATTAATATAGATATCTTTGAATCTTTCATATTGGTTTTTCTTTTTTTGATCGGTAAGACGCTGAAGCCAAGATTAATTATTATTGTGTTGTTATTAATTATGATTATTTATTAAGTGCAAGTAGATTCGAACGCAAGACCTCCCATATGAGAGGCTCACAATTTTACCGTTGTGTTGTAGGCTCTTGCCTAAATCCTTCATATTGATTTATTTTTAGCATTTAAGAATTATTTATTTAATTTCGATTGTTATTGAATATATTTAAATTTAATTTCTATTTTAATTTATTATAAAAAATATTAATATAGGTATACATTTCATCCTGATTCATTTTTAACTTCCATAGTAAATTCTTTAATGGTGTTTTCAATTGTTAGTTATGAAATTTCCAATTAACTGATTGTAACCGTTAATCTCATTCACTTGAATGTAACTGATATGACTGTCTTCCTTTGAAAATGAAGTAATAATTGTATTTCTTTAATATGTTAGTGGTTAGTTAAGACCCAAGAAAAGTGGATGTTACATAGTGCCTACTTCATATCTCGAAAGAAAAGTAGATTTATATGAGTTGGGAAGAAACCTGAATTTTTGGGCTGAAATATGTAGGCTATAGGATGGTGGGCACTGGCTACAGTGCAACATATTGGCACCAGGCCCATAAGCCAGTTTACATGCCCATCCCATGCCATCAAATGGGTTGTCAGTAATATTGCACAGACTTCCTCTCTTCCCCAAAAACTTAACAATCAACCTATTCAAATTTATATTTTTATTCTGCACTACCTACTTCCCTATGAAATAATTTTGTCGGCTGTTATTTTATGTTTGTATATATAAAGCAAAAGATTGGTTTAAAATTTTAAATTATTTATCAATAGTAAGCTTTATAACTTTTCCAATTGAATTTTATTAGTATATTACTATATAATACTAAAAATAATAATATATTTTTAAATTATTATAATTTAAAAAATTTGTATATCATTTTGACATAATTATTATAATAAACATTAATATAGATATCTTTGAATCTTTCATATTGTTTTTTTTTTTTTGTACGGTAAGAGGCTGAAGCCAAGATTAATTATTATTATGTGTTGTTATTAATTATGATTATTTATTAAGTGCGAGTAGATTCAAACCTAAGACCTCCCATATGAGAGGCTCACAATTTTACCGTTGTGTTGTAGGCTCTTGCCTAAATCTTTCATATTGATTTATTTTTAGCATTTAAGAATTATTTATTTAATTTTGATTGTTATTGAATATATTTAAATTTAATTTCTATTTTAATTTATTATAACAAATATTAATATAAGTATACATTTCATCCTGATTCATTTTTATCACTGAAGATTTATTTATTTAATTTTGATTGTTTATTTAAAGAACAATTTATAATTTTACTCTATTATTATTTAATGATAATAACTTTTATTAATATATATTTAAGAATCAAATAATAATCTAATAACATAGATTAAGATAAGAGTTATTTTTATTCAATAATATAACACATCTATGGTGTGTTTTTTTTATAATTTTAATGGAAACTTTAAGAAATTTATAATTTAATTTTGGTTTAATTTGTGACTTCGCAAAGTCTTTCAAAATAAATAAAAATTAAAACACATTGTCTACTATGTAAATTACTTATTTTAATTAACTATAATCTTAATCCACTATTATATATTTAATAAATTAACTATTACCTTAATCCACTATTATATATTTAATAAAATATTTGACAACAATATAAAAATTACTTATTACTCAAAAATTATTTAGTATTATTTTATATTTTTTTAAGTAGAGAAGACATATTTCACTCTTAAGTTTTTAAAAATTAAAAATTAATTTAAAAAGAATCTTAAAAGCTATTTAAGAAAATTTTAAAACAATTTAAAATATTTTATATTTATATTAGTCTTTCATATGTTGTCCTTTTGATCTTCATTAGAAACAGCAAGACAGGACATTTTCTTTTAAATACAAATTAGATGATTAAATATATCTATTGAAAACTGTCATTAAATTGACCATTTTATTATGGATAAATGTTTTTTATTACTGCACAACTTGTTGAATTAAATGATGTCTATTTAATAATATGTAAAAAAGATATCTATCATCAAGCTTATTACTAAATTTTTTTTAATAGAAAATTATGATATATAAAAAATAAATTTAAAAATTTCTTTATTACTATAAATATATAAATATATTTATATATACTATAAATATTTTTTTTTTTAAAGGCAAGATGCACTGTTGCCTACTTCTACTTCAACGACACATGCAACATAGGCTAATGGAAGTTGACAGGTGATGTTTCTAACCCATAGATGAAGTATTCAATGTGCATTTAAAAGATGAGGTAGATGATGCCACTGGCAAATTCTTCTTTGCCAACATTCCATTCCATGTGGCTTAATCTGTAACAACCAGTTTTCCCGAGTCTTAACTAACAACTAACATAACAGAGAAATACAGTTATTACTTCATTTTCATAGAAAGACAGTTATATCAGTTATGTTCATGTGAATGAGATTAACAGTTACAATTACTTAAATGGAAAACTCATAACTATAATCTGAAAACATCATCAATGAATTTACTATGGAAATTAAAATCTACCATTGGATCATTTAGGGCATCAGATATCACTGTATCATTTAAGGCTTTAGATACCATTGTATCATTTAGGGCATCAATTACCATTGGATCATTTAAGGCATCAGATACCACTGTATCATTTAGGGCTTCAGATACCACTGCATCATTTAGGGCTTCAAATACCACTGTATCATTTGGGGCGTCAATACCACTGTATCATTCATTTCCTTCCGATTGCTTGACTGTGGCAATAACATAAGATTAGAAGATATGCTCATAATCATTATTCTTATAAATGAAAGACTAAAATAACAATCCATCAGATAAATCTATCTCTCGCAAATAAATATATTCCATATTCAATTAGAAGATCGACCGATCTGACTGGTTGCCAATTATATTGATGATAAGAGTTGCTTTCATTTAAAGAAATAACTGTAACGATGATACAACTCAATTAATCTTACCTTCTACTTGAATATACATCATAAAAGTAAAAATACTTGTTTCTGACAAACGTTTGAATGCATAGCTTATCTTTATCTGATGCACGTCCAACATCTTGTGGAAAGGGGAACCATTGTTAGGGGTTTAACCTCCCAACCATTGACCTTAAACTTATCCCCACACTTTCTTTAACTAGAAAGGCTCTCCCTACCCAAAATAGACATGGAACACCTTGTCGGCCACTAAGCATCTTGGTATCTAATCACACCACTCGAATTGATGACAGGAGAATACAATAAACATGATCATACATGAACCATTAAATAATTCCTTTTAAAAATAACAAACATTGTTATGTCACATCTGATTCTATTTCATGTTATTGCAGATTCATTTCTCTCACCTCTTCACCCTTTTCCTTGGCTATACAGCCAAGTAAGTCCTAGGTGTTTGAATCTCAGAGCAACTTGCTCTTTTTGTTGATCCTTAATTGATAAAAGAATATTATATGTTTCCAGCTTATCACATTTTTGTGATCTGAGAAAAGTAGTTATTAGCATTTCAGAATAATATCATTTAATTCTGACTTCCAACAGCATAAATAAATATGAAATCATGTCATGGATGCTTGGTTTTTATTCATCTTAACTAATGATATCATAAACAAGGATGATTTGCTTCATAATCTGGATTTGTATCTAACTGCTATAAAAATCAGATTGCAGTAATAGAACATGTTGCAATGTTGGATTTGGATATTCCACATAACCTAGATAAATTTGAAAATGAAGTCTCGCTGGACACTCAGCAACCTGCCTCACCTTTGCTTGCAAGATCTCTAACACAATCCTAGTATGAGATTGCTCACGATTTCCGGCAAACTAACTATATGATTAAGAAAACGTGGGAAGGAATAATGTAATGGTTATCAATTGATAACAGCACTGATATCGGCACTAAGAAAGGTAGTCGGTAATATGGAGAAGGCGGCAATGATCACAAAAGTCATATGCATGAACAAGGAAGTTAGGTGTTGTAAGAAAATAAGAATAAAATGCTGCCTTTCGTCTCCTCCGACTTCAAAATATAAAGAGTAACGTGACTCCTTGGCTTCCAAGAAGGCATAACATAAAAGAAATGTATTGGCTCTTGGACGCCAAATAAAAATGCCAAGTGTTACAATCGATTTCAAGCAAGAAAAAGAATAAAAAGATGGAAGAAGATTTGAAGGTTATAAATCGAAAATAATTATGGTTTATGTCTATCTACATGCACGTAGATATACTTATGCGATGGCATCATTTTATTATTAAGGTGTCACTTTACTCTTATATCTGTATACGTACATAGGTATATATTATAATAATATGGAGAAAGATCAATCAAAAACCTTTAAGGTGCGTATTATTTTTTAATTAAAATAATTAATGTTTTAAATGTTCATTTAGTAGCTCATGCAGTTCCATCGACTGTATCCTGATGTTCAAGTCACTAAGTCCTCAACCATGGTGATTCACAATTCATACCCATTTGCCCAGTGATGGTGATGCTCTTACGCTTAATTCTTTTCTGATAATGCTTCCACCCCTTCGACGTGCTTCCTACAAAGAAATTCTCCACAGTTAAATCATATTACCATAACAAGTTATTTAATCATAAATAATCATAACGGCTAACCTCCTTTTCAATTCCATGAATTTGTTTAAATAATCAACTAGCATGTTATCTTCACATGAAATTATAACAACTAGCCATCTTACCATTTCGCAAGATTATAACAAATTTAACTGTAAACTAACTTCATGTGATCTTCAACGACTATATGAACATTTTCAGGAGGTTATGGCGAAGTTAGCAAAGGTAGGACCATCATATGTGCCACCAAGGAAGACAAAATTGAGAACCACGATCTTGGATAAGAACGTAATGTCCCCTTTTTAGGACATTAGAAATATTGAAGTCTTATTTTATATAATATTAAAATTGACTATGAGACGTAGACTCAAATTATTAAAAGGTCAATTTAATGGTATAAAGAGGGCAAAAGGTCAAAGAGGAATAAGACGAAATGCCAGAAGGAAGTTAAAGAGTCACAAGAGAATAGGACAAAAGCCTGACGGGAGTTGAAGAGTCTTAGTTTGTGTTTTAAAAGGGGAAAGAGGCTCATTATTGGGTATGCTTGATTTATTATTCCGGAGCTTGTAAGGGTATTTGGAAAGCTTCAGCTTTCAGCTAGTATGAGGACGTAGCCCCTCGTGCCGGCAGACAGTGGACGCAAACCCATTCTTCGAGGAGACATGAGTTCAAGTGTTTCATATCCGCTTACAAGTTCTTATTCTAGTATTCCAATATGACTACTAAATCTGTATTTAAGATTGGGTTTCGATTGTGCCGGAAAAGATCTGCAATGTTTTATTTTTGAATATATTGTTGAACGGAAAGTAGTAAATATCCGGTTCAGGATATTTCAATGGTATGAGAGCTGGTTTTCCTGCCAGCCTGTGAAGCTATAACAAAGCCTAGTTATTCTACCAATCTGAAGGGTTACATTGAAACAACGATATTCTTTTTTAAATTCCAAAGAAGATTACTTTGACGAGGTTGTCATTACCTGCAAAAACTAAAATATTGTGAAGTTTATATGCCTCTGCATATACACTCAATTATTATAGGTTAGTAGCTTTTTCTACTAAAAAAAGGAATCATTTTCCACGGCAATTGGTGTTGAGATCTAAATATTTTTGAAGGCACGGCAGACAGAGAGAAAGTCCACTAATCAAAAGTGGGGAACCTCTGATTGGAAGGTTTGCAAATATTGAGACAAGCTAAATAGCAAACAGGGACATTAACAAGTAGAACAGTCTGGTTGTGTGGCACATGGTGTAGAGATAGTATTTTGATTTCTTCCAACATCTAAAATTTTCATTCATGGTAGTTGTGAAAGGCTAGAGGGTGCACCCGACTGGACTCCAGTTGGTGCTCACATTGGGGAAGAACGGTAGTAGTGACTTATGCTTACAAATAGATACAAAGGGTTATACTCTTATATGTGGTGGGACGTTTGTAGACTTAGAGAAAACAATATCTGAAGACGTCAAGATTCCTCGATAGGCTTTCGAGCACCTGTGCGTGCAAACGTAAAGGCCAGTGGTCTTACAAATGTTGTTGTTATATCATTCTTGCTAGAATCAGCAATATGAGATATCTCATATCAGATAGTTTTTGATGTTGAAAGTCGTGATCTTATTGCATATGGTGTGATACCAGAGTTTATTGGATGATTTCCTATTCTTGCTAGTCTTTCTACTTTGAATGAAGATCGACTCGTTCTCACAGAACCCAGGAAGAAATCATTGTTTGAAACTGAACTAAGTTTCCTTCTTCACGCTCATCTGCTGCAGAAGTTACGGAATTAATCAGTAGTATTATTCAAAAACATTTGAACTCTGAAGATAGTCATCTCCACGAGGCCGTAAATCCGAATTGTTTTCAGCGAGATCATTTTATTCAGCCGGAAGCTATGAAGATGAAACTGTCGAAGCCGGTGGAAGTCACAAAGAAAGGGGAATTAAGATAAATTGTTTTCATGTGTGATTTTAACCGTAGCTTGGAAAGGCTTGAAATGACAACCGTCGACTCCTTCCCTCTTGAGCTGTGGGTCAAACAATTTTGCTGAAGACAACAGGTTCTCTTTGGTCGATTACCTTGTAGTTTTTTGTTGATGCTCACCGTCCTAAGGAAGAAGAAGATATGTGCAAGGAGTTAACAACTTCTATATGAACAGTCATTGTCATTAGAAGCCAAGGATAGAAACACCTATAGATTGGGACGAATCTTGGCAAGAGTTGGTTGCAACACCCAGCGGAAATGTAAAGATGGTCAACTAAGTCTTTAAACGTCAAGATTTAAAATCTGAAGACAACGTTACAAAATGTTGTAACTATGCAAGACGATGCCATTTTGTGGATTATGGAATTGATTTCAAGCCAGGACGAGCAAAGCCAATGTTGACAGGTGTCGGGGAGTGTTACATGCTGAATAACAGACAGTATAGATAGCAATGAGATCGCAGAAACAAGTATCTAGTCTGAGTGGATGCCACGCGTAAGGTTTACCTGGACCAAGGTTTAAACGCTAAGAAAAGTCCAACATTGTTGTTGCTTTTTAGTCCTGACGGACACATGCAAACCTCTACACATGGCAATCATACAGTGAAAATTAGGAAGTTTGGGATTTTTCAAATGACTAAGCGTCTTTATCAAAGGGAGTTGGAGTTCTTTTCGAAAACTACTCTACGATATTTGAAACTATGATACAATACGTAATCTTACAGGCATGCAAGTGAAATCTTTGATTAAGCTGGCAAGTGGCATAGGGAAATACAGCTTCAAGCACAATTTCAAGCGATGATTATTTCCTATTCTCGGTTGCCTATCATTGAGAAGCAACTTGCAAAGGGAGTTGTTAGGTTGGCCACAACACTAAATTACAACTCTCTTTGAATTGGCTAACAAACAAATTGCAATCGTATGAGAAGTTAAAGCAATGAATCTCTTGTACAAATTTCTATCAGGGATGTTCTAACTAGTGTACACTAAAGAGAAAACCAGGCATATACAAAGTTGATTAAGTAAGAGGATTGGGGTGAGTTGCTTAAGGCAGAAGAAGGGTACATGTTAAGGACATACTCTCAAATGATTAGCTTAGTGTCGGATTTAGTATCACTGAGAAGGCCTTAGCGATCTTATTTGAGCAAAATAGAAAACTGTAAAAGTCTACGAGTGGTTTGGTTTGATTTCAACGAATAAAATCAAGTTTGTGGGGGTTCCTTATTTGGCTAGAAAAGAAATCATCTTACTTATCTTTCTTTGCTCCTCTTGAACATTCATTTTACAGAGTCCAAACAGAAGAACCAAGTTGGGTTGATACAATAAGATCTACTTATTCTTCTCCATGTTGACGTTTGAGTGGTGTCACTGAATCAACAAACTATACAGACCCATTACAAGTCTTGACATCATGGTTTGCTTCCATAATTTGAAATCACCCCTGAAATTAAGGGCTTCCAATTGAACAGCCAACTCATATACTTGAGGTGAAAGCATTACACGGTTATACTGGGAATGCCACTCATATCAAATTCAAAATTAGACATAATCAAATTACAGGGTTTGGATAAAATTAGGATAGGTACTATGAAGCCACATAAGCAATTAGCCCAATATTCTGAATCTAATATTAGAGAAGAAATACTCGAGGTTTATAAAGAGTATAATGAACTTCCTACCTGAATTCAGAATGATTTATCACTCCATGATTACTTGGATTTACATCTGGAGCAGCAAAATAAGACGGAAAAGACAAAAGGGAAGTACTTTGAATTGGTTCAGGATCTCCTTAAAAAAGACCAATGCAAAAATTTGTATGAAGAGTTTTCAGCAGATCAAAATCAGCCTTTAAAGGGGTTTAAAACAAAAGATCAGCCAACTACCAATGATTTACAGCCGTCACATGATCACGTAAGAGATGTTACACAAGGTGCAAGTTTCTACATTGGGAATTTGGAGGTTAGCTTTCATAAGCAGGTTGAAGAGAACGATTGCACATGAAGTATGAGTAGATTGGGGCCTTGGTTTGATGAGCCTTCATTTACAAATGATAACATGGTAACATTCGGGTCTTCACATTCAAATCAAGAGAACAAGGGAAAGGACTATGATTTTGAGAGGTGTGACGAACCATATATTTCTGATGTCCATGACATGAATTTGGTGGGACAAGTTAAGATGACGATGCAAAATGATGAACCATTTCAACAGGACAATAATGACATGCATTCCTTAAAGAATCAGTTGAAGGTTAGTAATGACATGGTTGTGGCATCGCTGGTTCGTTATGACAGCACTCACAAGATGGTGGAAGATCTCTACAGAAAGGTTCAAAGGAAAGTGGAAGCAGATTGGCTTGTTTCTGATTTGCAACTAATCAAGACAGCTCTTGAAACTATGAAATCAAATTATTTATATTTGCTATTCGACGGGGATAACATTCTTAAGGTTGCTGAAATACATGTTGCTCAATTGAAAAGGGAAAGGAATGGGATTATGGAGCTCAATTAGGAGCTTAAAAGTCTATTCAGGAGGCATTGGTTGAAACTTAATTTTCTCTTCAGGAAACAGAAAATCAGATCAGGGTCATGAATCACTCTTTGGAACATGAGGGTAAGGTGAGGCAAAAGTTTTTCAAAGAAGTCATTGTCGAGCTTGATAGCATTCAGCAAACTTATGGCTTGGACGGTTGTCCTAAAAGACCAAGTGTCAAAGTTTCAAATCACTTTCAACTTATCAATAACCCCGTGTTTGAAGTTGATGCTGATTGGATTTCTGATAATCCCTTGTTTGAGGTAAACGAGGACTGTCCTTTTCATTATCATGAAGGAGATGATTTTGGTCTCAGGAGATGGAATCCTAGTACGATTTTGTTGACGTTAGTTTTGTACCACTGCATAAAATATAGTAATTGAATATTTGATATAGAATATCAAACACTCAATCCCTCTCTTGAAAAGTAAATACTCATGAAGACATAAGAAAAACTCCAATGTTCTTTACACCTATGGATACTAACTCAGTTATATTAATGTGATTTGTTGGTTAATCACGTAGTCGGCCTTACGTTGTTCATTCAAGGATTATCAAACTCTCGTTGTGATGATGATGATGTCTGGCTTTGCAAAGTATATGAACGCCAAATAATGTTGATGGTGATGATGATGGAGGGTGTGTCTGCCAATAATGCTCTGATTTTTTAACTTTCTTCTAAAAATGAACTCCAACTCTTACACTACTTGCTACTCTACTCCTACTCTTATGAATGGAAAGATTAGCAAATGGATGGGGATCAAATCTGATGAAAGCTTACTAATGGCTCTACCTCCATAGATGCAATGATTCAAGGGAAAAAGACTAGCTTACCATGCAAGGATTCCTAACAAGCTACTAGGATCCTAGTGGCCTAGTTTATAGATCCCTATCAAACATCCACTAATATCACCATGCAACTATCCATCTACTCTTACTCTTAACAACTTTCTTGAAATAAAATCTACTTTAACAACTTCAATAAAATCTAACTTTAACTATTGAAAGTAGAAACCATGCAATAACACCAAATGTTCTTAATCACCATGCAAGTCACAACAATGATAAAGAGAAGCAATTTTGGCATTACCTTAGCAACAATTTTCTTCAACCCTTTACAAATGAGAGCAAATGGCCTTATATAGGGGCCAAAATTACAACCAACGGTAGAAATTAAGAGGCAAAATCAACAATCTAGATTAGAGCCTAGAAACCCTAATTAGGGTTGCCACCCCATCAATCAATGAGAAGATGCCACCTCATCAATAGACCAATGAAAAAAAAGAAAAGTGGCAACCAATGAGAAGGCACCAAAATGCTAGCCAATCAGAATCAAACATCTATCCTACCCAAAAGAAAAGAAAAATTGCCACTTGGACTTACATCAAATGCTCTTCTAATATAATTCTACCCTTTTCTTTCATCTTCTTAGCCAAAGCAATGAACTTGGCTAGCCTGTCATTGACTTCCTTCATGGGAGGGCAAAGCGTGTGCCTCATCTTGAGCTCAGCTAAATTCATCACATTGCTCGCTGCTTGCAATGTCTTCTTATGATCCTTCTCATACTCCTTCGCACATCCGATAAAGGCATTGAGGAAGGCAAAGGTGCCCAAATGCTTCTTCTTGATGGTAACCTTCCCCAACTCATCCAATCTCGATCCAAACTCTGTCTCATTTATGTTCTCCTCTTTGGTATCTTCAAAATCAAGTGCAACCCCAACATCGCTCATTATGGTTGAAATGGAAGTGTCAACGCCTGGGCTATGTTGTGCAATCTCGTTCCGTATCTCTTCAAGTATCCTCAATTTGATGGTCAAGGCAATAAACTAGGACTCAACCGTACTCATTCCTCTTCCATCTATCAACTTGGTTCTCTCCAAATATCTTTCTAGTAGCTTGATAAATGCTTGTAGCCTAGGAATGGCTAAGTCCTTGACTAGAAGGAAATCCTTCCACTCACCTTCAAATGTTCTAAATTTGTCTCTAATAGCCACCAATGACCTGAATGTCAAGACAAAGGAAGGCAAGAAATTTCGCCCATCTTGAGTTATAGCATGGATCCAATCCTTGACTTCATGCAACTGAGCCGATATTTCTTCTATGTTGCTCCCGCTGTCTTGCGGAAGGGTTGTCTAATGCAACTATTGGATAAGCTGGCAATCTCTCCATTACTTGTTTTTGGCCTCCAACTTTACAATCCTCTCGTTTGCCTTCCTCAACCTTTCTCTAATTAAAACCATGCCTTCTTAAATCTCCTCACATTCCATGTCATTTGTGATTCTTCCCAAGTTATGCTCAACTATTTCATACTCCTAAGCTACAATCTTGTCAACTTCCTTGCTAACCTTTGGTATAGCAATCTGAACCTTTCGATGACCCTCATCATCGCTCCTAATTACCTTTGCCACCATTTTTGCAATTTGCTTATGTTTATCACTATCTTCCTTTTCCACCAACCCTTGAATATCTTCAGTTGTTCGGACAGTCACCACCTCACCTCTTGACATAAGCATTTGCCTTAACCATAGCGGTGCAGTGCATCTCCTCAAATTTGGATTCGGTTCAACTAGCAAAACATCACCAATGGCCTCGAGCACCTGGCTTATTTCCTCAATATCAATTGGCCTATCCTCTTCTTCACTAGTGATTGTCACATCATCTCTATGTTGGTTCTCCGAGAGAGGAGAGTACTCGATACTGTTGTTGTAATCGCTTGATTCTGAATCAGAACTCTCCTCTACCACGGCCCCGTGTCCACTTGTATTATCCTCTTGGCCTCTAGTCCCAATTATGCTCTCCCTTGACGGTGCTGCATTCTGTCTCTTTGCTAGAGGTTCTTGATGTTCTTTACTCTTCTCAACCTCCAAATTTCTCTTCCTACTCTTAACTACTCTTGGTTGCTAGCTTCTGCCCTCACCTTTCTGTCCGACTGACTCCACTAGACCTACTTTCAATTTCATCATCTCATAAGGCGTACCTTCCGATTTTGTAATTGCCTTAACTTCTCATTGTACCACGACTCAATGTGTAGATCAATTGTCCTTGTAACTGCCTCTAAGGAAGGATCCTAATGATCATCCCAATCCACTGGACTCAACTCCATTCCATCCACTGTATCATAATCTTCTCTTAGTACATTTTCATCATCTTCCAACTGATCGGGAATATCAAGGCCTCTCCATTTGATTGCCCTCATCATGCCCACTGACAGTCTTGAGAAAGCTAGCTTTCTCATGTAAAAGTCGTCCTATGCATTGGCCCAAAAATCTTCTATAGTAGGAATATGTTTAAATGTGTTTTCATGAGATGCCTTGATGAGACCATTACGATTGAATCCTTGCCTTGCCTATACCATCCTAGAGGATACCATTCTAATTCTTTCTCCGCAACTACAAAGGCGACAGGATTAGGACAAGTATCATTGCCTATTCCAAGTGAGAAGGTAATCCCTGTCTTACCTTTAAGTTTCATTATCTTGTCATAATGCTCAAGTTGCCTAGCCAAGTCCATCAAGACTATCTTGTCGGGTGGGTACCTTGGAAGTCTCTTGGGACAAACTATACTTCTTGCCACTCTAATAAATGTGAATTGTGAAAATTGGATAAACCAACTCCCATACTTCTTAACTTTTACTTTTGCTTCCGATGAGAGCCTCTTAGCAGGTGTCCCTTGTAATATCCTTACCGTCTTCATGGCAAAGGCGTCATAAAACATCTTATAATCTTTGGTGTTGTGTAAATGAAGTTGTGGATAGCACTCATGCACCAAACATTGCCCTGGCCCATTGCCAATCACTCCTAAGGCCTTAAGTCCAGAATTTTCATATAGTCTCGCAATCAAATAGAAAAGATAGGACCCCACGTAGAATTGCTTTTGATTTTGCACTATCCTAAGTTACAACTCTAAATTTTCTCTTATAATTCTAGCCCAATCAAATTTTCTCTTTCCATTTTCAATTTCATCAATAAAGAAGTACATCCAATTTTTGAATTGCATACCTTGAGCCATGCCCGTGATTCGGCCGAGAAGCACAATAAGATCACCATACTCCGGTTTGAAATCTAACTTGGTGAGCTTTGACACCTTGGTAACTCCCTTCTTGCCTTCGTGTAACCAATTCTGCTTTAGATGAATGAAGTAAGCCTCCTGATTATCCTGAAATAACTTGGCTGCCTGATCCATCATTACCACTGTCATGCTTTATACTGGGGAATATTAAATACTTCTTCGACCACTTGTCTGCCGATGTTGGCTAACACTCTCTTCCTTTCATCAAAAATGATGGACTTGGTAACAATATCAAACTGGGATGCACACTCCATTACCAATTCTGGACAAAGCAGAGTAGGAGGGAAGGTCGCCACGTGTACAATTCCGCTCTTGTAGATCTTCTTCACCATGGGGGATTGTCCTTCCTTCAATCTATCCTTCGACTGTATCAAGTTCACTGTATCGATATTGGTATCACTTATTCACCTCACTTTCGAGAAGGTGGTCTTAGGCATCATGTCTTCCTTATCTTTTTTGGTATTCATTCCCTTTGGGTTCTTGCTTACACTAACATCTACCATCCTAAATACTTATTTTTGCCCCTTCGTTCTAAATGATATGGACTACGCTTATCAATCTCCAACTTTCTTTCTATCGATGGAATCTAGCTTATTTTTGCCTCTCCAAGTCCTATCTCTACACTTATCAATCTCCAACCTTCTTTTCTAAGGGTGGGACTACCACTTATTTCTGCCTCTTCGTTACCTTAGAATGGACTACACTTATATCTCCCAACTTCAATCCTAGGGTGGTCTAGCTTATTTCTGCCTCTCCAAGTGTCCTATCATGAAATCTACACTTATACCTCCCAATTTCAGCCTATCAATGGAATAATGAAGTGGTGGATGATGAGTGCAATAAGAAAATAAGGGAAACGAACTAAGCAAGAGCAAGAAATAGAACCCGCCTTTAAACCAATCGTCATCTCTAAAAATGAATAGAATTTTACCTTAAATTTGCCTTTACCAATAACCGGGCCCTTTTCAAGTTCGGATCAAATCTTAGAAATTTCAATCCTCCTTGCAAATAATGATGCCCTAGCAAAAATCAGAATTTTGACCTCCTTGAGATTGCCCACACTAGCCAAAATCAGACCTTGAATCCTATAGCCTCTTCACCAAATAAAATCACCCAATTCTAGAAGGAGAAATCACAGCCAAAGATGGAGAAATCAGCCCCAACAAAAATTGCCCAAGCTGGAAAAAAAAATCAGATCCACCCCAAAATCGCCCTAGGGCAGAAATTTGCCCAAGCAAGAAGGAGAAAATGCCACCAAAAAAGGAAAAAAAAAATCTGACTCTCCAAAAAAATGCCCAAGCAAGAAATTCGCCTTTAGAAGAAAATTGCACATCCAAGGAGGAGGAAAAAGGAATGAGGAAATAAGAAGGGGGGAAGCCTCTCTGATACCAAATTTTTTTGCCTCCTCAAGGGGGTCGACCTGCCTAGAGGGAAAACAAAATTAAATTAGTCCCTTAATTAATGGCCCAGATTTAGATGCAACATTAAAATTACTTAGCCTTATAGTGATATTGGCTCATTTAATTGTTAGTTTTGATCAAAAATTACAAAATAGAAACAAGGTAAGCCTAAGAGATGTCAAATTTTTATTTAATAATGTTTTGGCAATTAAATTATCATTAAAATCGAATTTAGCAAGCCAAAATCAATTTTCAATTTCAAATTACCAATTTCCTTTAACATTTTAAAAATCCTCTAAGCAAAATTTCAACCAAATTAATGAGATTTTGCAATTTAATCCAATTTCAAATTTTGCAAATACAATTTCAATTTTTTTTTTTTACAAAATAAATCCTTTCCCTAGCAGTCAAAATTCAAACTCCAATTTCAATTTCACTATCAAAAATTTCCTTTTTCACCAAAAAATTCAAGATTTTCCAAAACGACTAAATCTAAAAATTTCATTTTGAAAATGTTCAAGCTTATACAATCATTTCAAATTTTCAAAATTCCTTCTAAGTCCAAACTTTGCAAATTTATCTTACCGGATATCGTTCTAACCATCGCAAAAAAAAATGTTGTTGAATCCTGTTTGGCCTAAGGATAAAATTACGTGTTCCGAAAAATCAAGTTTTGCACCGGATGAAAAAAAATAAACCAAATCAAATCCCTACTGGCCCGAAGGCGTCCAAGGTGTAAAATTTTTTAAATTGAAAACCCCTGGGCAACTCCAAAAAAATTGCTAAGGCAACTGAAGAAATGAAGGTCCCCAAAATTTTGGGGCGATGGTGTGAAAACCTCACAATAGATTCCTAGCAAGGAATATGAGTCACAAGATGGAAGTGGTGATTTGACTACAATTGTGCATCATAGGGTCAGTCCACATTAGGTTCCTGATTTCACACCATACAAGAGTTCGTTGGATTATTTGCATCAGCCTTTGGATAGCTTTTGGTGCAGTTTTAAGTAGAGTTATATGTTGATCATAGGGAATGCTCTTTCAGCTTCATTCTTATTCATAGTACCTATGTACTCGGAGATTCTCCAAATTGAAGATGACAGTTTGGTATTTGTTGCACCCAAGGTGTCACACTCAGTTTTTGAGCGACTTGTTTATTATATCATCTATTTAGGTTGGGTTGTCATCATCTTTTGGGTTATGCATAGTTCACTGATACATTTCTATCTTATCATAGTGGCTTGTTATGACAACAGGGTTTGGGATCCAGGTGTTGATCGTATGTATTTTTGGCTTGTTGAGGACCTTGTTGTAAGTCTACTCAGTTTGAGGTTGGATTCAGTGGTATCAGTGATGATCAGAGTTGTTCAATTTATAAGTGCAGAGTTTTTTCGGAGAGTTATATGGATCCAAGGATCCGGTTCAGAGATAGATTGCAAAGTGACATCTTACTTTGCAGTGTGGCTAGAATTGTTTTCAGTTTGGACTACAAGGCTACCTGCAGACTCGTATGGGATCCTAGTACTGATTGCTTGAGGACAAGCAATTTTAAGGAGGGGAGATTTGCAATGTCCCCTTTTAGAGACATTAGAAATATTGAAGTCTTATTTTATATAATGTTAAAATTGACTATGAGACGTAGACTCAAATTATTCAAAGGTCAATTTAATGTTATAAAGAGGGCAAAAGGTCAAGGAGGAATAAGAGGAAATGCCAGAAGGAAGTTGAAGAGTCACGAGAATAGGGCGAAAGCCTGAGGGGAATCGAAGAGTCTTAGTTTGTGTTTTAAAAGGGGAAAGAGGCTCATTACTGGGTATGCTTGATTTATTATTCCAGATTTCAGTTCTCTCTTGTGAGAGTATTTGGAAAGCTTCAACTTTCAGCTAGTATAAGGACGTAGCCCCTCATGCCGATAGACAGTGGACACAAACCCATTATATGAGGAGACATCAGTTCAGGTGTTTCATATGCACTTACATGTTCTTATTCTAGTATTTCAATCTGACTGTTAAATCTGTATTTAAGATTGTTTTTTCTAGTGTTGGTTATTGTACTGTTGTTGTAAAATGCAATAACGTATCTACAGAGTTGTACAAGAGTTTTCTGGTTTTATATTACTGAGTTGTGACATACTTTCATACGTTCAAATCCTAAATAGTATCTTGGAAAGACGGTTATTTTCTTGTGGAGAATCTGTTGGTTTTATTGTTGCATCATATTATATCTGTCTATGTTGAGTTTGAATATTAAATTTAAGAAAAAGTTGATTAAATATCTATTGGAATTTCTACTAGTTTCGATTGTGCCAGAAAAGATCTGCAATGTTTTATTTCTAAATATATTGTTGAACGGAAAGTTTAGTAAATATCCGGTTCGGGATATTTCAAAGAACTATTGCAACATATATGTACTATTGGAGAAAATAAAGAAATGTTGGTTGACAAGTGGATTAGTAGAGTCATGAATGAGTGGATAGAAGATAGGCATCAGCCATTCACCAATATCATGGTTACATGTTCAAAGTGCTCACATTTTTTCAAGGCAATTGATTGTTAGGGGCATCACAAGGATGCTAATTTTCGCTTTTAGATCCTCAAGGATACTATGAGGGAGGTTGGACCACAAAATGTAGTCCAAGTAGAGACAGATGTGGACTATGGGTACAAAGCTGCAAGGAAATTTGTTGACGTGGCTCATGGACATATTTGATAGACTCCTTAGGTGCATGCCATGAATAACGCACTCAAGGAAATGGGGAAGATTTACTAGATCAATGGAGTGGCCAATGATGGTTGAGATGTGAAGATGTTTATCTATCACTGCCATACTTCACATGCACTCATCGAGACCTTCTCTAAGAAGGAATTCTCGAAACCTATTAAAACTCGATGTGCATGCTGTTTCATTCTGTTAGAGAGAATGATTTAAGTTGAAAGAGGCATTGCAACTAATGATAGTGGCAGCACAACGGAATCCATGGCCCACGTCCAAGACAAAGCTTGGAAACAAGGTAAGGATAAACCGAAAAGTGATGGGTTTTGGGGTGATAAGAAAATGGTCTCCATCCAAGTTTTCAAGGCATTAGATATGGGAATTCTTGGAGAGGTGTATAAGTGCATTGATTCTATGCTTACACTGAATGAAGGTCGTCATGTGAGAGGACCCCACAATAGCATTCTACAAATGGGCACATTGAGCCAATCAATCCTCAGAGATGGGAGAAGCTCGACGCTTACTAGCCCATGGCTGCCTATGCATTGAACCCCAAGTGGTATGTACAAAGACCGAGTAGTTACCCCCTTCAAGTATGCTGAGGTGAAGGCAGGGTTCATGAGGGCCATCTAAAAGATGTATGATCTTCTAGAGGCCAGCATCATTCATACTAAGTGGACAAATTTCCTGCTCCTAGGGGTTATTTTCAGCAGGCCAAGATGGATAGACATACTATAATATATGATGACCCAATTTTGTGGTGAACCATGCAAGGATCAAATCCTTCAACTACCTCTCTAGTCATTTGTTTTCTATCTAGGATTTTTTGTTCTTCTAATACTAAGGAATTGATCCACTTATTAACTTCATCCACTCTCTGCAGTGGAAAAAGCTTAGCTCTGGAATCACAAAGAAGGTTATGGCTGTACATAGTGTGTTGCATCACATTGACCGCTACACCCTTTCATTGTAATAGATTCCAGCAGCACAGTGGAATGTTAACCATGAGGAGACAAAACAAATTGATGAGGATCCTATAGTTACAAAAACAGGACAGGTTGGTATTAGTTTGGAGGAGCTTGACCTCCTGCAGTCCAACAGCTCTAGTGTAAAGAGTTTAAGGATGAATAAAGGCCTCACTTGACTCCATTTTAGTATTTTATTATTCTAACATTTGTAACCATCCCTGTACTCTCTTGAATATAATATAAATCTCACATTTGAAAATTTCATTGTTCAATAGGTGTTCACTTCAAAGTTCAGTTGCTTTTGAGTTTTAATTTGTCAAAATTTCATGTGGAACTCTTATAATAACTACATTTTCAAGTACTATATGTATATCAGCACCACTCCCCCACCATCAATCCCAAATTTAGGCCCTTGGTCCCCCCATCCTCAAAACTTGTCCCTACATCCCCAAATGCCCCCATCACGGAACTTCATGTAACTATGTTTAATAATAACTCCATATTAAACACATTAAAGTTCCAACAAGAAGACATTATGAAGATACTTCATGAATACAGCAAGTAAAATAATTTATTTTGTTCTTGTACAGGGGAACCGTGCATCAGTACTCTAGAGACACTTCAACAAAAAAAATCACTGAAACAAAAAAAAATGTCTAATTGTGTAACTACTACTTCTAATGCCATTTTAACTGGTTCTCTTGGTTTATCGTGCATTCCCATCTATCCGTGAGATGTAAAAGATGTGGCCCTCAAATAAAAATTCCACATCAGGCTGTAGTCAGAATAAAGTAACTATTATGTTAGTACTTGTAAAGCTAGTTGGGTTGGGTAGTTAGGTGGTAAGGAAAAATGTCACTGACGCTTTTCCTTACCACCTAACTACCCAACCCAACTAGCTTTAACAAGTACTAACATAATAGTTACTTTATTCCAACTAGACGGGCATTGCAGACATTATATCAGATTCATGTGACGCTTTTCCTTACCACCTAACTACCCAACCCAACTAGCTTTAACAAGTACTAACATAATAGTTACTTTATTCCGACTACACAGGCATTGCAGACATTATATCAGATTCATGTGCTACATATTTAGAAAGCCATTAAAATAATCGAAGAAATGAACAATGGAAAGATCACTTCAAAGTATGAACATAATAGTTGAAAATATCATCATACCAGAATCCCCAGGTTTTTAAGTTGCTCTTGTGCCTTGGGAAATGTTACGGTATTTTTCCAAATCTTCTTTTGCAAATCTTTGACAAGACTATTCATCTCAAAGCTAGCATCTTTTAAGGCATTCTCTAATTGTGAGGAATCCCGCTCTGCATGAGTTCCAGAAAACCGACAAGCAACTCCGTATTGACATGGTTCTGTTTTATTTATAGAAGGACACCTTCCAGGGAGATCTGGAGGTTTCTGCAAATAAATACATATACATCAAATTTGAAGAAATGGTATAAACAATGGAAGCAAATCTTCAGCTCATAGCCAAAAGTGATTCTTTTTATGGTCAGGTGCTCCATACATCCTAGCAAAAGTACTTATGTACAAGCAACCTGACTCCTTTCAATATACCTGTGCAAGAAAGCCTTCTAGATCATGACTCAAACGGCAGCTATCTCCATAATTGCATGCTTTGATATCACCTGCCTTTGCAACAGCAACACAAATATTTTGTGATGATTTTCTTTCCTGCAAACAAAAAGAGATTTACAGAATCCTTTTTAAGTTTTGTGAAATCACCAGACAATGTCTATTAAAAACATGAGAACAATATTAATTTAAAACTTTCAAGCTTAATGTATTTGAACTTTTTTTGGTTAGTGAACACCTGCCTCTCTGCCTAGAGATCTTAGTCTGAAACAAAAGGGGATCCAAAAGCTCAGTTTGATTAGACTCCTTACTAAAGTCCTGGCCTAGAAGATGGAGATGAAACTTCATTGACCAGAAAAGGCAAATTAGACTAATTTATGCAATTTAATATTTGGTGTAGCCTTCAATAATGAAGCGGAGAGCTCAGGGCACATCACCAGGTCCAAATAGATTCAAAGTTATTCAAAGGCTAAAGAATAGCAGTAAGGCTATAATTGAATTGCGGGCTAAGATGTTTATAAACATTCTTTTATGTGCCTCCTGTTGTGAGGTTTTCACACCATCGCCCATTGCAAATGGGGACCCCTCTTTTTTTTTCCCCAATAGGTTTAGGTGGTCTTAAAAACTCTAGCTAGCAGCATTTTTCAGGTCTTTCCCTTGATCGAAGATTGATGCCATGAGTTAAGGGGAGTTATCACAATTTTTGCTAAGGAAGGTTTTAAAAGGTTTTAAGGGTCAAGTCTCTAATGGCGACTTCTGTGAATTCAGTCCCAAACCCTCAAATTTCAGCCCCTAAGTGATGACTTGCATTTTTCCTTGGGTGTTGAAGAGCTAACAAATTTTTGATAAGATAAAATGAAGTGACCAGATCTGATGGTTTTTGACAATTGAATGTCTTGGATGAAATGACTGAAATGCCCAAGATGGGTCGGAATCCAACTGTCTTTGGGCATTATTTCCCAACATAGGCAAAATTCTGCCCCCTTCAATCAAGCCTTTAAAGAGTAACATGATGAAAACTTGCAGATTTGGATGGGGTAACATAGAATAAGGCCAGATTTAATGGTTCCACACTTAGACAATTTTGATGAAGTGGCTGAGAATTGCCCAAGATGGGTTGGATTCTGATCCTCTTTGGGCATTAACACCCAAACAGGCAGTCCCCCCCCCTCCCCGCTTATTTTAATCAAAATCCTCTGGGTATTGAGCAAATTGGTGGAAACTTGGCAAAATATGGAAAAAACAACTTGAAAGGCAGGAATTTTTGGTACAAGTGACTGAGAATTGGCCAAGATGGGTTGGATTGTGACCCTCTTTGGGCAGATATGCCCAACATCAGCAAATTTCCACCCTACCCTTTTGAAAAATTCCTTGGCCTCAATCAAAAATAATGAAAGACTTTGTGAAATATGAAAGAAAAGTCATTGAACAAACTAGATAATTAAAAAAAAGTGATCGAGTTTAGTAGAGAAACGCACAAGATGGGTCGGAATCTGACCACCTTTGGCCATTTTTTGCCCAAACATTGAAGGTTTCCACCCCTATCCAACCAGCAAGATCTTTGATGCCAAGTAAATCAATGTCAGACACTTGACAAATTTGAGAAACAAAAGTGACTGAAAGGGAGGGAGTTTCAATAAAAATGATTGAGTTCTGAAAAAAATGCTCAAGTAGGGTCGGAATCTAACCCACTTTGACACAATTTTTTCCCAAACTTCACCAATTTCTGCCCTGCAATCTGATGGAAGTTCTGTGGAAACAATCCAATTCAATGCCAATATATTGAAACAAAGCAATCAAATGGGTTAACCGACGAAGTTTTTTTTGAGTTAGAATACAATGTGTTTTGTGAACATGCCCAAATTCCAGGACATCCACCCTCTCCTAGGCATTTTTGCCCATCTTTATGAGATTTCCACCCAGCCATCAAAAAACTAAATGTAATTCCCTTGTACAAGTCAGCCAATATGAGTCAAACGAATTAAATTTAATAGAATTTCTATTGGCTAAGAGGCAAAAGTTGGCCTTCTTGGGTAACGTGCCTTTTCAGCTCCAAATTGCCTATTAAAAAAGCTTAAGGTATTTCCTTTTTCACACCAAAAGCATAGCAGTTTTACGTCTGCTACATGCAACAAACTACCCCTCATTTAGCAGCGATTTTAGACAGAAAATTACCTTTTCAATGTCAGTGAATTGACAACGAATTTCTTCTTAGCTTGCAAGGTGAGGTTCTGTAGAGGGAAGCAAATTACTACATAAAGGGGGTGGACTAACACGAGGAGGAGCAGATCAACATAAGAGAAGAATAAAAATCTCTTGAAAAGCAATAATTCTTGGACTATTGAGGCAGATTTCTTTCAAAATCTGAGAATAAAACGTGGTAAGAAAGACTAAAATCCAGGTATATTGTGTTGTAAATACTTAAACCCATGTATCCTTCCAGATTTTCACATGATATCACTTCAAAAATTTGCAAGAGGAAAGATTCAAACATTAGTTTTTATTCCAAATTAAGGGGGGTACATGATCAAGGGCCTTTTATTTTGATTTGATGCAATTTTATTTTGTGAGAGCATTCAAATTTCTTTCATCTTTTCATGAACTTATACATTTCCCTCTTGTTTTGCAAGGAAAATGGGGCAGGGAGGTGACGATGAGACCAAGCTTAGCAACTTCAAGCTCAAGCTTCAAGAATTCAAGGTGAGAAGGCAGGCTCAAATCAAGCCTTTGGAGGCAAATTCAAGTTCAAAATATGAGAGATTGAACCACATGAAGCTTCAAGATGCAAGTTCATAAGTGCAACCAAATTCAAATCATGTTTACAAATTCAAGATGTGAGTTTCAAGACCAGCTATTGGAAGGTGAGTTCAACTCAAGACATGAGAAAATTCAAGAAGAGGGAAATAATTTGAAGACATGAAACATCTCAATCATCATCCAAGGGTTGGTAGCTTTAGAAAAGCTAATCAAAGTTAGAAGCAAGAAATTTTTGCAGCTTTAACAAACACCTTCTACAAGCCAAAGCTCCAAGCACGTGTTCTTAAATAGATCTACAAGATAAGGATGATGAGGTGGCAATTGATTGTCCTCTTCAATCAAAAATTCCAATTTCAAACACAAGTAATCACAGCATGCCAAGTGTCCTATTTTCTCATTGATTGTAAAAGGCTTCGTAATTTTTTCATTGGCTCGCAATGTGATGTCCTTGTGTTGGTTGTAAATTTCGCAACCCTAGTTAGGGTTGTAGGGTTAAAACTTGGTCCTTGATCTTCAACCGATCTTGGCCCTTCGTTGTAATTGAACATTTATAAAAGGTTAAGGCCTTCTCATTTGTAAAGTTAGTAGTGGTGGAGCCCGAAGGTTGAAAATAGATTAGGAAATTAGAGTAGGCTAGCTCCAAGAGAGACTTGGTCAAATTTTTGCTATAATGCTATTGAAATAATTGATGGTTCATTGCTGGTTCTCATGGTGAATCATTTAATGTTGCTTTGAAGTGTTGCATGTGTTGCATGGTTTGCTCAATCTTTCACTTAGAGTAGATTTATTTTCATGTTGAAGTACTTTAGTTGAGTGGATGTTGTTGTGATGTCTACTTGTTTGACTCCAACAACTTTGGGCCACTAGCCTCTTGTTAATGGTAGGAGTGCCTTGTGTGGTAAGCCTGCTGAAAATTATAGCTCTGATAAAGATTTTTACCTCTGATATTGCCATATGATCTATTGAAATTAAGATAATGCCTTTGTATGGCATCAACAACTAGAGAAGAGATTTATGATGGTATTGCTGTCATATTCATTTCTATCTTTCTTATAACCAAGTGAGCACGACATGGCATCCGAGGTGGGATAGGTAACTCACCCTAAATACCTGACATTTTACCATATGAAGAGATATGCAAAACGCGAAGTGTTAAATCTGTAACTTTGATTACCATACTGATCTGATTGTACAGATCGCACAGATCTTATCATGCATGGAATGCCTTATGAAGGCCTATATATAATTGTTCCTTGTCTAGGCATGATCGGTGTCTCCTTTGGAATAATTGTATTTGAGTATTTAACTTAACTAATCTTAGTTAAGTTTGATTACAAACCTATTCTTCCTTTGGCTGTAGTTATGAGAATACAATTATGGGCCGACCTAGATAGGGTCATGTCCCTTCAAGGGACATGCCCTTTGGTTGTCGTATTTATATAGGGTGTGGTTGTAGATAAAGGACATACAAAATAACAAATAGTTTGTTCCTTTCACAATACTGCCCTAGACGAATACTTGCAGAGATAAAACATTTCTAGAATAATATTTTTATTATTGGTATCACTTCATTCAAGTCTGGTTATGGAAGATCATCTTCAGCACGCATAGAAGAAGGTATTATCTCAATCTGATTGGTAGCAAAATTTGCAAAAACTTAACATGGTATCAGAGCTCTGGTAGTTGAACCTAGGCTTTGCAAATTGACAATCAGACATATATCTAGCAATATCCTTCTATTTCAATGGCAAGCACAATCAGACCCGAGCATAGGTTTGATGGGAAAGAACACTTCGTTGCTTGGAAATTCAGAATTATGATGATTCTTCAAAACAATGATGTGAAACAGTTTGTTGATTCAGCATCGAAGCAACCTGATGTTGAACCTAATAAAACTATTTGGAGTAAAGGAAACAGGAAAGCCATGCAAATCATATTAGATGGAGTGAAAAATGAAATAGTACCTATGCTAATAAAACATCAAACAGCATTTCATATGATGAATGCATTATTAAATGCATATGAGGTTAACAATGCGACTAGAACCCTTGCATTAAAAAGGCAACTAAATCATATATAGATAAAGAAGGGAGAATCTATGAACTCTTACTTCCTAAGGGTGGCTAGTCTAAAAGACGAACTTGCAAGTATAGGGACCATAACTGAAGACAAGGAACTAATACTCATGGCTATAGATGGGTTACCAGATTCATGGGAAACATTCTTACAAGGAGTAAGTGCTAGAGACAATCTTCCAAACTTTAATAGACTTAAAAGAGATTTCCTGCAAGAAGAATCTAGGAAACTTAAGAAAGGAGGAAGATTGAGAATTGAAAATGAAGAACTTCATGTTCTCAACACAAATTCCTATAAAGGTAAGAAGAAGCACTTCAAGAAGAAGAAGGGTAATCAAAAGAATGACAAACCTAAGAAAGATCTATCCAAAATAAAATGCTTCAAATGTGAAATATCTGAACACTACAAATCTAATTACCCTAAGAATACAAAGCAGCAAGTAAACTGTACAAATATTACTAGGAAAGAAGATAACTCTGATCCTGAGAATCGTGTAATGTATTCTGCACTATCAAATGAAGTATCAAGCAAAGCATTGGTGATTGATAGTGGATCATCTCGACACATTACAGGATACAAAAAAGCACTAGACTCTATATCAAAAGAAGTTGATGGCAAAGTTACCATCGGTGACAATTCAGCTCATTCAGTCAAAGGAATTGGGAATTGCACCTTGAAACTGAAATCGGGTAGTCCCCTACATCTCAAAGGAGTACTCTACGTATCAAGAATAAAAAGGAATCTAATCTCTATTACAGCACTTGAAGATGATGGACATAATGTTGCATTCATGAATAGTAAAGTAATGACCTCGTCTAAGAACTCTTCATTTAAGAAATCAAAGATGATTGGTCAAAGAAAGGGATACTTGTATAAATTAAATACTGAACTTAGGCAACCTATTCAAGCCTTAATTCATGAAGCTACTGATATAAATAAAATATGGCACAGAAGGTTAGGACATCTAAATTTCAAAATGTTATCGACTATGGAGAAGATGGTTACTAGTTTACCTAAGTTGAATAAAGATCATTCAAGCATATGCAAAGGATGCGCTCTAGGTAAGAACGCTAAAAGTCCATTTCATGATAGCACTAGGAAAACTAAAAAAGTTTTGAAATTAGTCCACTCAAATTTATGTGGACCTATGTATGTTCCTTCTCTTGGAGGATTTTAATACTATATACTTTTTATTGATAACTTCTCTAGGAAAACTTGGATTTACTTCTTAAAATGTAAAGAATCAGAAGAAATTCTTAAGAGATTTAAAGAATTAAAAACCTTAACTGAAAACTTATCAAAGCACAAAATTAAAACTCTTAGAACTGATAATGGAGGGGAATATACTTCAGATTTGTTTAAAGAGTTTTGTAAAGAAGTAAGAATTAAGTGGGAATATATTGTTCCTTATAACCCGCAACAAAACAAAGTAGCAAAAAGGAAGAATAGAACAATTATAGAAGCAACAAGAGCTATGATATTTGATCAAAATTTAGAATATTATCTTTGGGCAAAAGCCTCTTGTACTGTTGCATATATTCAAAACAAAAATCCTCACTCCTACCTTAGAGATAAAAGTCCTAAAGAAGTCTTTACTAAGGTTAAAGCTTATATAAGCCATCTTAGGATATTTGGGTGCCTAGTATATATACATATTACAAAATAAAAGAGCAATAAGTTAGAACCCTCCGAGAAGAAAGGTATTTTTGTTGGGTATAGTGAAACATCTAAAGCATATAGGATTTTCATACCTAGTCAGAAAAATATTGAATTTAGGAGGGATGTAATATTTGAAGAAGATTTAGCATTCAAAAGAGCCCTAAGTTCTGAAGATCCCTCTCCCTTACCTAGTTCTAAAGAAAATATTGAATCTGAGTTTCAAAGGGAGAACATTGAAAAAATTGAAGATGAAATTCAAAATCTTAATTGTGAGGAAACTAAAAATCCAAAGAAAAGACCACTTTGGGCCATTATGACACTAGAGGAAGCACAAGACTTCACTATGCCAGCTAGAACCTTCAAAAAAAGCAAAAGACCCAAAAGATTTTCTAGTTATGCACCAAACATGAGTGATTTATCTAAATCAAAACCAACCAATGTTTCAAATGCTATTAAACATACAACTTGAAAAGATGCTACGATGGAAGAATACCAATCCATTATTAAGAATGATGTTTGGGAAATTGTTCCAAGACTTGAAGGAAAATCCGTTGTTTCTTCTAAGTGGATATTCAAAATCAAGCATGCTGCTAACAGTAACATCAAAAAATATAAAGCCAGATTTGTAGCCAGGGGATTCTCTTAGAAAGAGGGAATTGATTATGAAGAAACCTTTGCTCCTGTTGCCAGATACTCCTCTGTAAGAGTAGTACTAGCTATTGCAACATCTAAGGGACGAAAAGTACATCAGATGGATGTAAAAACAACATTTCTGAATGGAAAGATTACAGAAGAGGTATTTTTGGAACAACCCGAAGGATTTGAAATTCATAATCCTAAAGTTTTTGTTTGCAAGCTCAAGAAAGCTCTGTATGGGCTTAAACAGGCTCCAAGGGCCTGGTATGATAGAATTGATAAGTAGCTCACCAATTTAGGATTCTCAAAGAATGAGGCTGATCCAAATCTCTATTATAAAAAGGATAAAGATGATATGATAATTTTGATACTATATGTTGATGATTTACTAGTTACAGGTGATGATCATCTTATAGATCAATGCAAGAAAGATCTAATCAGAGAATTTGAAATGAAAGATTTAGGACTCCTTCATTACTTCCTAGCACTGGAAGTATGGTAGAATTCTGACAGCATCATACTTAATTAAGAAAAGTATACATTAGACATCTTGAAGAGATTTGGAATGTGGAACTGTAGACCTATGTCTTCTCCAATGGAGACTAATCTACATCAACTTAAGGAAGCAGCAGTAGAATCACCCATCACCCTCCATAGATTTTACTCTTTATAGACAGATGATTGGGTCTCTTATGTACTTGGTAAATATAAGACCTGATATTTGCTATGTTGTTAATGCCTTAAGTCAGTTTATGTGTGACCCAAAGGAGATTCACCTAGTTGCAATTAAACACATTCAGAGATACTTACAAGGCACTCTTAACCTTGGGCTCAAATATGAGAAAGTTGACTTGGACTTGCATGGATTCACAGACTCAGATTGGGGTGGAAGTGTTAATGATAGAAAAAGCACTTTAGGATGTTATTTCAGTTTAGGATCAGCAATGATATCATGGGTATGCAGAAAGCAGTCATCAATAGCACTAAGTTCCACAGAAGCTTAATACATTGCAACATCAATGGCCTCTCGAGAAGCAATTTGGCTTAGAAAGTTACTTGTGGGATTATTTGGTCAACCCATGAATCCTACTATTATTCATTGTGATAATTAGAGCTCCATCAAGCTTTCTGTGAATCCAGTTTTCCATGACAGGTCCAAGCATATTGAAATTCCTTACCATTATGTAAGAGACATGGTAGACAGGAATACCATAAAATTAGAGTACATTTGCACTGCAGATCAGACAGCAAATATTCTTACCAAACCTCTCTCTCGAGTGAAGATAGATCGCTTTAAGAAAAGACTTGGTATGGTTGAATTATAAAACATTTGTATTCTTTATATTATTGATAAAATAAATTTTAATTGTCAGGCTATTGACTGCTATCGACTTCACCATTTGTATTCATTATCTAAGAGGTGACGATCTCTGAGATAATGAACACTTGTATAAAAGACATTCTGAGAGATGACGATCTCTTAGATAATGTGTTGAACAGTAGAGAACTACTGTCCGATCTAGATGAGTTAAAAATTATATTGTGATGTAGACATTTCTATGTCTACAAGTCACAATTTGGATAAATGAAGAATTTAATTATTCTCCGGATTTTATCCTGTATTCCGGTAGATCTTAAACTCAAAATCATTTTGTGATATAGGACTGCCAGTACCTATGAGTCACAACTTGGATAAATGAAGAATTTAATCACCCTTTGGATTTTATCCTGTATGTTGTATGCTTTGAAATACTATTATCACTAGTATCAACGATAAGTCATATCACAGGTATAGTAATATGACATAGTATCATGTGTTCGATGATACCATATACTTAGAAGATTCAGATGGATATACAGTATCAATCTATGCTTATTCATCGTAATTGATGATGCTAGATATGTTATCTCTCAGTATGATTATCAAGTTAAGATGGGGTGTTAAATCTGTAACTTCAATTACCATACTAATCTAATTGTACAGATCGCACAGAGCTTATCATGCATGGAATGCCTTATGAAGGCCTATATATAATTGTTCATTGTCTAGGCATGATCGACGTCTCCTTTGGAATAACTGTATTTGAGTATTAACTTAACTAATCTTAGTTAAGTTTGATTACAAACCTATTCTTCCTTTGGCGCCGATTATGAGAATACAATTATGGGTCGACCTAGATAGGATCATGTCCCTTCAAGGTACATGCCCTTTGGTTGCCGTATTTATATAGGGTGTGGTGGTAGATAAAGGACACACAAAATAACAAATAATCTACTCCTTTAACAATACTGCCCTAGACGAATACTTGCAGAGATAAAACATTTCACGAATAATATTTATATTATTGGTATCACTTCGTTCAAGCCTGGTTATAGAAGATCCTCTTCAGCAAGCATAGAAGAAGATATTATCTCAATCTGATTGGTAGCAGAATTTGCAGAAACTTTACACAAAGAAACATGTGTTCGGAAATATGAAGAGACTTGCATTTGGAAAATGAAGTCTCTCTCAATTCAATATATATACTTAGATACATACATATATATACAAGTATTGTCTTCAATTGAAAGCATTGTACTTGAGCCTCTATTATTTAATTTAAAAGATACTTTTTGGTGTGGCCGGGTTTTTCCTCTCAAGTTGGAGGGTTTTCCCAAGATAAATAGTTGTCTCTCTATGTCTGCTATTGTTCTTCATTTTGTTTATTGTTGTTTATCTTTATTTATGGCCAAAACATTAGCATGGTATCAAAGCCTGGTTAGATAACAGTGATAAAGGAGTTTCTCTTGTTCTTTAGTTTGTGATCTATTACAGATTGCAATGAGTATTTTGTAGGTAATCTGTATGTGTTGAATATTGTAGTTGCAAGATAGACCATTACCTCTTATGATGCGATGTTGCCTGGTTCATTTTCAGTAATGGTTCTCTTTTGGTTCTTGTTATTTATCTAACGATGCTATTTGTTGATCCTCTTTTTGGTGTAGCTCATATGCTGCTGTGCAATCTATCCATATTGTTCTGCTCATATATGTTCGCATTTTCCCTCATGGAAGGGTTCTCTCTTATTGAAGTTTCATGCATATGTTACTATCTTCTTCCCACAATTCATATTTGTCATCAAGCTTCTTATTTTGATTTTTTTCTTCTTCTCATTTTCATTTCCTACGTGGCACTCTATATACTCATCAGAGATGGGTTCATGTGAACCACAACTCATGAAACATGGGTCAATGAATTTGACTCAAAAACTACACAGTTGAATCCTGATAGCAATATCACACTATATAAATTGTTGGTGATCATATGACTATCATTTATGATTATTTCTTTGGTTCATCTCCTTCATAAATTGGTGTCACTGATTCTGTCTGTGCCTCTTTGTTTTGATTGCTAGCCGCGTGGATACCAAAAATACATCTTTTGGTTTTCGGCGTCTCTCTGCTTGCTTCGGTCAAGAATATTGAGTTATTGGAAAATAAGGAGAACATGTATATGGTTTTGTATGCAGTGGTGTCTCTAGATATATTCTGTTTGTAAGAGCATTTATTCGTTCTTGTCAGATCTTGATAGAGATATAGTATGCAGCATATATTTGCATCAGTATTTTTTAGCAGCGGGCGGAGATTATGAACATTTAGCAGTGAGCATAAATTATGTTCGATGAATGGACTGAGTTCAAAAGCTCTAATATCTTCTGTTGCTAGTCCTATTCGTGTTCATGGATTCCTTGGGGCTGTTTATGAAAAAGACTATAGTTTTCATAAAATCTTTGTGCATTCTTAGTTGATGGCTCCTCTTAGATTCCATTTGCTATATGTGTTGTTTGATAAGTAGGAGATAATTCCCACAGCAAGTCAAATTGTGATATTGCTATCAGGATTTAACTGTGTGATTTTGAGTCAAACTCATTGACCCATGTTTCATGAGGGTGACCTCCTTTGAAGTCCCAGTGCTTCGCCCTTGTGAGCATCACCTAGATCCAACGAGTGCTAAGTGTTCCATTTATTATCATGAGAGATGGATTCATGTTGAATCACTACTCATAAAACACGGGTCAATGAGTTTGACTCAAAATCACACAATTAAATCCTGATAGCAATATCACAATTTGACTTGTTGTGGAAATTATCTCCTACTTATCAATTGATGAGCTCAAGGGGCTTTCTAATGAATGGTTCATAAGGCACAACACTTGGTGAAGGTTTTGCAAATGGGGTTGCAAGCTTTGGGTTTAAGCATGGAGGAAACTCCGTAGTTAAGCACACTTAGGCTGGAGTAGCACTGGGATGGGTGACGTCCCGGGAAGTCTCGGTGCTTCACCCCTGTGAGCATCACCTAGATCCAATGAGTGCTAAGTGTTCCATTTATTCTCATGAGAGATGGATTCATGTTGAATCACTACTCATGAAACATGGGTCAATGAGTTTGACTCAAAATCACAGTTAAATCTTGATAGCAATATCACAATATGTGTTGTTTGTCATGTGCCTTCATCTTGCCATGTTCTCATGTGCTTTCAGCTTCAGCTGTGATGTATTTGGCTACCCTCTAGTGTTCATTACATCCAAGTGTTTGTTACATCCAGGTGTTTGGTCCGTCATATTCTCTCGCACACATCAGCTTGTCTCTTCCTTCTATCAGGTGTTTCATGTCTTCATGTTGACCACTTAATTTGAGCTCAAAGTGGTGTCTTGGTCCAAGTAAGGATGCCCTTCGAGTAAGCTTCCATGGACCAATACAGCTAAGGAGGTGTGTTATCTAGAGTGTACCCAAATGGCTACAATGTCTATGTCAAGATTGGACTTAGTGATTTGGTTGTTATGGTCGCATGCAGTTTAGCAAGTGCTATGATCATCATATGGATGTTGATTTGCATTTATTGTTCAATTTTGTTAAAAGCGATCATTGTGTATTGATCCATATTTGAGTGTGCTAAGATTAGACTACAAAGAGATATATATTCTATGATCATATCTTTGAATATTGATCATGATTTTTTGTTATATCATTTGGAATAGTGTATGGTTTTAGCATTAATCTCTATACTACTCTTCATGATAGGTTGATTTTATGAATTATTATTAATCTCTCTTGGTTGCAAGACAAATCAAGAAGCAATAAAATGATGAGAGATTATATGCTAAGTCATGTAGACCATAGAAATGAACATTGGAAAACTGCTTGTAATCATGGGACTCGATTGATGATACATATCTTCATTAAAAAGGAAGATCATATAAAAGTTGTTATTATAATTAGTTTCCTTGAAGAGGAAGACTATTCAGCTTCAAAGGAATCTGCATGACAGTGGGAGAATGCCTAATTCTCTACAAGCTTGTGTGGCAGTGTGACTGCTAAAGCTCCCTATTTGGTCGAAATCAACACTCTTATTGTGATAATCAAAGCAATGAGAATGTTGCCCCTCCTGAGAGGGAGTCTCTTTTGAGAGAAAGTCTCAATTATTCTTACACGTGTTCTTAATGAATTCTTCTATGTGAGGGAAGTTTGAGATGAAATCCCTTGTTCCACACTCTACAAGTAGATATGGTGGATCCACCCTCTGCAAGTAGGCATGATGGAGCTACATTCTTCTCTGAGAAAGTCTCAAATGAAAGCCCTCATTCCACCCTCTGCAAGTAGGTATGGTGGATCCACCCTCAACAAGTACGCATGGTGGAAATGCATTCTTTGCTGGGAGAAGTTTGAGGTGAAAGCATTAATTCCACCCTCTGCGAGTGGGTATGGTAGGTCCACTCTCTAGGAGTAGGCATGGTGGAAGTCATATGTTTAGCATTAATTCCACCCTCTGTGAGTGGGTATGGTAGGTCCACCCTCTAAGAGTAGGCATGGTGGAAGTCATATGTGTGACTCCATGACTTTAATCTTATGCTTTTATGGTTCACCCCCTAGAAGAAGCTATGGTGAATGGTGTTATGCTGAGATAACAATGTTTTCTTGAGAAAATATGTGATGATATTTAATGAATTTGTTATACTAGAGATCTCTCTCTTGCTAAGAAGGGAGTATTGAAGAACATAGTTGTGATAGAGATCTTTACCTTTGATATTGCCATATTATTATTGAAATTGACAATGCCTTTGTATTGCGTCAAAAGCTAGAGAAAAGATTTTCGATGGTGTTTCTGTCATATTCATTTGTATCTTTCTTACAAACAAGTGAGCACGACATGGCATCCAAGGTGTGTGAGGTGTCTCACCCTAAATATCTGACATTTTATTAAATGAAAAAACAAGTGACGTGCAAAGAGACATGCATTTGGAAATATGAAGAAACTCGCATTTGGAAATATGAAGAGACTCGTTGGAAAATGAAGAGACTTTCAATTATAATATGAAAAGTGATCTTTACCTTTGATATTGCCATATTATTACTGAAATTGACAATGCCTTTGTATTGCGTCAAAAGCTAGAGAAAAGATTTTCGATGGTGTTTCTATCATATTCATTTGTATCTTTCTTACAAACAAGTGAGCACGACATGGCATCCAAGGTGTGTGAGGTGTCTCACCCTATATATTTGACATTTTATTAAATGAAAAAACAAGTGACGTGCAAAGAGACATGCATTTGGAAATATGAAGAAACTCGCATTTGGAAATATGAAGAGACTCGTTGGAAAATGAAGAGACTTTCAATTATAATATGAAAAGTCTCTCAATTCAATACACACACACACATATATATGATTGCTTTGTGTCATAAGTATTGTATTCAGTTGAAAGCACTATACTTGAACCTGAAAGCACTATACTTGAACCTCTGTTATTTATTAAAAGAGATATTTTTTGGTGTGGCTAGGGTTTCCCCGTCAAGTTGGAGGATTTTCCCAAGATAAGTTGTTGTGTCTCTATGTGTCTTATTGTTCTTCATTTTGTTTATTGTTTTTTATCTTTATTTCTAGGCAAAACATTAACGAAGCCTATAATTGAAAACACTTAACTTCAATTGATATTAAATCTTTAGTTTACATCCATTTGATGGGATTGAAGAGGAGATATTGATATGAAAACCATTAGTGTTCCTTAGAAGTTTGCACAAGGTGGGAGGAGTCATTGAGACCCTTCCACAATATTTTTTCACAATTACAACTAAAATTGACGATGCAAAAGGGCTTGAGCTAGGCTGGATGTGTCCCATCTCTAGAGTTTTCTGATAGTTTTTTCAATTTCATCTTTATATCTTTGAGGATGTCTATAGGGGGTGGTAATTTGCCATGTCCCTTCTTGAAAGCCTTAATGATGATTGTCTCTTATAAGAAATATAATTTAAAATGTTTTAAAAAAAAAAAAAAAAAAAAAAAACGTGTACAATACTTTAATTTAGTTAGTAATCAATTCTTAATAGAATAATCAATAAATATTAGTGTTTCAATTATTAACTCCGAATATATCACTTCTTAAATGTGTGCTTCAACCACTTAAGGTTGTGAGGTCAAATACAATCATACTTACTATGATCAAATAAGTCAATTAAGAAATATCATTTAATAATATCTTCATAACTATTGGAGCCACCTAAAAGTTCCATGTCTCTGACTATGATATGGGAAGATTAATACATAAACCACTCCAAAGATTATCAGTTTAGGAAAGAATTGTCTAATTGAATAGAAATTATGAGGTTAACGTTAATCAACAAACATACAAATTAATCATAGAGATGAAATTTATATAAAGCTAGTCTATATAAATAATACAATGATTCAATTGACAGAAGAAGATAATTAGCAATTAGGCTTTCGATCAGCACACGCGATATCAATGTTTTATAGAATCCATTTGACAATAGACTATAATTGTCAACAATTATTTTTATGTAATACTGGATCAACATAAGTGTTGAATGATAGCATACAACGGATCGATTATTTTCTATGTAATATCGGATCATCATAAGTGTTGAATGACAGAGTACAATGGAAAGATAGCCCAAATACAACATAGTAAACACTTCCCCTAAAATGCAGCTGCTCAAAATATGAAAGAATAATGATATAGATTATCAAGACAGAATAATGGCCCACTCTGCATCTTCCATCGTATGCATAGCCCATGTAGATGGTTATCGACTGAAGACCACAGAAATTACACAGTGATTAAAGGGTGATTGATTAGTATTCAAAGTTAAAAATCAATATTTCCTCCTATTATGGAAGGGTGCGATAAAACATGATGAGGTGTGCCTATTAGGAAACACATTCATTGGGAAAAGATATATAGATGAATAAGTGTGCATTCAAGCAAAAAAAAAAAAAGAATAATGAAAAGATATCGTGGATTTAGATGATCGTAAATTTTTTATTTATTTCTGAAACAAAGAATAATGTAAAAAAAATTAAGACTAAAGCTAAGGAAAGTGTTAGACTAACACTATATTAATACTATGTACAAAGGATATATAATAAGATAATAAATGCATAGACATATATTAATACTATTAAATTATTGATATAGATACTTAAGCACATAAGTAATATTTATCATTAATCATATTCAATCCTATTTACTATTTGGTTAAGAAGGGAAGACTGAAGTGTTAAAAAGGAAGGTCTTGTATAAATCCAAGCAACGGATCTTTGTCCCAGGATAGTTGGGGATCAATGACCTCAAGTGCCTTGCAGGCATCGTTCCAAGAAAGGCTTAAGGGCTTGGATCTATAAACTTTGAGGAAATCGATCGCAAAGTTGGTATCTAGACAACCTAGTTAACACCTAATCCTTCTATCTTGAGCTGGTTTAGTAACAAGGTTGGATATGAGTATTAAGATAGCTTAAATCTAGCAAGATGAATAACTAATCCTATCAGGGGACATTACAACCCAAACCCTAATTGAGAAATTTAGGATAAATTGAGTAAAGTCTCAACAAGGAACATTACAAGTGTTATTAGAGCTATGATCTTGCCATCCTGCAAGGTAAATACAAAGTAATGAGTCATTTTAATCAATAGAAGGGAACCATATTAAAGAGAATAGAAAACAAAGATTGTAGACTGTAGATTGAGTACAGTCGGCAATTCTAGCAAAAAATAGATCAGACTGTTATATATCAGGTAATGATGAAGCCTGAAAACATGATTAAGTGATGAATATATATTCAAATATATAAGTATATAAATGTATGCTTATAATAGAATTATGGATAAGATCTTCATATTGACTTCATGATAATTGTCTCTTATAAGGAATAATATTTAATAATGAATAACAATAAATTTAAAATAAATAAAACATAACATTTTTATTTTTATTAGTAATCAAATCTCAATATAATGATCAATAATACTAATGTTTCAATTATTAACTCTTAATTTATCACTTATTAAATGTATGCTTCAACCATTTAAGGTTGTGAGTTCAAATACAATCATACTCACTATGATCAAATAAGTCAATTAAGAAATACCATTTAACAATATCTTCATAACTATTGGAGCCACCTCAAAGTTCCATATCAATGACTACGATAGGGGAAGATCAACACTTAAACCATTCCAAAGATTATTGGTTTAGGAGTTGTTGATCATATGATGCAAAAGCAAAAACATCTCAAGCCCAATCCTGAAGTAGGGAGGGCCATTCTAATTTAATAGAATGTGTGGGGATAAGTATGGTCTGAGGTTGGGAGGTTAAGCCTATGTCAATACTTCTCCTTTCACCAAAGCTGAAGCTTGCACAACCAGTTAAAAATCCTCCAGATGAATCTTGTATGTACTTCTTTCTTTCCTTGTTAAGCATTTACTTTACTCGTGTGTAAAAAGGATAGTTATTTTAGTTGATCATGAATACAATTATAATTAGTTAATCGTTAATCTAGCTATTTCAAATGATCATAAATACAGTTATGATTAGCTAATCGTTGATCTAGTTATTTCAGTTGATCATGAATACAGTTATGCTTAATTGATCGTAATCTAGTTATTTCAGATGATCATGAATACAATTATTTTCAGTTAATTGTTAATGGCAATTAATGTCATGTGAAAAGGATTCAATTGTATATTTATGAATGTTGTGAGTTTTTAGTTTAAATCGTCTTTGTTTTCAATATGAAAATCCATTTGTTACACTTACCCCATACTTGCATGTGTATGGTGTACATGAATGTTTTATTTTATGTTTGATGTTTCTGATGTGGTTGAGGGAGTCATAGTCACCTACTAGTCAGGATCTACACGGTGCACCACTCCCTGCCATTCCTTGTTTAATATATATATGTGTGTGTGTGTGTGTGTGTGTGTGTGTGTTCGACTTTTATGCAAATTGCAGATACCAGGCATCAACTTCCTCGAATTGCCAAGATGAGCGTGCCCTATCGCAGAATATAAATGGTAAAGAGGGGAGATAGTTCTCGAGTCCAAATCCTAAACCTAAGCCAATTGTCCTAGAAAATATGACAAGTATCTAAGTTATTTACCCTTCTGAATTCATCAAGTGATGTGAATTCAAGATTTTGACCTTTGAGTTTGAATCTGTACTTTGTCTTTCAGATAGGTTTTCTTATCCAAATTTGTGGGTCTGTTGTGATTTTCAGTTATAATTAAATCAATAAAGAGAATATTAAATGATTTAATTCAACAAAAAATGTATAAAGAAAAATCAATTTTTAATTATACTTAATTAATTGAGAAATTTAGGAGACGGGTTCAGATCATATTCAATGATATCACCTATTACAAAGGTTGACACTGCACCTGCCAATGCTTAATATAAGAAATAGAGGTGTAAATAAAGAATTAAAAACTGGGGTATGCCCCTTTTATTATTGTATTTTATATAGGACTATGGTCCCAGGCTAGACTGAAGGTTTTCTTCTATATTCTTTCCTAACAGTGCCCGTTTGAACGGAGTAATTTTGGAAATTTATTAAAATTCAATATATATAATCAAAGCCTTTGGCCGTTTACTGATCAAAAAAAAAATTAATTGAGAAATTATTTAAATAGAAGAATTAAATTTAAAATATTTAATGAAAGTTCCAAATTTAACATAATTATATTTATTTAATTTAATAATAATTTATTTAAGAGTTTCATTTTAATAATGAACTCTAAATATTATTATTAGTTAAATTAATAAATATACTCTTAAAATACGTCTTGTTATTTAATAAAAGCAAGAGAGAATAAATTAAATAAAGTTTATTTTAATTAAAACACAAAAAGTTTGCACATGAAATTAAAATAAATTAATAAATAAATAAAAAGGCTTTGCGTGTTCGTAAAACTGAAACCCTAAAGGAGAAAGCTCTTTATTAAGAAATTAGAGCACATTTCTCCACACAAGTTTGGAGGAGCAAATTTCGAGAATACGGGAATTCTTGCAATCTCCAAACATTCATCTGGCTAGTATTAGATCGAGGTAGGAATGTTGCTTGAGATTATAATAGTTGTTTTTTTTAAATCTTTCCTTTATCTTCTTCGTGCTTGTTTGAGAATCTTGATTTAGAAATGGCTTTGTTTGAAACCCTTGCTTGAGTAATTACTACTCCTCATTATTGAAACGTCTATGAACAAAAATCTAATTGGAAACCCTCGTGTTGCAAAATTATGTTTGGGTTATCAACAAAACTAGGGTTTGTTTTGGAGAATCAGATCTGTATTAAATTGGTGATTCATCTGAGAAAACCATTGTTATCTTCTTTTTTTAAAAACAAGGGCCTACTGGAAACAGTCGCATACCAAGCCCTTATCAATAATTTTATATATCTATAAAATTAGGGGCATTTTATTATTTTATATTAAAAAAATTGGAGGGGCCGTGACCTCCCCCCGGTTACAATAGCAGGGAATGCTACCAAAGCAGCCAGGCCGCTAAGCAACCACCCCAATATGGGTTTGCGATTTTTGTTATCGCATGTTTTTTTTTATTAACTTATTTAATTATATTAATATAATTAATATTGTTGTTATTATTATTATCAATTTTTATTATATTATTTAATTTAATTATTATTATTGTTAATAAATTAATGTATATTACTTTATTAATAATTTTATTATTATTATTAATTATTATTAAATTTTAATAATAATAATTAGAAGATTTTTGTTTTATAATATATTATTTTGTTTTGTTTTATTTTTATTTTTTTTAAATTAAATTAAAGATGAATTTCAATTGTATTTAAGAAAAAAAATTCAATTAGGATGTTATTGTAAAAATGGTTTAGTTTTATATGAAAATGATTTTTATACTAAAGAAATTTTATTATGCTTGAAAACTGTATCAAATATAACACTTTGAAAACGAAAACTTGAACCCATTTGTAAATCGAACTTTTACGATTTCAAAACAAATGAACTCTGAAACTACACTTGGTTAAATACTTGATGTGATGTATGGTTTATTTTATGTTGGGGTTGGGTTTGACTTATTATGTTGACCAGTTTTGGATGTTTACCAGAGGGCTGGGAGTTATTGTTTTATGATGTTGTATGTGATGTCATGGTTAGGTGATTTGATCTGAGGTTTTGATCAGTGTTTATATTGTGATATCCAATTGCTTGTATAAGATTGATGTGGTCATTATGACTTGATGAGACATTCTGCTATGAGCTTAGGGTAGGTTATCTTTATGCATGTTGGGAAGTGGCTTGCAATGGAGGCCGAAGCCCTCAAGAGGTTGCCTAGGTAACCCATTGAAGGTTGTATAAATAAATGATAACATTTCATTAAATGGGTTTTAAATGAATTAACAAGAGTGAGTGGATTTCCTCGCCCATGTCTCGAGTACTAGTGCAGGCTAGGATGGAAATAGAGAGGATGCTTGGTTGCGACCTTGCCTTGTTAGTGTACCTTGTCTGTAAGAAAGGATATTGATGCCACATAGAGTCACTAGGGGGCCGGAGTCCAGAGAGGCTGCCAGGGTAACCTTAGAGTTGGCTCATGTGATGACACTTGCCCACTTACATAGTAGATATCCTACGTGTCTATGTTGACTCTGGGTTTAGATGTTACTTGTGTATTTGTACCTTTGAGATAGATTGCTATCAGGATTTCCTTGACCTAGATAATGGTTATGACTTTTGGGATTGATATCTATATGGGTCTTGAGATTATCTCCTCAGCACGACGGGAGTGGGCCATTTAGGTTCTAAGAGGTTGGGTGGTAGTGTTTCTTATACCATTGAGATCCGACAGTTGGATGTTGTTATTGGATGTACTTGTGCAAATGTTCTATTCTTCTGATCTTGTGTTTATGTTCGATGGTCATATTTTGTTGTACTATACTTGATTAGTGGAGATCTTATGAGATGTATTTATTCAAGATGTATATTCTTTTAGCATTTCATACCCTGTGACTTGTATAGAGGATGATTATGCATTTTGGGTTATGCCATGTGGCATCTTATGTAATTGTATATTATTTCATTGATCCGTACTTATGGTTATTCTATGATGAGGATTTTGTTATGTATCAGATTTAGCCTTAACGAAACTTATATATGTGATTCAACAACATGGAACCCTTAAGAGATCTAATATGTTTATCGATTGTTTGTATGTATGTGAGTTATTGCTTCCACTATGTTATCTCTTGTTGTTTTAATCTTTCAAAAAAAATGTTTGGCAAACTTAGTGACATATTAGGTTAATTTCTTTTGCGTTCCCTGGTGGGGTGCTACATTAGCAATATTGATCAGATTGAGTGTGTGTGTGTATATATATATATATATATATATATATATATATATATATATATATATATATATATATATATATATATATGTTAATGAAGGGTGCGATGCTGAATGGAGACATGACCATTCATCATTACACCTGTTCGATGTTTCAATATCATACTTGATCGGTATTAGATAGACATCACAAAGTCTAAACTAACACTAACGACTATAACAAAGTCATTCCATTCACAGCCTGAAAATGATATTTGATCTAAACAAGGATCAGAATACTGCTCGATTATTACGAAGATACGATCTTAAATGAAAGTCTATATATGAACATAGATATGCAGAGTATTATTCAATTGCATTCTATATGTGTGTGTGTGTGTGTAGAGATCATACTGATATATACATATGTATGTATTCTTGTATCATCAATCACATAGATTGTCTAACCAAAGCTACATACTTTAACACTCCCTCTTAGTTGGGGAAGACAAAGTATACATATAGATATGTATACATCAACAAGTTCTTATTTAAAAATGATATCACCTAGCTTGTGATATCAAAGGAAATGCTTAAGAACATCAAGTCACATTATATTCTTCTAATTTATGGTATGTGCTCTGAAATCACGCCTCATGATCTCTACCATAAGGGATCATGGTAAATCCATAGATATTAAGTCCTCATAATATCCACCATGATAAGAGAACATAAAGATGATCTACTGATATCACGTCTCATGATATCTATCAATATGTCTTTTTAACTATCACAAAATGTCCATGAATATTCATTATGATAGTAATCTAATCATTATAAAGTCGTCACCTTATAATGTTAGAGTCAACAATTCATCATTAAAAGATCACCTTTTAATAATGTATATGGGATAGACCCATAAATCATAGTCGCACATATGATAAAAGAGTTTAGACTTCAAACATCTTTATAAATATTAATACAATTTTGAGACTTAATCTCAAAAGCTTACATTTCAACCATACCAAGTTTCTTTCTAAAGTGATCAACTTTCACTTTTGGAAGAGGCTTGGTGAGAATGTCAGTTGTTTGATCACTAGTACTCCAATTGGATAGTTCTTCTTTCCACCATATCTCTTACGTAGTGGTAAGGGATCTCTATATGCTCTGATCTACCATGAAATACCGGATTCACGGATAACTTGATGCAACTTTGGTTATCGCAATGAATGATGGTAGGCTTCAGAGGCTCACCAAATAAACTGTGATAACCCTCCTCAAATCTGCTTTCAAAAAAATGCTGATGAAAGCTCAAGGAATTTCATCAAACAATTCACATGCAAGGGACGCATGACTGATATAGTATTTCAGTTGGCTTTACATGACTCTTTTTCAATTTGCATCAGTGAGAATCTTGTGCTAGAAGACTCCAAATGGACTACACAATGGCCTAACATGAGTGTGCTACTAATTTTGACAATATTCAGTGCATATATATGATCTAAGCATGAGAAATGAACACCTACAGCCAACTGGCATTTTTACACAAACTAACTAACTGATAAATAATGATATTGAATTGCTTAAATGACACCAGCAACTATTATCTTCTTAATTTGCAATGAAATTTCTAATACAATGCTCATGAAATATGGCCAAGACTTTTGGCATTTACATGGATTACAAAATGATAATGCTGGTATAATGCACACTTACAGCTGAAACTTATAACACCCTAAAAAAACAATACTAATAAAGGAACCTGGTGGTAGATGGCTGTAATAATTTTCTTCAATGCTGCCCCTTCTGCTTTGCTTTTCCAATTTTCTTTTTCGAACTGCTTTTTCGGCCTGCTTTTTTCGGTTCCGCTTTTTCGGACTGCTTTTTCAACCTGCTTTTTCGGTTCCACTTTTTTGGACTGCTTTTTCAGACTGCTACCCTGTTGAATCTCAAGACCATATCTTTTAATGGCGTCAAGATTTCCAACGTGAAGGGATTTCATCCTTCAAACTATTGAGACATAATCTCCAAAAAAATTTCCAATTTCTTTGATATTTCCAAGCCTACTAAAAAGAAGCTCTTCCCTTTCTTTTATAGTGTTCTCACAAGAGCTCAATCCTTCGTTTTCTCAATGTGGGATAAAACATCACTCCCTTTATGTAACTTATGTCTCCAATGTGTTATAAAATAAAGGGGACTCTTTTAATTTAAATATTTCCCACAAACTATAGTCTATGCATTAATAAAGTTAAATATTTAAATTTAACTTTATAAAATAGCTTTATCAATGCATAACAAATCTTATCAATGATAAACAAGTCTTCTTGCCGATTTTAAACAATTACCATTGACATACCACTGCCACTGGATGTCCGACCATATCCAAGATGACTTACTATAAATAGTAAGTATGCCCAAAGTTGCCTCAAAACCCCTCAAAAAGACCTACAACTGAAACTATCTAGGCCAAATAGCCTCTAAGCCCCTTTAATGTCCTGGTTAGCCTACGGGACCGTGGAAAATAGGCTAACGACAACATCATGCTACGAATGCTAAAAAGGGGACATTACATAGACTCACAAGCAGTTTTCAAAGCCACACTTCTTCTCTTGCTCCCATTGTTGCTGCAATGTATTTTACCTCAGTTGAACTCTCAGCAACTGAAGATTGCTTCCTACAAATCCATGAGATCATAACTGATCCTAAACTGAAACAACATTCTGATGTACTTTTCCGATCTGTCACACTTTCGGCCCAATCAGAATTGGTATATTCATGCAGTTCCAAATTGGTATTCTCATATTTAAGTCCATACCCAATGGTACCCTGAAGGTACCTCAATAAATGCTTCAAAACAGCAAGATGTACTTCTCAAGGTTCACACATGAACTAGCTCAATGCATTCACAGCATAGTAGATATCCGGTCAACTGTTCACAAGGTACATCAGAGATCCAATTATCTATCTATATAGGGTAGGATCTACTAGTCTAGATTTGGCAATTGCTTCTTTTAGTTTGTGTAATTTGGTTTCCATAGGTGTTGACATAGATCGATAGTTCCACATTCCAAATCTTTTCTGAATATCAAGAGTGTACTTATCCTGATGTAGAAAGATATTCCCTGACTTCTGTTGGACTTCCAATCCAAGGAAATAATGAAGAATCCCTAAGTTCTTCGTGTCAAATTCAAAAGCCAATTCTATCTACACTGATTAATGAGGTGCTCTTCCCCTGTAATCAGAAGTTCATCAACATAAAGGATTAAAATCAACATATTAGCATTAGTCACTTTAAAATAAAGATTTGGATCAGCATCATTCTTGGAGAATCCAAGACTTAGTAGGTATTTGTCAATCCTTTCATACCAGGCTTGGGGAGCCTATTTGAGTCCATATAGAGCTTTCTTCAATTTACGAATATGAGTAGTTGCATTATGAATCACAAAGCCTTCAGGTTGCTCCAAACATACTTCTTCCTCAATAGTTCCATTTACAATGGCAGTTTTTACATCTATTTGATGGATTTTCCAACCTTTGGTAGCTGCAACGGCTATTACTGCTCTAACTGAGATATATCTAGCAACCAATGCAAAAGTTTCTTCAAAGTCTATTCCTTCCTTTTGGGAGAATCCTCTAGCTACATAACGTGTCTTTTGCTGCCTTCTGCAACATACTTAACTTTGAAGAGCCATTTGGATGAAACAACAAATTTCCCTTTAGTTCTAGGAACTATATCCCAAACATCATTTTTTAGTATTCACTGATATTCCTCTATCATAGCATCTTTCCAAACTTGATGCTTGATAGCTTTGAAAATATTAGAAGGTTCAGAGTTAGGAATCTCACACGTTAAAGCATTGCATGTTAATTTGCAAGGTCTTTTGCTCTCTCTACATGTCCCTTTAGGTCTTGCAAATTGATCCCCTTCCTTTATTATCTTTCTTGCCCAAAGTGGCCTCTTAGGACTATTGTTAAGATTCTCTTCTTGAATCTCTAAAAGGATCTCATTTTCATTTGAAGTCTCTTCAGGGTACTCCCTTTGAATCTTAGGAGTAGGAACTTCTTCTATGGGTTTAGGTGTATCATACATCTCTATTTGATTTGAACCTAATGTTTTCTTCAAATATAACATATCTATTGAGTTCTATTTGATTTTGTCCATGTATACTTTGTAACCCTTTGTAGATTCACTATAACCAATAAGAATTTCTTTCCTTCCAGTAGGTCATAATTTTGTCCTTTTCTCTTTACTTACATGGATATAAACAAGACATCCAAATATCCTCAAATAACTAATGTTTGGTTTTATACCAAAAAAGGCTTCTTCAAGAGATCTGTCGTCCAAGTGTGAGTGAGAACATCTGTTTTGAATGTAGATTGTTGTATTAGAGGCTTCAGCCCAAAATGACATACTCAAATGTTGATCATATATAATACCTAGCAGCTTCTACGATAGTTCTATTTTTCCTTTCGGCAACCCCATTTTGTTGAGGGTTGTAAGGAACTATGAACTCCCTCTTAATCCCAGAATTTGAACAGAATTCTTTGAATATTTCAGAAGTGTATTCTATCCCATTATCTATTCTTAGAATTTTGATTTTCTTTCGAATGGAGTTTTCAATGATAGCCTTGAATTCTCTAAACTTTCTAAGAATTTCTTTTGATTCCTTGCATTTAAGAAAGTATATCCATGTCTTCCTTGAGAATTCATCAACAACTATCACATAGTACAAGAATCCTCCCATGGATGGTGTCAACATGGGTCCACATAGGTCATAGTGTATCGATTCTAACACATCTTTAGAATTACTCAAACTAATAGGAAATGAAAAAAAAATTGTTTTTCCCCAAGGCACAACCTTTACAAGTTTCATTATGAAATTGACTTAATTAAGGTAGTCCAGTTACTAACTTCCCCATGGAGTTTAGGGCATGAAAGTTGATATGACCTAACCTCTAATGCCAAATTTCATTAGAGTCTGAGGTCTCATGAATGAGAGCTTGGTTTGATTTAGTGCAAAGTTCATATTATAGTCCTTGTCTCATACCTATTATTTGAGCCTTCTTTATAGTTCAATTCTTTGCCCATGCTAGTACTTTACCTTCCATGAATGTAACTGTGTATCCATCGTCTTCAAGGGCTGATATAGATATAAGGTTGCTTTTTAATACGTCGTACATATAATACTCCAGAGAGTTGAATAGTGTTTTCAAATTTCAGTTTGATAGTGCAGGTCCCATCCCTTTATGGAATGTGCAAAATCATCTCCAATTGTAACTTCTTCATCTGTTTCTATTTGCATGCTTTCTAAATTGTCTTGATATCCTATGATGTGTCTTGAAGATCCACTGTCAATTATCCAAGTATTAGATTTGTTTGACAATTGACCAGACAAAGCTGAGTAGAAGGCATACTTTTCAGGATCTTGATCATCGTTTGACTTATCAATTTTCGCAAATGATGCTTGACGTTTTGATCGATCAGGACAATTTAGTGCAAAATGTCCATATTGATCGCATCTAAAACATTGAATTTTAGACAAGTCTTTCTTTTGTTTTGAAGATCCCTTTCCATGAAATTTTCCTTTTCTTTTAAGGTTCTTCTCCTTACCCTTCTTATGAGAGCTGGTATTGAGAAGATGAATGTCTTCATCTATGGGTTTTTGTTTTCCTTTAGTTATTTGTCTCGACTCTTCTTGAAGACAATTGGATCTTAATCGATCTAACTTTGGAAGTTTAGATCTTCCACTTATACCCTGAACAAATGGTTCCCATGAATTTGGTAGTCCTCGTAATGCTATTAGAGATAACTCTTGATTGTCAATTTCATATCCAACTGATTCTCCTTTATTCATGCTTATATGATTCATTTGTCTCTTAAGGGCAACTCTTCTACCAGTATTATTAACTACAAATGCATTTTGAAGGGCTTTGAACATGTGATATGTTGTTTCATGCTTTGCCACAATAGGTACTTTATGATCCCGAACTGCAACCACTATAATTTTCATGGCTTTCTCATTGTTCTCAATCCATTGAGTTTTCTCTAGATCATCCTTTGGTTCTTCCTTTTCTTCTTTCGCAAAAGATTCTAGCTTCTTCTCTTTTAGTAACATTATTATTCGAAGTTTCCAGGATGAAAAGTTGTCAACATTTGCAAGACGATCTTCAAATCTTATCATGTTTGACATCTTTAGAAGAATAATATGTGATTGTAATTCAAGGTATAAATCTGAATCCTCAATCTGATCGTTCCTTAACAAGGCTCTGATACCATGTAAAGTTTTAAGTTTGTATCAAATTTCAGACTATGTATGAACAATGTTGACTAATAGCAGATTTGTTTTGCCGATTCTATATATTTAATTCTCAGTGATATAATGGAAATATTCTTTAATTTGAGATGCTTATATACTTCAGATATGCCTTGCATTTATCAATTTTGATGCTTAGCAATATTGATCAGATTGAGAATATATATATATATATATATATATATATATATATATATATATATATATATATATATATATATATATATATATATATATATATATAAAGGAAGGGTGTAACGAAGAATGGTCATGTCTCCAAATGGAGACATGCCCATTCATCGTCATACATGTTCAGTGTTTCAATATCATACTTTATCAGTATTAGTTAGACATCACAAAGTCTAGACTAGCACTAACAACTATAACAAAGTCGTTCCATTCACAGCCCGAAAATGATATTATATAGATCGATATTGATCTAAACAAATAAGGATCAGAATATTGTTCGATCATTATTGAGATATGATCTCAGATGGAAGTATATATATTAAAATGGCTCACATTGTAATGTCCCCTTCTCTGCGCTAGGCCTTTCTAGCGCCTTGTTGGTCTATCTTTCCATTTGGATAGGCTAAGGGCATCAATCTAGAGGATGCCAGCCAGTCATAGGAATTTATTTGGTTTCATTTGGGAAATATTTAAGTTGAGGAGCTTTTCCATAGTTAAGTCACTTTAGTTTATAAAGTTACTTTATGACTTCAAAATCATTTTTATAACAAAAGTAACTTAAGTGACTAAAAGACGAAAATGGTTTTTATCCCACATTGCCTAGTTCTTTGTACTTTCCCTCATATCAAGGTTATAAAAGGATGAGCTTCCTTGGGATTGAGACCATGAAATATATCCATATATTGAAAGATAAATTTGGTTGCTTAAATGTGACTAGTTTTCTTAAGGACAAAACCCCTTAAGAAGAATTAGAAGACTGGACATAGCCCAATAATCTCTTCTAATATTGTCCTGGTTCAGGTACGAGTTTGCAGAATAATACTTTGGTTCAGACGAGCCTGCTTTCAGAAGTAAGTTGGTTAACAGTAAAAAGCACTTGTTATTTCTCTACCCTAGTTGGAAATGTCGTAGGGTCAGTCTCCTTCATTTGTGAAGTTGGAAGTGTGCAGATTGAATCGTAAACGATAATAACAACAGAACAGACTACAGACTATAATCCATGGGGGAAGTAGAATCACCATCAGCAGGGGTCAATAGTGGTATTATGGCTAACTCCTGTGCAGAAGTGCAGAAGTATAACAGAGTTTGTGGAAGTAATTGACGTCGGAAGCCCTACAGCCATCCCTAGCAGCAATCGCGGTGGCATTGACAGTCCCACGCACTGGTTGCTAAGGTCATGTTCGGACAGGGCAGGCCCAGCCAAAATGTAGCTGTCAACTGCTGCAAGCAGACGTGAATCCATTGATACGGATTCCCTCCACACTAGGACGCATGAACAGTCAGCTTCTCTCAGCAGTACCAGGTTCCTTTACCTATTTTACTCGCATTTTGTTTGTATAAAACTCTAAGACTAATATTCAGATTTCATAGTGGTTATATGATTGAATGTGTTTCAAGTATTTGGTGATGTCTGAATTATTTTCATGAGTTTTTCCCATTGCTACATGTTGCCAATGCTATATCGTGAAGGAGTTAAATGCTGGGTTAGGCTGGATTAGAACAACAGTCATCATTTTTCCACGTTACAGCATGTTTTGATTTAATATATGTTGCTACATCTCGGGTCCGGATTATTTCACACATGCAGTGATTATCATATGCAGAATATTATTCAATTGCATTATGTGTGTGCACGCACGCATGTGAAGTACGTAGATCATACTGATATATATATATATGTATGTATGTATATGTATATGTATATGTATATGTATATGTATATGTATATATGTATATGTATTCTCATATCATCTGTATTCTCATATCATCAATCACAGAGATTGTCTAACGAAGCTATATACTTTAACATTTGTTTGAGAACTCAATCAAGGTGTCAAAATTTGGTGGGTCGGGTGTCTCACCCTCAAGTGGAGGGTTTTCCCAAGATAAGTCTTTTGAGTCTCTACTGTTCTTTGTGTTTTGGGTTTCAGTTGATTTCTTTAGAGACATTATGGTTCAAATATTAACACTTTTTGCATTTATGTGCGGGTACCCATTCCTCATTGCAACTACGGCATGGGTTTTCCTTTACAAGGCTTTCCCTTTTGTTGCAGTTATGGCCCTATTCCCATGGTCCTTTGCATTGAGACCATAAGTTGTTTTTCCTTAGCTCATCACGTTCTATTAGGGTAAGAAACCTTTTGGAAGACTTCTCTTTCGAGTGGGATTGTTTGTTGTGATTAACTAATGGTTTGTTACTTGAAGATGAGGGTTCCAATCTTATGGCTATTTCAAAAGCATCCTCTTCAGATAATGGTTTGAGGACGCTTACTAGTCCCTCTAGTGAGTTGTTCAATCCCTCTACGAATAGGTAAACGAGGCGGTCATCATCTACTCCTATAACCTAAACTGAAGTTTCTGAAATTATGCTATGTAATCTTCCACTACTCCTTGTTGTTTTATTTGAGTCCATTTCTTAAAATTCTCTTAGGGGTGTCTTCTGTCAAATCTTTTAATAAGCCGTTGTGAGAAATCTTCATAAAAGGTGACATTTTGATGTCCTTGAGTGTGGATTCGTGGTGCCACCACTCATGCACCAATCCCTCTAAATGAAGGATCATGAATTGAAGTGCATCCCCTTTGGTCATAGGGCTAAGGGTGAAATAAGTATTCAATTTCTGCAGCCAATAATGAGCCGTAATTTTTCCCAATCCATCAAAATTTGGGAGCGTTCATTTACTTTATTCTTAAGGCTTTAGTTGGAGGAATTCTTTCCCTTATTTGTTAGCTTCACAAAATTCCCTAAATAATACTAATTCCCTAATATTTGGTCCAAGGCTTACATAAGCTCTAGCATTCTCAATAGCATTATTGGTTATTTGACCCACTCCTTCCTCCATTGGGATATCCTCTCTAGGTTAAAAAGGAGATTGGGTACTCTAGATATTGAAGCCCCATTATTTTCTGAGTGGTTCAAGCTTAAGTCTCTCCCATTAGAAGTATTGTTCTTGACGTTATTTATGAAGTTCCCCATGTTTTAAAATGTCCGGAGAAGTGCTTGGTTTGACTTTTCTATTTGGCTTGCTAAGGTTTGATGGGTTTGTTCCATGATATTTCTAAGTTCATTAGTTAATTGTTCTGCCATGGCAGCACTTCCCCTTGTTAGTTGATAGGTTTCCAAGAACTGTGGTTTCACAGTATGGCAAGATTATGCTCTAATAGGAGCTATGAGTTTTGTGATCCTTACACTATTGGCTCTGATGGGCCCAGATTAATTCATTTGATGCAATGCTCACTTAAAAAAAGCTGTTAGTTTTTTTAAGGGGTTGAAAATATAAAATTCGTACCAAAAAAATATTTGTAAAATGTGCAGCAAGACTGTTGCCCATTCAAACCATGCGAAACGAATTACATTTCATTTGCAAAAACTATTTTGTTGGTCAAAATAGCAAAACTTTTAACTGAGTAATATAAAAAATATAAAAATGAATCCTACCTGTTGCCTCTCTTTTTTGAGCTGCCTTTTCGATTTTTTCTCCGTAGAGACTTTCTTACATTCATTAATAGGCCTTACAACGGGAGCAGCCCTCACATATTCCTTCTTAACGGGAGCCCGGGCTTTGGAAACCAACTCTTCTGCACTTGGGTAATCCAAAGTTTCGCCACCGTCGCCAGATTTGGCCAAACAAGCAGAGCCCACTTTGGTTGCATCTTCTTTATCAGTACCCACATGTTCAGACACAACTTCTGAGAGAAGGACGTCTGCTACTTGGGTTTCCATGTAAAGTAGTTGTGATACGAGGAAGCTATTGATTTTTTTAAAATTAATCTACATTCTACGACAATGGTATTAGATTTTGTGTTATGATTGCAGAGTTTAGTGGCTGCACCATATTCAGCAAGGTTTTACACAAACGTCTTAGTTTCACTGAGCGTAGCTGGGGTTTGGGTTTCTGCTGTGGATTATTCCGGTCGAATATTATGATATTTATCTGTCTCCCAAATTTATGCATATGGAACCGTTGATTAGAACGGAGTGATAAGGGCCGTTTGGCAAGAGGGATACAAGCGTTATAGGCATATGTAAATTCTTAAAAAATTCAATTCTTCGTTTGGATGCATCAAATCGGAATTGGAATACCAAGTAAAATAAGAATACGTGTTCTAATTTTGGTTCAAAAATGAAGTTTTGCAATTCCACCCAAATAGATAGAATTGGAATACGTATTCCTATTCCACTTTTATTTATTTTAGAAAACATAAATTTTTGGGTTCGCAAATTGACCATCAAATTCTGGCTGAACCAAAAATCAGAGTAATAATTACTATATTTAAAATTTTAGGTAAAGTATGTTGAGAGATGTCAATGTGACTAGATTTTGATGTTTTTGTGATTGACTTATTATATTTTAATGGAATATATTAACAATTTAGTTAGTAATAGGCAAGAGCCTACAACACAACAATAAATTGTGAGCTTCTTATGTGAGAGGTCTTGGGTTCGAATCCACTTGAGTTTAATAGATAATAATAATCAACCAACACGTAATAATAATTTAATAATTGGATTTGGCTCGTTCATGGCTATGTTGGGGTTAATCCAATCTTGAAAAGGGAGAAGGTGTTATGGATACCTCTAGAGGAAGGATGGATCAAAATTAATTTTGATGGGGCTGCAAGGGGCAACCCAGGTGTATCAGGGTGTGGATATGTGGCAAGAGATCATAAAGACAATATCATTGCATTTGCAATCAAAAGATTGCCAAATGGAACAAATAATATTGCAAAATGTTTAGCTACCAAGGAAGTTTTGGAATTAGGAGTAAAAATTGGAGGACAATGAATACATTTGGAAGGTGATTTAGAAATCATCATCAATGACATCAAGAAAGAAAAGATGGAAGCATGGCATTTGGATCAAAGCATACGGCAAATCAAGAAGTTGCTACTAGACTTTGAGGACTTTAAAGTTTCTCACTGTTACAGAGAAGTGAATAAAGTGGTGGATCAGTTAGTCAAATTAGATGCCAATTCAACATTGGGTTCCCAATATGTAATTTGGGAGGACATCTGCCACCTTGGAGAGTAAATTGAGAAAGAAAAGTAGATGACCACTAGAGTAAATATCCCACTCATGGTACTGCATTTTGGATGTCTGAAACTCATGAGGACATTAACCACTCCAGGGTAAGCAAAATTGATCATGATACCAAAGCATCTCTCACGTGTGACAAAGAATTGGGTTTGGTACATTTTCCAGAGTTTTCAAAGAGTTTCGAGGGTGTTAAATCCAAGCAGAAGTCAAGGAAAGGTCATTGTTTTTTATAGAAACAAAAATGGAGGCGAATTTTGCTCTTGGTTCAAATTTGCAAATTCAAACTTATGAAGGTTGGATTTCTCTGTGGCGACTGAAACACATTTTCGTTATTGAGGATCCAAGCTATATGAAGGGTGTTCAGCTGCTATTGGCCCAGAGTATTTGGATGATTTTTGGAAGAGGCAGTCCAATCTAGACGTGGACTTTCTATTTCTGGCACTTGCTCTATCGATGGAGGGATCAAAAGATGAAGTTTGAAGGGTGGTTGTTGTAAACATTGATAGGCAATGGCTTTTGGGTCTAGACGAAATCATTGAACAAGCGGTTCTATAGGTGGGAATTGAAATGGGCATAGAACCCTGGCGGTTGATTGACAGAGCGGATTCCTCTATCCAACCATTGGTGGTTTGGTCGTCTTCAAACTCGCAGGGAGTGGATATCCCAACAGTTATCGAGGAATGGAAATTGATCTTGGATTACATGGCCAAGAAAATTTGGGAGCCAAAGGAGGACGGGAGTGGTTTTATGAAGGCAACGGCGAGAAAAAGCACTCTAGCCCCTAGACAAAAAAACTCTGTCACCAAATTTTGAAGAAATCTCAGCTAAAAGAAGGGGTGTCAACTACAGAGGGGATGTAGGTTGATGCTTCTTTGTTGTTAGAGAATGGAAAAGGCAAGGGAAAGTGTCGCAAGCAGGGCCAGGGACTCTAGGTGGAGGATGATCGTGCTACCCCAACATTTACTCGGGATGAAGCGGCCAATTGGTTCAAGGTGTAGTTGACGATGGAGGTGGTGGTACTACTTGTGGGGTTAAAGTTTGGTTAATGTATGGGTGGATGTTTGTTCTATTGGAGTGTTAATACTCCTTTTTGTGTTATATTTACCTAATGGTACATGTAGGGGGAAGGGTAGCTATAAATGAAAGGCTTGATGCCATACCGATATAATGTACTCCTTTTTTTGATATTAATACAAAACAATATTACCAATAAAAAATATTTATTTATTTAATAACTAGATAGAATGTTAATCAATTAACTCAAATTTTGAATAGTGTGTAAGGAAGAGAGTCAGGGAGAAGGGAAGAGATTTCATAGGTGCCATGCCTAAAATTTAAGGCAAAAACACACCAACAAATATATAGATTTTTAAGGTTAAAATTGAATTAACTACACCTATATTAGTTTGAGTTTGCAGCTAAGTTAACAACTAATTGAACATTTGCATGTTTCAAGATTGAATGTTTAAATTAGAATGTGAATAGGCTTAGGTTTAGTTAACGTTACTAAGTGGTAATATTCTATTGCTCACTTCCATACATGGTTGACAGGTTTTATTTTCACTTCTAGGTTTAAATATCATGATTTATGTTTTAGCACTTGCGCCATAAGAGGTGCAAGGGAATAGTCGATAAGCAACTTTGGCTATGACGATTTTGATTAGTATTAACTTACTAAAAGTTTCAATCCCTTTGAAAATCTTTTAGTGATTGAACTAATTAGTATTCATTTTAAAATATAATATATTTGTCATGTGTGATCTGTAGGATTTGAGCAAATAAGCCAATCAAATCCATAAAGCCTTCGAATCCCTACATGCAAAAACCTGTCACAGAGAAATAGACAAGAGGAGGCAAAGGGTTTTGCTCTGAAAAATATGCTAATGTATTTTCAGAAATGGAAAAGATAATTGAATACAAAGGAGATCAATCCTTATAAAAGGAGATCAAAACCCTAAAAAAGGTAACCTAAAGCCTAAAAAAGCTAGGTTGCACAATATAATTAATAAAATATTAATTATATGCAACTACAAGATAGCTTAAGCAAACTAGAGTAATAGGCAACTTTAATTAAATCAAAGTGATTTAATTAATAAGTGCAAACAAATAATTACTCTAACACCCCCCCTTAAGCGAAGCTCAGGAGGTAAGCTAACCTAGCACAGCTATGAAAGTAGAATTGGGTCCTGGCAACAAGGCCTGATCAGGTACCCAATTACAACAAAATCTCTATAAAGAGGAGAAATAGAGAAAATCACATAGGAAAAACCCTACTCCAAAAAGAGATAGCAAAGAATGTTCCAGAAGAAGGAACAAAGAGATTAGAAGAGAATCATTGAAGCATGAAGAACCGCAAAACTCTGTCAAAATGCTGATCTGTAGAACCTCCATGGGAATAGAAGGCACAAACTAAATGTGTCTATATGGTAGATGATCCATCTCACCGAAATGCATAGGTAGCCAGCCATTGCAATCGCCTAGTATGTAGGATCAGGTACTAAATACATAGCTCACACCAACGAACCATCAACCAAAGAAGCATAGAACAACAATATAACCTCCCCTTAAGGCAGGTGAGGTGACAGGCAGCTGAAAAGGTGGGCCAAAAAATCTCCTACAACACAGGAACCAGACACATCGAGAGTGAGGTACAAACACCAATAAAGGCACGTGTCATCGACACTGCATGAGAAAAAAGAGAAAGAGGGCCTATAAGCGGCAAACAACTATCCCCCCCATGGCACTTTATATAATAGTGCGAGTACAACGAATCACAATGATGAAAAGGATCCTGAAATGCAAGAGTGGCACTTTATCTTAGTGTGTTGCATAAAAATGCTTACAATGAATATCAACAATGATCAGAAAAAATATAAGGCTGAAACAACTGAAGGTAGAGTCCAAAACGAAGCAACTGAAGCAACAAAATCGATCCCCAGACCTGAAACAATCAGGATATCCACTAGAATGCTAAAATGCAAAAAACTGAATAGGATGTACCTGGAACAGAATCTGGAACAACAACTAGCATCACTAGAAAGAGCACAGAAAGAGCTTTCCAGCGATATAAAGAAGTCCAAAATCAGAGATCGGATGCTCAAGATACGCCTCCCGGAGTGTAAAACAGAACATCCAACTTTGACTACCAAAATAGGCAACCAAACTATAGAAAAACTTTTAAAATCCTGTACCATCATCTCCGTCTCAGAACCAGCTTTCCGATGCATTTTTCGGATCGCAAAAATACGTCCGTATGCTCGAGTTACAAAAGAAAAACCTCCAGGGCCTCTGAAAATGCATGAAAAAAATTATTTTAAAAAAAATAATAATAAAAAAATAAAAAAAATCCCACCACCCCCGCACCGCTGGCGAAGCGGAGGCCGGGCGGTGGTTGGGCGGAGGGAGGGCTGAGCACGGCGGGGCCGCGACGGACATCGCCGGCGGAGCCGCTGCGGGCCGCTAGCGGTGGCCGTCAGCGATGACCGCTAGCGGCTCCGCTGCGGGTTACTAACCGCCGTGGTTAAAAACCACACAAAATATATTTTTTTTGCAATTTTTTTGATTTTTCTGCCTCGGAGTGCGTGCAAAAGGTCGTACGGCTCAGCAAGCAAAAAAAAATTGCCTCCCAGATCAACGTTGTCCAAATCGGACAAATTTTATATCAAAATAGGGGTTTTGAAATCTTCTAAATCCATCCGTGAGGTCTATTTGGCCTCAAATTGCTCTGAAAATCAGTGACCCCCCTGTTTTCTCAGAAAAAGCCCAAAAAAACACCAGATCTGATTCGCCAAACCCTTGTTCTCCCTTTTTCTTGAAACACTGAACAAGCTACAGCAGATCTGGCTTTGATACCATGTAGGATTTGAGCAAATAAGCCAATCAAATCCACAAAGCCTTCGAATCCCTGCATGCAAAAACCTGTCACAGAAGAAAAAGACAAGAGGAGGCAAAGGGTTTTGCTCTGAAAAATATGCTAATGTATTTTCAGAAATGGAAAAGATAATTGAATACAAAGGAGATCAATCCTTATAAAAGGAGATCAAAACCCTAAAAAGGGTAACCTAAAGCCTAAAAAAGCTAGGTTGCACAATATAATTAATAAAATATTAATTATATGCACCTATAAGATAGCTTAAGCAAACTAGAGTAATAGGCAACTTAATTAATTAAATCAAAGTGATTTAATTAATAAGTGCAAACAAATAATTACTCTAACATGATCAATATATAAATATTGATTCATTGGCCAAAGTTTGTGTTGGGGTGTTTTTTATCTTTGAATAGAATTGATGTTGTTATTTTACGGTGTACAACTTCGAAGGAAGCATTGTTATATAATTACAATGATATTTTTTTTGTAATTATAATGTTTAGCAATATTTTGGAAAAGTATCATTTGGGTTTGTGATATTTGTTTTGTTTGCATGTCCAATTAGTAAACATTAAGTTGATATCAATGGATTTGTCATAGCGATTGGAATGCAATTTTAAAATTATAATATTTGGACATGAAATTATATGTTATCATTAAATATAAATCCAAATATATTTATTGTTAACTTCTAGATTATGCAATAACCCTAAATCTTACAGTAATAGTTTATATATTTTTAATTGACTACACGCAATATTTGTCATTATGCATAAGAAATTTGTGAACAACTCTATTAAAATGGATTTTCGTACCCAATATTTGTATAATGTATCAATGAAGACTACCTTTTCTAAATTCATGCAATATTTATTTTCTTATAGATTTGTGCAGCCCAAAGGTTTGAATGGAGAAATATGAGGTGTGAAAGGTTGGGATAGAAGTGTGTAAGGAAATGAGAATTTTGTGTGCATTGGGGAAAAGTGCACGGAGGATTCCATTGGGTGGTGTCATGAGTACATCATCCCCATCAAAATGTGTTATGTTTTCCATCATAATTTTGACAACCAAAGGCATGGTACTTTTGTAGAAGCAAGTTAGGGACAATAAAACCTCAATCTATATGCATGGACATCACACGGAGATGAAAAAATACAATCTCCAAGACATGTTTACATTTTTGTTAGAGGTCTTTGGGTCTTTTAGGTTATAGTCCATAACAGATGTTATAATTTTGTCTGTAATAGCCAAAGAAATGTCGTCAACAATTTAGCAAATCAAAACAAATAAAAGACTAGAAGACTACTAATCAAAATATATAAGAACTCCACTATTGGAGAATTGTTGAAACAAAAGTGTGTACCCTTGCTTAAGGTGTGACCCTCAACCAACCTTGTGTAACATGGAAACAATCTCCAAGTTGTGGGACTTGAACTATGAGATTGAGTCTCTAGAGAAGGCCAGGTTCCTTACAATGAAGATGCACCTAACTACTTCTTGAGGGGAAAAGGAGGAAGGAGATGCATGAAATCAAACTACCTAATCTAATCTAGAGGGGGTGATGCACCTAATTGAAATGGTTACAAATCTACCCTTATATGCACAATACATCGATGAAAAATCCAAATACACAAATCTTGACTCTCTTCTACCTTCTAAGAAAACACATGCAAGTTTGGAACTGATCATATGTTGAAAGGAAAGACATCTTTGTAGTACAACAATCATTAATAGTTTGAACACAACATATAAATCTAAGGAAGCAGAAAAGAAACATTCAAAGAGAGGCAAGATATATGCACAGACTATGAATGGCAAGAAGAGGTAAGAAACCAGTTCTTTCATTAATATAAAGCAAGGAATACAATTGCAGAGCATAAGGCTGTTGCAAGTAAACATGATAGAATAGGGAAGAACCTCTAACAAATATTTACAACTACGTTTTATAGAGTTCAGGCATAACTGAAACTCTAAACTCAACCACTAAGTTCAAGTTGCAAAAGAGTAATAACTGAGAATTAGAAGGGAGATCCAATCAGATGCATGTCTCCTTATAGAAAATTAGATCTTGTATGCAAATCGAGCCCAAATGAGATAGAAATGACGACCATAACTGCTCTAGCTGGTAGATGGATAACCATCGCAGTGAAAGGATAAAAATTGCATTTACCAGGCATGGAGAACACCAAAAGGTGGTTGTAGATGATCAAAAGGACCTATTCACCATCAAAGAGCTACTTGGTTTCGTGTCCACGACCATGCCAAGTTGGTCATGTCATCAAGTCAATTGAATTCAATAGTCGACTTCACCATGTGGCCCTATATCCTTTAAGCAATCTATCACCTCACATAGCTTTCTCTATGTTATGTTGATTTTCATCTATTCCTATTCGCAGCTTCGCAACCCACTTTCCCTCATTAACTATTTAGCCATGCAAAATGGCGACATCTGATATTATGCCTTATCATTTCTTTATAGCTCTCTATCAATTTATCTCACTAACCATTGCAACCTTGCAAAAATTACCAAACTAACCACTTTGCACCCTCACAACTACCATGGATCTAACATCCTTTGTTCCTGCGATGATGCGAGGCCATCCATTTTTACTTCATCATGACATTACGACCGCTACACACAAGTCTGTCTGAAACTACGTGATGTTGCAAATGCTATTTTGATGACTATTATTTCTCTTTGCAATCAAAATTCATAATCGTAGATGAATCCTTATGATGTTGCACCTAGCCCTTAACTATTTCAACATTTCCTTGTTCACAACCTCGCAACCATGAATTTTAACCATAGTATTAACCTTGCAAAGATTTGAAAAAGATTTTTCCACTCCATAGCTTAAACTAAGGGTTACCATTAACTCCATGCGATACTACGACTGCCCTGAATCTTAACTCCATGATCACCATCTGCACCTTCGTAGCCTAAGATTTTGTTGTAGCTTAGACACTTGCGATGGTGCAATGACCACTTCCTTTAACTATCAAATATCCCTCACAACTTTGTAATTGTTTATGCCTTCGATGTTATTTCGCCCACGACATTGAGATAACTGCTTGAAGCCAACTATCTCATGCCATCGCAACTTTGTGACTTCATTTCTCCATTGACTATCCTGCCCTACGAAGCTGCAAAGACAACCCTTAACTGTCGATCACACTGGTGCAACAACTTGTTGTCTCTTTCCATTAACTTTTATGAAACGATGATAACTATTTAATTGATTGTCATCGCATCATCGCAATTTGAATCATTAACTCAACAATTAACCCTGTGAATGGTGAACAAAGGGAATCCTACCATCGCCACCATAACTCTAGTTTAATCCTGAGTGCGACCGAAGATGCAGAGACCATTAAACTTGACTACTTCCTTGAATCGCAACTTTGCAACTTAAGATCCATAATGCATAATTGATCTGCGACCATGCGATTGACAGTGAGTCACTCCTTCATAGCCTAGATTTGAATGCTAGCATCATTAGTTGTTAAGTTGCACTAACAGTGATTTTGACCATGTCACACTTTCACAACCAATATGATGATTAAGTCATAAGCTAGCACGATAGGGCGATGAAGGGGAATCACATCGTTGGAACTTGAAGACCTTATAGGATGGTCATACAATACAACAAAAAAAAACTTGGGGATATAAAAAAGGAAGGAACAAGGTTTTTACATATCCCTCGTATACATGCATGGAAAATATGAACAATTCAATGAATACAACACATGGCCATCACCCTAGGTCCTTCATGAGGCTGGCAACATTGGAATTTTAGAAGGGGAGCTGAAATGGCTAAAATTTATGGTGACTCGGAGGGGGTGCTTGCCTACTAGGAATGAACCAATGACCTTAAGCAATCCATTGGGTCATAGAGTCACAAAAATGAGCCCTATTCTGCAACAAAAATTGTAATCTTGCAAAATTTGCCTCTACAACCAACAAAATTGAAAATTTCCATTTTACAAAGAAATAACATGTGCCCGTGCACTTCTTGAAACTGAAAACACCTAATCTACTATTTTAAAAAAATTATAAAGATGGAAGGTCGAATAAACCCATTAACTAGTTTGCTGAGGTAGTTGCCCTTCCCTACCAGCTGATTTCTTCTTTCATGCATGTGGACAACTGAAAATAGTAGTAAGTATGACAAATACACTGCTGTAGGGAACATCCTCCTCCCAATGTTGAAAAGAATGAAGCTTTCCAACATTGGGACATTGTCAACTTGAGCAAAACATGCTTGCTCTTCTTTGTGAAAAACTTCCTCGTGCTCTCAAATGAACATCACCCAGGATAACATACACTATTATAGAGCTAGATGCCAGATGGGGCATCCTCTTGATGGTACTAGGTCTAGGCAATCATTCTTGGCCACATTATTGTGCTTTGCAACCTTTGAATCCTCTTGGCTAACAGGGGCTAGCTCTAATGGTATGGCTGGTAGTATGTTCTCCACTAGCCCATGTGAGTCCTTGCAAACAAGGGGTTGCACTTCCTACACTTGTACACGCTCTTGTGATGTGGGAAGGAGGGATGGTTGTGTCTCTTTTGCCTCTGACATAGCACTCATCATGCTCATCAACCTTTCTTGTAGTTCCTTCTCACATAGTTCCTTTTGTGCAGCCAACTCCCTTGCAAGAATTACTTCATGCTCTTATTGTTAGGCCTCTAGCCTCCTTGCAAATTCTACCTCAAGTTTCCTCAAAAGCTCTACCTCTAATTACTGCAACCTCATTTCTCCCTCTGGAGTATGTGTTGCCTCATGAGCAACAATTTGTGCCTCCTATACTAATGTTTATTCCTCTATCATATCATGGGAGACCTCCTAATGCAACACATGGTCTGGCTTTTCTTCCTTTTGCAATAGGTCCTTAGGTTTCATCCTAGGCTTAAAAGCTAAACTTTGTTCTTTAAGAACAAGAACAACCTCATTGCTATTTGTCTCTTTCTCCTCCACCCTTGGCAGCAACTCAACATCAAGTTGAGGAGTTGCAAGCTCTTGACCATTGTAGCAAGGAATAGGAATCTGAGGAGACTCATTCCTCCTAAAGATAGCAAACTTGTGTTTGGGTGGCTCTTCTTCAGATGGATTTGGCAATGTTACTTGTGAGTGGGCCTCTAGCTCTTGTGTGCCATTTTGCAAAATAGGAGGGTTGCTCTACCTAAAGTGAGCAAATTTTCTCCTTGGAGGCTCTTGCACTTTAGTTGCTTGCACTTGAGCAAGATTGAGCCTTGTCCCTTATTCTATAGTAGCCAATCTTCTTGAAAAATCCTCCTCAAGTTTCCTGTCTTAACTCTTCCTCCTACTACAAACTAAGGAGGGCTTGGTGAGCCTCATTAAAAATATCAAGGGCCTTGGACACCATGCTGCAAACATGAGGGTCATTTTCCCACATCTCCTTCTGACCATGCAAATCATTAAGCCAAGAAGACATAATGAGCATGACATAATAAAAAACCCCATAGTCTATACCCTAATAAGGATTATGGAAAAATTCAAAAATGTTGTCTATGTCATCAAATCTAAGGCCCAAAGAATTTATGCAGTCCAAAAACTCTCCTACCTTTGATCTAGGGTCATAATAGGGTTCTAAGGAAGATTGGGTAGGTTAATCACAACTAGGTTGTGGCTAATATAGGGGATGGGAGGGCTAAGGAATAACCTCTTCATAATATGGGTGAAAGTGGGAGGCATTTCTATGAAAGGGATCCATGGTAAAGCTTTCAAATAAGCACCTTCATAGAAATCTTGAAGAAACATAAAAAATCATAAACATACCAACACTTGGTCTGTTGAAACCAATAGATGCATAGAGTCACCATGGTGTCAAGTGAATGCCTCCAAAGGCTAATGATGCTAAGAAAAAACACTCAATTTCTCAGTGAATGGATCTTCAAACTGACTAATAAATGAACTTATAAATGAGAATATGTCCCATTGGGTGTTCCAAAAACTGTTGACACAAAAGTCTACACCCTTACTTAAGATGTGTCCTTCAAGCGACCTTGTGTAACATGGAAACAATCTGCAAGCTATGGGACTTGAACCTGTGACATTGAGTCTCTAGAGAAGGTTGGGTTACTTATAATCAGGATGCACCCAACTACTTCTTGAGGAGAAAAGGGGAGAAGGAGATGCATGAAATCAAACTACCTAATCTAATATAGAAGGGGTGATGCACCTAATTGAAATGGTTACAACTCTACCCTTATATGCACAATACATCGATGAAAAATCCAAATACTCAAATCTCGACTCTATTCTACCTTCTAAGAAACCTTGTACAGGTTTGGAACTGGTCATATGTTGAAAGGAAAGACATCTTCAGAATACAACAATCATTAACAATTTGAACACAACATATAAATCTAAGGAAGCAGAAAATAAACATTCAAAGAGAGGCAAGATATGTGTACAGACTCATGAATGGCAAGAAGAGGTAAGAAACCAACTTTACATTAATATAAGGCAAGGAGTACAGTAGTAGAGCATAAAGCTTTTGCAAGTAAACATGACAGAACAAGGAAGAACCTCTAACAAATATTTACAATTTCCTTTTACAGAGTTCAAGCATAACTCTGATGTTTAATTGAAACTCTAAACTCAACCACTGAGTTCAAGTTTTGGAAGAGCAATAACTGAGAATCAAAAGGGAGATCTAATTAGATGCACGTCTCTATGCAGAAAATCAGATCTTTCATGCAAATCGAGCCCAATTAAGATAGAAACGATAGCCATAATTGCCCTGGCTAGTAGATGGATAACCATGGTAGTGGAAGGATGAAAATTACATTTACCAAGCATGGAGAACACCAAAAGGTGGTTGCAGATGATCAAAAGGACCTCTTTGCCATCATAGAGCTACTTGGTTTTGTTTTCACGACCATGCCAAGTCAATCGTGTCATCAAGTCAATTGAATTCAACAATTGACTTTGCCAAGTGGCCCTATATCCTTTAAGTAATCTGCCACCTCACATAGCTTTCTCTATGTTATGTTGACCTACACCTATTCTTGTTCGCAACTTCGTAACCCACTTCCCTCATTAACTATTTGGCCATGTGAAACGATGACATATCATATTATACCTTATCACTGCTTCGCAACTCTTTATCAATTTAGCTCACTAACTATTGCAACCTCGCGAACACTACCAAACTAACTTACTTTGCACCCTTGCAACTACTATGGATCTAACATCCTTTGTCCCTACAATGATGCAAGGCCATCCATTTTTACTTCCTTGCAACCACTACACACAAGCCTATCTAAAACTGCGTGATGTTGTGAACATTATTTTGATGACTGTTATTTCTCTTTGTAGCTTCACAACCAAAATTCATAACTGCAGATGAATCCTTGTGATGTTGCGCCTAGCCCTTAACTATTTCAACATTTCTTTGTTTGCAGCCTCACAACCATGAATTTTAACTATAGTATTAAACCTACGAAGATGTGAACAAAGCTTTCACCACTTTGTAGCTTAAACTAGGGGTTAGTATTAACTCCATGTGATGCTACGAATGCCCTGAATCTTAATTGCTATGATCACCATCTGCACCTTTGCAACCTAGTATTTCACTGTAGCTTAAAAACTTTTGACAGTACAATGATCACTTACTTTAACTATCTGATGTCCCTTGCAACTTCGCAACTATTTATGCCTTCAATGCCATTTCACCCACGACATTGTGATAACTGCTTGAAGCCATCTATCTCATGCCATTGCAACTTTGTGACTTCATTTCTCCATTGACTATCTTGCCCTACAAAGTTGTGAAGATAAAACTTAATTGTATGATTGCATTGTCATGACTTCTTGTTATCTCTTTCCACTAACTATTGTGAAATGACGATAATCAGATTTATGCTTCTGGGTAAGATTATGTGAGAGTTTTTTTGCATCAACTTTTCGGATCATACTCAATGATCCATCATCAAGATGAGAGTGCTAATAATCGTTTAAGTAACTACCATTGCACCATCATAACTTGAATCTTAATTGTATGATTGCATTGTCATGACTGCTTGTTATCTCTTTCCACTAACTATTGTGAAATGACGATAATCAGATTTATGCTTCTAGGTAAGATTATGTGAGAGTTTTTTTGCATCAACTTTTCAGATCATACTCAATGATCCATCATCAAGATGAGAGTGCTAATAATCATTTAAGTAACTACCATTACACCATCATAACTTGAATCTTTAACTCAACAATTAACCCTACAAATGAGCAAACAAAGGGAATCACACCATTTCCACCATAACTCCAGGTTAACCCTAATTGTGAGCAAAGATGTGGAGACCATTAAACTTGATTGCTTCCTTGAATCACAACTTAAGATCCATAATGCATAATTGATTTACAATTGTGCAATTGACAATAAGTTGCTCCTTTTCAACCTAGATTTGAATGCTAGCATAATCAGCTGTGAAGTTGTGCTAACAGTGATTTTGATTGTATCACACTTTCGTAACCAATCTGACGGTTAAGTTACAAACTGGAGCAACAAGGCGATGAAGGGGAATCACATCGTTGCAACTATAAGAGCTTATAGGATGGTCATACGATGCAAAAAAAATATGACTTAGGGATATGAAGGAACAAGGTTTTCACATATCCCTTATATGCTTGCATGGAAAATATGAATAATTCAATGAATACAAGACATGGCCATCATCCTGGGTGCTTCACAAGGCTGACAACATTAGAATTTTTGAATGGGGGCTAAAATGGCTAACAAGAACCATTAAGGAGTTTCGACCACCATTAATTTTCTAAATATCCTCAACATATACAGTCTTTAGTCTTCACATGTGCATATAAGAGTTTCTCCGAGAAGGTATATGCACTAGTGATGAACACACATATTTGTTGAAGTATTATTGGGAGATCAACCTTTCCCTAAATGTACTAGTGATGACTTCATAAGATTTTGATATATCACTAGTACATTTGTGGTAGGGTCATCTCCTAATAATGCTTCAACAAATTTTGTGTACTTGTAACCTGTACATATACCTCCTATGATCAACATTTATTTATAAGAGAAGGTTGTATATCTTGAGGAAATTCAAAAAATTGTTGGTGGTTAGAACTCCTTAGTGGTTTTCTAATAGGGGAGTTCTTAGGTGTTTTAATTAGCAGTCTTCTAGCCTTTTAGTTGTTTTGATTTGTTGTCTTGTCAAGGGCATTCCCTTGCCTATAGCAGTTGAAATTTTGTCATCTTCCATTATTTCTAACTTAAAATACCTATAGACATCTCTAAAAAATATGTAAAAATGTGTTGGAAATTATGTTTTTTTAGCTACACCTATCATTTATGCTCATGGATTAAAGTTTCAATTCTCCTAGAATTGCTTACTCAAAAGTATCATGTGTGTGTGTATGATAGTGGATGAAAAAACACCTAGGAAAAATCACTTGAGAAGGACCACATAGCCATTGATCACCACAAAAAGTGTATGAATATTCTTCCCTTGTAGATTTGGGAAGCTAAATTCGTTGTTTGTCCGCCTGCAAAAATAAGAATGAGTCATTGATATCAAATATTTTAAATGCTCTACTTTCATTTCATAATTCCACTAAAACGAGATTGGAAGCCCACCCTTAAGTCAATCGAATATTTGGAACTAACATTCTTGAACCAATTTCCTAGCTTAAACTTATGTTCTTCATATATTGCCATACAACATATAGAATGTTCCCTCGTTGAGATTTGGTTGTTTTTCTTAGAATTTTTTCATGGAGAAGTTAAGTTACAAGGGGTGACCATTATATATTGACTGATGAGTCTTTAATACTTTCAAAAATGGTATTTTCGTTGATGCTAGAATATATTTAGAAAAATATGGCTATGATTCAATGAAATGTAATTATTTGTAACATTTATTTCTCACTACCAATTGCAGACAATTATGTTGATAACCCTTGAGGGATACCATCTAAGATACAAAATTTGTAAGGCATTTTGCACCTTAACATATTGTTAGAGTAAAATATTGCTTGACTCCATTAAACATAAAAAATGATCCAAAATGTGCTTCACCAAGTATCTAGGCCAGTCACTTGTTGGGCCACTTTGCCAAGTATCTAAGAGAACAAAAAATCTTTAGTAGAGACATATCTTATATTTATAATGGATGACCTCAGATTGCTAGTTGTTTTCTTTGTAGGCATCAACTTTAATTTAGTTTTCTTTGAAACATGAGATGTTTTTGGTCAACATCCTCCCTAGGTAGGCCAAAATGGGAGTTGCATATTAAAAAAATGAATTGCATCATTATGTTGTTCTTTGTTTATTTTGTGATTGGAGCCTCTATGCTCCATTTTGATTAAATCCATGTCAACTATAAAACTTTATTTTAAATAAATCACTTGTAATAACTCCAAGTTCATGGTCTCAGCCAAATAAATAATTTCAAGCCTTTGATCTATATCAACCTTAAAACCAAGAATGATACTAAATTAGATATTTGGAAACAAACTCACAAGATACACTATAAAGTTATGCAAACTTCAAACATTTCTTAAGTTTTTAATCAAAGATAATAATTATATACAAGTTATAGGCTAACTTCATTTTGCATGCCATGGAAGATATTGTTTCTATATAGAAACCTCAATAGATTATGGAAAATCTTGGTTTTGTCAATGTCTTAGTTGCTTGCTTACAATAATGAATATTTGCATTTTCCACATTTTTTTCTATCAATATCTGGCATTTATAGATTAGTCCAAGGGGAAATATGTATTTATCTAGAATGTTACAGCCCCTAAGATGTTTTGCAGGTTTTGATGATAGCTTTAAGAAGGAAGTCTTTCTATTCAACTTGCACTTGTAAAGGTATTTGAGTGCTAATGGGTTCCTCCTCTTGAAAGAAAGATAAAATATCTAGTTTTATTTGGATCTACTTTGAAGAGACCTTCGACAAGTCTTAGTTCAATAGAGATTTATTTTCCATTAACATTTATATCTAGGGTTTTGAGATCAATTGTATTTATATTTATTTTAACTATAATAAATTCAGATCAAAATAACCAAATCCTATTCTACCATTCCTACATAGGTTCCTAATTTGGATCTGGTTATTCTAAGTGTTTCATTAACCAAAATTTTGATTGGGAGATTGGGAAATAAGATAGCTTTCTCTACTTCAAATCTTGTTATTTTTTTTGGATCAAAGAAGGGTATCCATTCTAGAAATTTTAAAGGATAGCCATTTAAAACAAAGGTTTTCCCATACAAGAGCTCATTTCTTAGATCTAAACTATCACAAGCTAAATATATAGATTCATTTTCCATGATTGTTAGATTTACATGCTTACCTAGGAAACTTTTCAGTGAGTTTGCTACTGAATATACCTCCATCCCAAGTCCTGTCTAATGGGAAAAAAGTCCTTGATCTTGAAATCTTCTTTGAACATACTCTACCACATATTTTGATAGATAGATTTCTTCTTGATCCTTCTCCTTTCCTTCCTAGAGGTTCTTTACAAATTCCAGAGGTCCCTAAGTTAGGGAATCCTTTCTTTTGTCTGATCAAAGAGGTAGATTAAAGATATTTTTAGTATCTACCCCATCTCTATTTTGGAGAAGGCCGAAGGAATTTGATTATTTTTGTAATCACCTTCTTTCCTTGTTGTTTTGAAACTTTGCTGAGGGAATGCATTTTTTCCCTTGGCAAGGTATAATTGTGTATTAATTTGACTTGCGAGAACAAACCACAATCCATCCTTCATTTGATTCCTTATTGTCTAGAAGCAAAAACATTGATTTGCAAAAAGGAAAGGAATATTTCTTTTACCAAAAATGATCACATTGTCTATAAAATCTTGGTGGGTTTAGGCAAAAATTAACCCAATTTGCAAGAGCAAGAGTAGAGCCCATTGTAATATTTATTTTTCTTAATAAAGTATAAATATTTATAAAAAAAAATATTGGTAAATGGCCAAGGCCTAGATTATATTAATTAATAAAAATTAATGAATTACAATAGAGTACCTCCGTTCAAACGAGCACTGGTAGTTAAAAATGAAGAAGATAACCTCCAGTCTAGCCTGAGACCTTGGTCCTTTATTATTACACCATAAAAGGGGCATACCCCAGTCAAATTACCACAATTGCTATTATTACAATAGAGTAGATTGCAACTCAATTGAATACAAATGATCAAATGACTCTTATATGCAACTAAGACCTATTGTCGATGAACAATTCCAACCACTGCACTATATATCCTTCCATTACTAAACGATACACTCATCCCTGCCTTACTGACTTGACAATCGGATTGGTTAGTGATAGTACTACACTTATCTTCCTAAACATAAAAGACACCTTGGAAAGAATAAAATATTTCCCTTTTCTTTTGATTTATAATTACTACATCCTGCAATACTTAAAATAAGGCTTACCGACTCATCAAAATAATTATTTTCCCATTCTTTATTAACTAGATCCATAAAATTATCAACAAAATTGTTAGTATTCAACACCTACTAGAAAAAATTACATTTATAACTGTAATTACAAATAATACTATCTTAAATCTTCCCTGGTATACTGAGCTATATTAAAATTCTATAATCTCATTACAATTTCTATAGTGTCCAAGGACTAAAACTAAACCTCAGCTTCCTCTAAAGACTAAAATGAATTAGTCTCAATCTGCCATAGCAACACAACTAACACCTCAAGCTAATATAGAAAGAGTACTAGAGATCAAACAAAGCTAGCTAGATTAGCCACTACTTAATACCAATCGATACCTCAAATATCCAACTCCTCAGCCCAGTATACCAATCACAGTCATCAAACAATTGAAATAAAATAGAGTTGAATCCCAATCCATCAAACCCTTCAAATTAGGGATTTAAAAAAAGAGTGCCCTTCCAAGTACAAATAATTTATTTTGTCGTAATGATAATTAGTTTTTGGGTGAAATTCATTAATCTACTCATCTGAAAAATAGAATGTCATTTCTAAATTTTAAAAATAGCTCTAAATGATTAAAGCAAGATACATTGCTCAGATAATTCATAATGAATTGGAAATCTTGATAAACATATCACAAAAGAATTGTAACCATCAGATGTGTAAAATAAAACATACTATTCATTATTATCTATGTTCATACTAAGTATAGAAAATTACAAGTATGCATGAACATCTTTATATCCAAAGGCACCTAAACTATGTGTTCCCTGACCACATTTCGATATCGACCTTCAAAAACTTTACATTCAAACCAAACCCCTAATGTAGACTAACATAAACCTATCTAGGACAATATGATAAAAGAAACATAATCTTATAGGCTAATAACATTTTGAAAACAAAAAACTCCTACAAAAACTTGCAATCTCTAAGGGAGACGATACATCATAGCCCAACTATCATACTAGAACAAAGCAGACCGAGATTCTAAACCCAAAAATCCTTAACACACCTTACTTCTTTGAAAACACCATGATTACTTCCATAATATCATTTGGATTTTCTGACTGAAAGTGGGGGGGGGGGGATTCGAAAGAAGACCTTTCTCTGCTGGACTTCTCAATATCGGGAGTGCAGAAGTCTAGCATTTTCAGATTACCAAATCCCACTCTTGTGTGAATATAAGCCTTAAAAAGGCCAAGGTAATTGTTGAGCTATTCATGTCCAATATCCATCATGATCCTTCTCCATCGAAGGAGGAAGTGAAAATAGGATTCCATCTTAGGCCAAACCATATTGAAAGCTATCATATCCCTTATTATTAAAGCAGGCCTCATGGGTATATTTGCCACAACAAGGCTCCCTGGTGGATGATTCATGTACATCTTGGGAAGGGGCACTCTTCAATTTTCATCCAAGCTCATGATGACTTCTATTATTGCTTGACACCAAATGGAATAAAAAATATTCAAACAAAGTCTTACCGTGGCCCATTTGTTGATCCTGGCTTTGGCCATACATTTGATGAATGTGCCTATGATGTCATTATTCATCCTCCAAGTGTATTCATAATTGAAGAAACCTTCATCAATTGCCCTACTAACCACAATGCGAGTCATCCCATCAACTGACCTAAGAATTTGATTCCATCTTTCAAGTTTGATGTTGCCTCGAAAGGCCATAGTGTGGCCCTTAGCGGTATGAAAAATGAAGATGTTTGTGTCCATATCTATAAAATAACAAACTAAATGACAAAGACAGGGCACTTTCAGTAATAGGAATAACACAAAATAGAAAAGTCTCTTGAAGCTCCTCAACTGTCCTGCACTATCTAAGAAGCTTGATGCCACCTAAGAATTATGAAGTGGACAAACTTCAGCTAAGAGACAATACATACATCATTAAAAGGAACAAAAAAAACCTCAATATATTTTTCAATCCTAATCATAATCTATTACTTCATAGTCAGTAACATATTAAAAAGAACCCTGAGAGTTCATTTAAATGCCACGATGTTTTTAAAATACCAACCCTTAACCACCTAACTACTATGTAACCCACGAGAATTTTATAAAGCAAGATGTACTATAATTTTCTAATGTCCCCATACAATCTGTCCTTATATATGGTTTACCTAATCTAGCTATCCTAAGTAATATGTTTATCGAGATATTGGGTGCACCTTACATATAGATGAAACTTAAAGCTAACAGTAAAAATTGAAACTTAAAATTTATAACCCATCTCTAAATTCCAAGAGGTTGACACCATCAGCTCCTTTGTTAGCCAAAAGGTCTACCTTTTGGTTACCTTCTCAAAAGATACGGCAGATCCTGATATCCTCAAACCTATCCAACAAATTAATAACTTCTTCTAACTTGGAGTTAAGGACCCAATTTGGAGTAGCTTTGTTCCTAATTGCATTTAAAATAATTTGAGAATTGCCTTTGATGAAGATTTTTGATAATCCTAAATATTGACAGAGCTTCGACCCTTCTTCTAGTGCTTCAAGCTCTACCAAGTTATTTGAAGTAGGGCTAATAGACTTGGCTTTTTTAGTAGTCCACTGGCTTGTGTCATTGTTGATGATGTATCCAATTCGTGTTGTCCCTAGATTACCTCCAGCTACCCCATCAAAGTTAAGCTTTGTCCATCCCTTCAGAGGGGGAGTCCATTTGCACCTTTCCCTTGCCTCCTTACTTTTCTTAAAATAGACAAAAGGAGGATTTTTCAAATTAGGTCATACCTTTTTAATTTGGCCATCCCAGATAGAAAAGGAACCTTCTTCTATTCTAGATTTCCTGAGTTGGGAGTTAGTTGTTTCAACTATGCTAGCTTCTATTTTTTCAACTAACTCTTCCAATTTCAACTCTATATAGCAGAAAATTCTTCTATTCCTTTCTTTATAGACTTCCCACACTAGAATGGAAGGACAGATGTTCCATAGTTTACCATAGATGCACTTGCATAGGTTGGTGGGCCAACCTTTGAGAAGATCATTTAATGATTTAGGTAAAAGAGAATACTAACCTAACCTCTGTCTAAGCTAGTTTCAACAAACTCAAGAGTACGGGAAGCTATATAGAAGATGGTTAGCATTCTCACTTTCATGCTTACAAAGAACAAACCTTGAAGGGCCTTCGAAACCTAGTTTACGGAGTTTGTCTATCGTCAAAATCCTATTTTGAAATGCTAGCCGTAAGAAAAATCCTGCCTTCCACAAACAATCAAGGTCCCAACAAAGTTTAAGTGGGATTTCCACTTCATCCCATCTCTCTGAGTTTATCAACACTTTGTATCTATTTTTCACACTATACTTGCCATCATTTGATGTTGCCCAAATGAGCTTGTCATTCCTCTCAAGCTGCTTAACTTTCCTATCTTGATGATCTTTTCATATGCCTTTATAGCGGTTAAATCCATCTCTATATCTTTCAGAGGTTTCCAAATCCATCTAGAATATTCTTCCATAGTGATCTTTGTTTTGTAGTCACTCACTTCACTACCCCACAGATTAATTAGGTTTTCTTTAAGGTCTCTTGGGATTAGATTTCTATCTATCAGTGGGTGCCCATCCCAGGAGTCTTCTCAAAAAAGGGCTTAATCACCCTTACCAACATCCTAAGTTAGGTATTTTCCAACGAGGTGGTGACACTTAACCATAAAGTTCAAACTTTTTGATCCTTTAGGAAGGGTCTTTATTCTAAAAATTGAAATAGGGTCTTCTGCATTCAAGTCTTTCTATGTAGAGGCACCATATTAATTTAGCCCCTAATGCTTCATTTTGCCATTGTAATTCTTAATTTGCAATCCTTCACATTCCTTAGGTTTACAAATATTGTCCCATTTTATGAGGGCCAATTTTTTGGATTCCTCGCAATCATTCCAAAGGAAATTTCAAAATTTTGTCTCTAACTTATGATGAAGATGCTGGGGAGAGGGAGGCAGGAGATTGGGTACGTAGGGATGGCCGATAAAATAAAACTTATCTTGATACTCTTTCCTGCTTTTGTAAGCCACTTATCTTTCCAGCAACCAATCCTAATTTCTCTAGTGTATTATACCAACCCTTACTGGACTTCACACCCTTCTCTAACTCAATGCCAAGGTACTTGCATGGGAATGAACCTTTTTTGTATCCCATAATATGACAGATTTGTTTTTCCACCTTAGAATCTGTATTAATAAAATATATCTCCAATTTTGAATCATTCACTTTTTGGTCGGATGCATTCATGTATCACTTTATGATGGATTTTAAAACAATTGCCTCTTTCAATGTGCTTTCACCTAGCAAAAATGTGTCATCTGCATATTGTTGATGAGTTATATTAGGGATATTCCTTGTGATGGTAATACCTCTAATCTCATGTTTGTTATAAGCCTTTGTGAGAGATCTCCCAAAGGCTTTAGCCATAATTATATACAAAAATGGGGATAACAGATCTCCTTCTCTTATGCCCCTCAAGATTTCAAAAAATTCTTCAGGAGACCCATTAATAAGGACAAACAATTTGGCAGAGGAGATGCATTTGTAAATAAGGTTAATCCATTGATGGGAAAAAAATGAAAGCTTCTAAGGTTTTGCAGAGGAACTGCCAATCCACCATATCATAGGCTTTTTGGATGTCGAGCTTCATGAACATACATGTCTCTTTATTCTTTTAGGCCAAGTGAATAGTTTCTTGAATGGTAAGAATGCCATCCAGAATAGATCTGCCTAGTACAAAACTTATTTGTTCCTTGGAGATAATCTTCGAAAGGATTAATTTTAGTCTGTTTGCTAATATCTTTGAAAATATTTTATAAATGGTGTTACACAACGCAATGGGCCTAAAGTCTCTTGGACTCTCAAGCTCTGGCTTTTTGGGAATCAGAGTGAGAAAGGAATAATTAATTTTGGATAACAAAGATCCACATTTCCTAGATGGTTCAATAGCTTTCCAAATATCTATACCAATAATGTCCCAACATTTCTGATAGAAAAATGCCTAAAATCCATTTGGACCTGGTGATTTATCAGGATTCATGTTGAACACCACCATTTTGACTTCTTCTAACGTTATGGATTTATTTAATGCTTTATTGTCCTCCATTGCGACCAATTTAGGGATCACTTCAAGCAAGTTGGCTTGAGCCTCTCTGTTTGACCCTTCAAAATTATTTAATGTTTTCTGAAAATGATCCACAAAAATCTCTAAAATTTCATTTGATTTATCAGTTGAGATACCCAGATGATTTCTGATACTCGATATTTTATTTTTGGCTTTGTTATATAGGGTAGAGTTATGGAAAAATTTAGTGTTCTGATCCCCTTCCTCTAACCACCTTTCTCATGACTTTTGTTTCCCAAAAAAATATTCTTTGGATAGTATATCCTCTTTTTTAGCGAGCAATTATTTTTCTAAAAGATAGCTATCATTATTCATACATTTCTTAATAATTTCTAGATTTAATTCCTTTAATCTATCTTCGGTGTCTAGTTTTTCTTTAAAAATGTTGTTGAAGTGTTCTTTGTTCCATCTAAGAATCTTTTCTTTGAGCACCTTCATTTTAGACACAAAAATAAACGTCCTAGATCCTTCAAAATTACCTTGTGACCACCACTCCTTGATATTATTTGAAAAACTAGAATTTAAAAACCACATTTTTTTGCATTTAAACGAATTCCTAACAGGTTTATGAGGCTCAAAATTTTTAGTTCTAATTGGGAAATGGTTAGAACCAGCAATTGGTAGAATCGAAGATTGAATATTTAAGTTATTTACATCTAGGTCCCCTTTAATGAAAAACCCATCTAATTTTTTAGCTATATACACAAAATCCTTTCGTTTGTTGTTCCAAGTAAAGTTCCCATTATTAAATGGGATATCTATCAGATTATGAAAATCACACCATTTAAAAAATCTTTAGAAGATCGAGGGATCTATTGAGATCCCCCTATTTTTTCATTCAGGTTTAAAATAGTATTGAAATCTCCTTCTAGTAAGATTAGACTATTTTGATGATCCTTCATGAATTGGTTGATTTCTTCCCAGACTATTTTTTTCTCTAGATTGCTAGTTGGACCATAAATGTTAATTAGAATAAACTTGAAGTTGGATTTCAAGCTTTTGACTGTACCACTGATCCAATTATTGTCTATACTTAAAATATCTAAGGTTACTTTCCTATGATCCCAAATGAAACCTAAACCCCCAGATGCACCTACAGATTCTTGCATAGTAATAGTCCAATTGCCTAACTTCTTACCTAATTTAATTCCTTCTGTCTTATTTAGTTTAGTTTTCTGTAATAAAATAATTTTAGATTCAAATAATTTTATATTTTGTTTTAGTAATCTTTTTTTGTTAGGGTCATTTAAGCCCTTAGCGTTCCACGTGGTGATCTTCATGGTTCCTAGGGAAGGATCTTCCCCTTCCCTATTTTAAAAAGCTGGCTGATTTTTTGCTACTCTCGTGCTTGACCATCCACTTCTCTGAGTTCCTTGAGTGGTTTTCTTCCTCTTTTGGATTTTATCCTACCAAAATTAGGGGATTTAACCCCTTCTCGGTTGATTGTTATGGCCAATTGTTCCAGATTCTCTTGTGCACTTTTTACTATCTCAGATTGATTACTCTCCTTGACCTCCTCTTCTTCATTACCTAGCTCTTGTAGTATCTATTTAGTTATGCTTTCATGATCCAAGGTGGCTTTGTCCTTAACCTCACATAAGCATCTGGCTACCATGTCATCAGTGTCTTTATTTGGCTATTTTCTTCTTCAAAAGATAATAGGTCCCTTATGAGATCTTCAAAAGTATAATTATCTCCTCCCAACTGCAGTACTTGCTGCAAAAGTTCTTTCTATGAAATACTACAATTGTCTTCATTTTCAAAGTCAACTACCCAGATCAATTCCTCTAAGAGCCTTTCTATATTTTTCTTTTCCTCCTCTTTTAAAGCTTTTGCTTCAATGTCTTCATTCTCCTCCAGCTCCTTATTTAAAAAATCCTAGAAGTCTTGCACTAGGATATCTTTAGGCCTGTTTCCTCTTGATATGCTTGTTTTGAGTTTGTCTTCAAGAGACTCTCTCTTTGGGGTGGGAGTCTACCAAAATTTGGTTAGTCACTTCGGAGTCTTCTTGTCAGATGTTAAGATAAACAAAGAGGGTTCTTCATCTTACTACCTTTGTACCTTCAAATTGTCTTCAATATGTTTAATCTTTCCATTAGCTGAAGCTTCTCCATATAAGGATGAGTATTCCATTTCATCAATATTTCTGAGTGGATTAGTTGAGCTCTTATTACCCACCATGTTGGTTTCTGAATCAAAATTCTCCTGTTTGTTGACTAACTTCGTAGGAACTTTTCTTTCCTTGGCTTTCTTTTCTCTCCTTTTAGATTGTTTTTACTATAAACAATTATGCTCTGTATTTTGGACCGCTTGTCTAATTTGGGGGGCTTCTCCGAGCTGAGGTTGAGATCTTTCTACTCCACCATATCTATTGAATACAATTTATCTTTTCTCTTATCTATTCTTTTGGGCATTTTCGATTGAAGAATTCCTTTGCTATTCTCTTGTGATGTTATCATTCTTTCCTTCTGATTTCCATTGATTTGGAGTGTTAGGCTATTGTCATTTTTTGATTTAGCCTTAATTTGACTTTTCTACCATTTCATTGCCTGAGTTATCTCTTGTGATTGCTAAAACATCTCCCTCAGCTGAGCACTCCTTTTGCTTCATTATTTGGTGCCTTATTCTGATCATGGGTAAGGAGGCATTAAGATCTGATGTAGCTTGCAATGTCCTAAAGGAGATTTTCTGCTCATCATCAAGCTTGATTATCTTTGTAACTTTACCTTCATACCTCTGAAAGTTTAGTTTGTATGTCAATCTGTTGGTGATAATTATAATTATTTTAAGAGTCATATTGTTTGCTTTGCATTTGATTAGGAGTTTTATGTTGTTACAACACTCAAAGGAGACATCTAATCTAATCTAATCAAGTCTCCCATTGAGTGTCCTATCGTTTGGATAATACCTATTTGTTTTAACTCTAGAGGGATGGGGTTTATGGAGAACCAGGTTTGAATTAAAAAAATTAAGTTATCTTTATTACAGTTTGGTATCCATTCAAAAAAATTAACTACATGACCTTTGAAAAAACAATCAAAATCATATAGAAAGTCTTTTTTCACAGCCTCCTCACTACAATGTATATAAACTAATCTATCAATATAGTGAGAAATACTTACCTGATAACTGCAAAAGTCCTCTATCCAGCCAATTAGATTTTATGCAACTATGCTTTAGAGCCATTCCAGAAAGCAAACAATTTGACCTCCTGACATTCCTGCCAACAATCTTCATTGTCTTGGTCGCTAATAATTAGGACCTTATCTCCCTGATTTGATGGTGCGAGGTTGTGGGGCTGAGGGGGTAAAGTAGTAGGATGGAGAGAAGGGAAAAAGGGTGATGACCTGCGATGAGGAGGAATGTAGGCTTTCAATGTATTAGGATCTAGGGATTCTTGAATAGGGATTGATTGACCAATAGATGGTTTAATGGCAAAACCTGTCTGCTGGGTATAAATTGGGTTTAGGTTGGAGCTTGCATATTTAGTTAGGTTAAAGAAATAAATCTGCTTATCTAAGCTAAAAGTAGAATGGATCACAGGTAGATCTTTGCCTAGGAGCTGGTGAGAATGGGGGCGGTTGCCACATACATTGGCTCCTTGATTAGGGACAAAATCCTAAACATCACTTGCCTTTGAATCCTACAAGCAAGCTAATGTGGTAAAAGAGTTCAAAGTCTTTACTGCAAAGGTTGGAATTGCTTGAAGATTGTCGACCAAAGGTTCCGACGTTTGTTTGCCTCTGAATATGGTGTTATTTGATCTATTAGCTGGTAGAGACTTAGGGCAAGATTTTGAAACCCCAAGTTTTTTAAGATGTACACGTATGCAATTGTATTGATTATCTACTTTTGAGTAAAAAGTTTTTGCATTTTTCGCTTCTCTGCTTTTTCGTTCTGCTCGCCATTTTTTTCTAATAGTGTATAAATATTATAATATTATTGTTGATTTTAATATTCAAATTTATTATTAAAAAATAATTAGTAATTATTATTCTATTAAATAAAAATAGATAAGAAATTTTTTTTCAAATAAAATTATAAATATATAATGTTAAACATCATTTGTTTAACATGAACATATTTTCCAACCGCCAAAAAATGGTTTTTCAATATTTTAAAGGTTATTTTGTGTCTATTAAAGTTGTTTCATGACACGAGACAAAATTTCCAATTAAAATATACAAGGATAGTCCCACATTAAAAGCCTATAGGGTTATATATATATATATATATATATATATATATATAATTTAAAATATATAATAAATTATATATATAAATAAATAAACATAAAATAAACAAAAATATTTTAATCTAATAGGTAACCCCCACCTTTTTTTTATTCCCACTCACCTTCATTTTTGCCCACTCCCTATGTCATGCAAAATGGAGGGACGACGACGAGTCTTTATGAGGAGGGGCCCACCCAAACAGGCGAGAAATCCCATACTTCCCAAAAACTTGAACGTAGACTGCAACAAGCAAGGAGGAAGATGATGACATGAGGAGAAGGAAGATGGTGGCCTGTGGTGAGGTGACTCCCCAAAACAAAGTTAAATAAAAACAATTTGTTGCCTCCTTCTATATGTGTGCTTGCCCAGGGGTACAAGGTGTAAGGAAATGTAAGCTTGCACACATGGGTTGTGTCCCTGAAATAAATTTAAAATTTATTTATTTATTTTTGAGCGAAATGTGAACGGAAGAGGGGAAGAGGGGTGGGCCCCGTGGACAAGGGGTACCCCCATCCTTTTGATTATATATGTATAAAATTTATTTTTCCAATTTTCTTTTTCTTTTTCTTTTTCTTTTTGGGAGTAAGATATAAGGTTTGGGTCTATTTTAAGACCCTTTTTTATAGTTATATATCGTATCTAGGAAAGATGCATGTGGATGAAAAGGTGGATTTCACTTTAGCCTATGAATTTTAATCTAAGGAATATTTGTTAGAGTAGTTAGATATTTCCTAATTAACTCTAGTTTCCTTACTAGTGTAATTAGTAAAGAAATCTATCAATATGCCCGCCTATGAGGTCTTTCGGGTTTTAGCCATATATAAAGGAAATTATGAAATTAGAGTCCAAGCTCACATCATATATTGCTTTTCAATATCTCATTCTACTCCTCTCTTCTCTCTTCTACATCTAACCAAGGCTCTTATATAGCCAGCTAAGCCACAAGTTGACTAATCAAGCATTTAATAACATTATAGGTCCAACCTAGGAAGAGTAAACCAAAACCATCACCAAATGAAACATAAATAAATGTGGACTCAAAGGTGGATCCACATGTGTCTGAGGAGTCAACTCCTAACTTCACAACATGCCATGTTAACATAAGAAACCACACCAAAAGAAATAACACACCTTGTTGGAAGAGAAACATAGGAAACAAGGACCACAAAGAATGATTCACAACTTGAGAAATAGAAATGATCAAGGCATGCACACTTAGGAGGAGGATCAAGGATAGGTCCTCATCAACATATTAATCGTGCATGACACAAAACAAACAACAAAAATGACTACCTCGCGAACAATAGACTAGTACAAAAAAAGAAGAGATATTTTTGGGTGATGCAAGATTGCTCTAAGACCCAAGATGCTCCTACATCATACACCTGGGGTTAATAAAGAACTGATGCCCACATTAGGCATTGCTCGTACTCTGACCTAAATCATAAAGATCCAACTTATCTTGTGTAATCCATGAACTATCTTCAACTAGTTTGTCTTTCCACTGAACTAAGTATTCCATGTGATCTTTTCCTCTTGTACTTTTCCTTATACTACTATTTATGATTTTCTTAATGTTGTCTTTCTTCTTTTTAGGATAATCCTAGTTATCTTCCATCTCCTCATCTAACTCAACGTAATCAAAGATATCTGCAATACTAAATATAGGTGAAATATCCATATCTTCTAGTAGTTCCACTTAATAAGCATTTCCTATGTCAAAATTCTCTAGAATCTTACAAGGTCCAAACATCCTCATTTACAGCTTACTATAGGTACTGACTGGAAATCTATTTGTCTTCAAATGAATCATAACCTTGTCTCCAACCTCAAAATATTTATGTCTCTTCATGTAATCCACTTGTTGTTTATACTTTAGATTACTATCTTCCAAATTACTTTTAACTTCATCATGTAAAGTTCTCATGAAAATTGCAAAATCCTTACCTTCAACACTTCTTCTTGTCTCCGTAGGAAAATTTCTCAACTATGTGGTTTCCTTAGTATAAAATCCACTAACAATCTCAAATGGTGTCTTCTTAGTATTTATATTCACAAAATTATTATATGCAAACTCTGCTTGTGCCAAAACTAAATCCCAATCAACAGACTTATCCCTAACCAAACATCTGAGTAAGTTACCCAAACTTTTGTTCACAACTTCAATTTGTCCATCTGTCTAAGGGTGAAATTTAGAACTAAACTTTAAATCTAAATTCAGCTTCTTCCAAAGCATTTTCCAAAAGTAAACAGTAAACTTAGTATCTCTATCAGAAACAATGGTCTTAGGCAAACCATGTAATCTTACCACTTCCTTGAAAAATAATTCAGCTACATGTAATGCATCAGATGTTTTCATATAAAGTACAAAATGAGCCATCTTTGAAAATTTGTCAACCACTACCAAAATAGAATCGTTACCTCTCTAAGTTTTAGGCAACCCAAGAACAAAGTACATTCTCACATCTTCCCAAGGCTTATTAGGTACAGACAAAGGTTAATATAATAGCAAATTTTGACTAGTTCCTTTTGTTGTTTGACAAATTCTACAACCTCTGGCCATTTTTTGTACATCCTTATAAATTTGTGACCAAAAGCACCTATCTTAAATCAATTTTACTATCTTATCAATCCCAAAATGTCTAGCAAGTCCACCACTATGTTTCTCCTTCATTGTGTTCTCTCTCATAGATTTCCTAGGTATGCATAAGTGAGTTCCCTTAAACAACACATCTTCTTCAATGAAATAATCAGTCCACTTATGACTCACTATTTGTTCCTTACAAGCTTTCCAAGGTTCAACAAAATCATGATCACATTCATACAAACACTTCAAGTCATCAAAACGAAGTACCTAAACTCTTATCTCTGTTAGCAGATTTCTTCTTTGGCTCAATGCATCAACAACTTTATTTAACTATCCACTTTTATACTTCAATGAAAAGGAAAAATTGTATAAGAACTCAACCCACTTCATATGTTTCTCATTCAAATTATTTTGACTTCCCAAATACTACAAAGTTTGATGGTTAGTATACAACACAAAATCCTTAGGCATTAAATAATGTCTTCATTTCTTCAAAGCTTGAATAGTAGCATAAAATTCCTTATCATAAACTGAATATTTTCTCTTAGCGTCATTCAATTTCTCACTAAAGAAAGCTACAGATCTTCCTTCTTAACTCAAAATAGCTTTAATTGCACTTCCAGTAGCACCACATTCAACTTGAAAAACTTTACTAAAATTAGGCAAGGTGAGTATATGCAACTCTGCAATATTTCATTTTAATGTTTCACAAATATTTTGCACTCCACATGTCCATTTGAAATACCTTTTATCTCCTCTCATAGTTTCAGTCATGGCATTACAAATAGAATTGGAATTTTTGATAAACTTGCTATAAAAACTTACTAATCCATGAAATAATCTTACCTCTCCAACATTCTTCGGTGTAGACCAATCAAGAATAGATCTTACCTTTTTAGGGTCCATCTTTAGTCCATCAGCTGAAATCATAAAACTAAGGTACACAATCTCTTCTTTCATGAATGAATATTTCTTCAAATTAATCAGCAATTATTCTTCCTTTACTCTCTACAATACTTGTCTGATATGTTCAAAATGTTCTTCCTTACTCTTACTAAATATCAAAATGCCATCAAGGTATACAATCACAAATTTACTTAAGAACTTCTTTAAAGCTTCATTCATCAGCGTAATGAAAATACTAGGTGTATTAGTTAGACCAAAGGGCATAACCAACCATTCATACAAACCTTCATTAGTCTTAAAAGCAATTTTCCATTCATCACCTTCTCAAAATTTAATAAGGCGATATCCACTTTTCAAATCAATCTTTTTAAACTAATTTTCTCCAATCAAACTATCCATTATGTCATTCATCCTAGGCAAAGGAAATATGTACTTTACTGTCATCTTGTTTATAGCTCTAGAATCAGTGCACATTCTCCATTCTTCATTCTTCTTAGGTGTTAATACAATAGGTATTGCATAAGGATTCAAATTTTCTCTAATCAAACCCTTCTCAAGAAATTCTTGCACTTGTTTGTTCAACTCAATCTTTTCATCAGGTGTTAACCTATGCGGTGCTTTATTAGAAAAACTAGCTCCGGGTATCAAATTCATACAATGACTTTTACTTTTCATAAGAGGCAAACCATCAGGTACATTATCAAAAATGATGTCAAAAAAGGTTCAATCTCAAGTGCATGTTCTTACTCATCATTTTTTCAATCTATCTAGGAATCAAAGCATAGAAAACATCTTTTTCTTTCATTTTTCTTGCAAACTTATTATCCTTAACCAAGCATACTCTGACCGTAGTACAATGACTTTCATCAAACTTTTCCACCAATGGCAACAACATTTGTTTCTTTCCAATTACCTAAATAGTGTATTGATTCAATCTACCATCATACAAAGCTTGTCTATCATATTGCCAAGGTCCACCCAAAAGAATATGGCAATAATCCATAGGCATAATATCACACAAGACTTCATCATGATAATTCCCAATTTTCAATTTGACAAGGCATTGTTCACTTACAAGTAATTTGTGCTTCTTCTAGATCCAAGAAACATGGTAAGGCTTAGGATGTCTCAATCTCTGCAACTACAATTTATTAACCAACACTTTAGATGCCAAATTATATGAACTTCCACTATCAATGATTACTTTGCAATATTTTTTCAGTGATCTTACATCTGGTCTTGGACACAATTTTCCTCAAATTAGGTTCTTTATTAGCTTCCTCACTCCACAAGATCCTTCTGAACATCAAGTTCTCACCATTCTTAGGTTTATTAGGTGTTTCATCAATTTATTCACAAGCCAAAGTATTTCTACTATTATCTCCAGTCTTCTTTCTAGAGTTAGTACATTCAAAAGCTCTATGTCCTTCTTCTCCACATTTGTAACAAGTATTATT